>JAPQVY010000156.1:58876000-59476000 GCA_028535165.1 Quercus tomentella | reverse complement strand
AACTCTCTCTCATTTGTGGGTATAAGGGGTATTTATACTGAGGTGAGAGGAGAATGTGAAACGTCAGGTTTTTCAAAACAGGGCTGGCTTGCGGCTTGGCCTCGCGACTTGACTGAGTCACGAGATCCAGTCGCGAGATAACCGTATGGCCAGTTGTCCTGTTTTGTCCTGTAGTGCTCCAGCTAGCATGACTGTTCACCTTCTGGCATGCTTGGCACGTGTGCTGCGTCTGGCGGCTTGCAGCCGCAAGTCACCCGCGAGATCCAGCCGCGAGTCTCTGTTTTCTTGCACACTCTTGAGCAATCTTCACTCTATCTCACTCACTACCCTTACAATAAGCCCACATAAATACAGGGTTACTAAATGCTGAAATACAAGCAAATTTGGCACAGAATAAAGCCAATTAGATGGTTGAATAAATTCAACCTTACAGATATCTTTTACCTTGTAACTTTTCTTTAAGGCTTTCACATATTGCATTCTTATTCCCTAATGTACATGAGTTATGGGTAAGAGATTCAAGAATCTGGCTCAAGATCCTTTTATTACTGAAATTATCAGAGACACATACCCATATTTTTTCATCAAAATGTTTCTGTACTAGCTCATTATTATACACTAGTTTTGCTAAAGTTGTTTTTCCCAAACCTGCCATTCCTACAATTGGAATGACCGAGAGTTGTTGATTGACTACATTAAGCAACAACTTTACTATTTCTGAGGTATGATCTTTCCTTCCTACAACTTCTGAAGGATCAAGAGAGGAGTTTGTCTCTCGCTCTCGGTTTGGGATCATCTCAAGATTTGCATTTATTGGTCCCGCTCTAGTAAAATCATATTTATTTGCCTCATCAATAATCGTTTTTAGCGATTCATGAATATTCTTAACTTTGTTGGCCATCTTGAAACGGAATGCAATGGTGTTTGAAAATGAAAAGAAGAAGCATACCTTTCTCTTCATTTGGTTTCGGATGTCTACCTTTCTTTGGAGAATCTCATAAGCAAGGTCGTCTAGCACATCATCAGCATCATAAGAAACGTCTTTAAGCCTCTGCAACCAAAGCCTCACTTGCCTTCTCTCTGCATCAGCCAGCACAGCTTGAATCGTGGTTAATGAGTCGCAAAGCCGTTTCAGATCCTCCTTGAAACCCCAAGCAAGGCCAATCTGCCTAGTAGCAAGTAAAATCAGCTTGCCTACTATTTCCTCAGCAACAACACTTAGGATTTTGTCAAGCATCTTTGGTTTGGTTCTGTGATAACAAGCTCTCAGGATATTCACAGAAATAAGCTCTCAATATTTGGAAACAATAGAAGAATTGTGATTTCACAAAAACAAGCTCTCAAAAATAAGCTCTCAGTATTCACAGAAATGATAGTGTTTCAAGAGACGTGTGCAAGTGGCAGCATAAATGGGTTATTTATAAGTGCGGTTTGGATTGGGCGTCTGCGTTTATAAGTTTGCGTTTTTGTTTTTTTTTTTTTTTTTGCACTTGTTTTACTGTTTATAATAATGTTCACGTTTACTATTCACATATTTAAAAATTATTTTACTACAGTATTTTCAGTTTTTAATTTCAGTAAAAAGAAGTTCAATCCAAACAAACCCATCATATCATGCGGCTTCAAAGCATATTTTTGAAAAGACATTATTCTTTGTCTAACAATACACGCAATAGATTTTTATTAGAAACATTATTCTTATTCTTTGTCTAACAATACATGCAATAGATTTTTTCTTTTTTTAAAAAGCTATCATCACGAATCATGTTCAAATCTTTCATATTTATAAAAGCAAACGTATATGGACTAATAAATCTTTCATATCTATAAAAACAAACATATAGTGACTAATATTGTTTTCTTAGAATTGTTCGTGTAAAAAGGGAGGTTTCCAGTCGGGTTCTTTTCCTTCTCTTTTCCCTCTCCTAATGCTGCTGTTTTTTTCCTTAAAAATTATTAAAAGTTTTCATTAAAAGTTAAAAATTTGCAATTCTAAGGTTTCCAGTAAAATTGTTCACGTATATGGACTAGTGCTGCTGTTTTTTTCCTTAAAAATTTTTAAACGCTAGAACAAGTAGGACCTACGCTTGCATAATGGAGATGGATTTCTTTCTATTTCTCAATTAGGAGGGCCACCACTTGTCGAAAGACTCCATTATTAGAAATTTAGGAGTAGTAGGACCACCAAAAAATTACAGATTCTCTCCACTTGCCAAAGAAGATGGATTTTGGACTAGACGTGTCATGTTTTTTTTTTTTCTTCTTCCTTCGACAAAACTACAGTCACTACATTTTTATAATATATTCAAAACAAGACTTAAGTGACAAGCTATTCATAATTGGTTAAAAAAATAATGTCAATAATGGCCCAAATAAGATCCAATAACAATTTGCTATCTAAACTTAATTTGTTGTGAAATTATTGTACCTGTAACACTGCTCTTTTTTCTTTTTCTTTTGTCTAGATAATACTTCTAGAAAGATACATAGAAATGAGAACAGGTCCTACCCAATTACAAAACCAGACGACTAGACTAAAGTATAGGTCATTCTATTCAACAGAAAAATAGAAGAAGAAATATCATCTAAGATCCAAGCCCACTCAAAATCTCGGGTTCGAGTTACTAGTGACTCAGCATGGGTTGTGCAGCCTTCAATGTCTAAATTTGTTGAGCCGGGCTAAGGTATCATGATCATGATTATCAATTATATTCTTAAGGCAGTGACAACCATTCTTCACTCTTCAAATCAAACATATAACAGCTCTGTTAGGTTCTAAAAGTTTAGAACAGTTGGCAAATCATGAACACAAACTTGTCTAGATATAGATCTTAGAGTCTATAGATATTATTAGACAATGCTCAAGATGATTCAAGTCAAGATTCAAGAACATACAAGCTGTAGGAAGAAGATTTCATAATCGGTCTGGTTCAATCAATCGAAAGACAGGCTCGATCGATCGAAAGTCGTATCTGCAGAATTTTAATTAAGCCCAAACAGCAGTTCAAGCCTATTAAGGATTAGGGTTTCAGATCTACTTCTCCTAGTATATAAAGGAAACCCTAAGCACATTTTTATTAGGATTTTTAGAGAGAGAAGAGAGTGCCTCTTTTGTATTTAGGGTTTTGTTCCTAAAAAGCTCTCTCATATCTTCTACCGGTGTTATTGCTTGAAGAATCTCAAGATCCGGTATTGTAGAAGTTGTTGCCTTCTCTAGTCATCAAAGGTGCTGATGATATAAACCTTCAAGGGTGGTGTTGGAGTCACAAACAGAAGAGTTTGTGTTGCTAAACCTTTGAGTGGGATCTCAAAGTCACAAATGTGAGTGTTTGTGTTTTGCAAAGGCCAAAGAAAGGAGTCTGTGGTCTCGGAGCTTACACGTGGTCGTTTCAGTAAGTTTCTAATGGTGGGTAGCAATAGGATGTTAGTGGTCTAAGTCGCTATTGTAAAACTTCGATTCTTTCTAATGGATTTACTTTTTACCTTGAGGATAGCTAGGTTAAATCCTCCCCAGGTTTTTTACCGGTTTGGTTTTCCTGGGTTATCATATCCTTGTGTTTTTTATTTTCCGCTGCTATACATTGATATGATATATTTGTGTTAACCTAGATTTGAAATTTGGACTAAGTAATCACTTGGCTAATTTACTAGGTTAATTCTGTTGTGTTTTAAGGGGTCTAAAATCTAACAAGCTCATTCCATCACAAACTAGATAACAAAAGTTTCATTTTTCCAAGTTGGAGTAGCTCTTTCTAATCCTCATGAAATCCAAATTATCATTACATTACAATACAAACATAAAATTCATGACTGCTAATTATTTACATGACCTGATAAAATTGATATATATATATATATATGTATAAAAGGTTTTACCTTAACATTTTTTTTTTTTTTAATTGTACAACTAGATAAAGAAAAACCAATCATTACATGTCAGTGGCGGCGCTACCTTATGGCCAGGGTGGTCCCAGAACCACCCTGACCTGAAAAAAAAAATTATATATAATAATTTAAAATTTTATATTTATTTACCTTTAAAAAAAATTTGGGACTACCCTAAATTTTTTTTATGCCAATAAAATTAAATTTTGGTCCATAATTTGAGCAACTAAAAAATATATTGGGGTCTTTCAAGCAAAAAGGAAAAACTAAAAAAAAAAAAAAAAATTGAACTAAAATCTTAAAAAAAAAAAAATTATAATAAAACTACTACAGGCTAGCAGTGGCTTGATTCCTTCAACTAAGCACATTGTCCAATATAACACAATTTTCAACCTTTTATTATTTTTTATTACAGTATTATTTTTCCTCACCAGACATATATTACTTACTTCTCATTTTTAATTATTTTTTCTTGTTTATTATTAACCACGCACGTCTTCTGTCTCCTCGATTTTTACACTTCATACTTTTAAATTTTCACATCTTCATCTACATTTTTACATCTACGTTTTGCCTTCCTCCTTGTTCATAACTTCTGTGTCTTCTACCAATACCAGTGCGGTAGTGCCTCTTCTCAAGTTTTGAATCTCAAATTTCTCAATACGATTTTTTTTTAGCTATACAGGTACCTTTGTTCATTTCATTTTTTTTCCTTTTAAGGTTTTTTGGTTTACGAAATGCAAATTTGTTTTGGTTTTAAGAAATTTTTTTTTTTTAGCCGAATCTTAAATTTTGGCCGGTATTTACTGAAACACCCGGAATGACCCGAAATTTTTCCGAAGTGGAATAGGGTAGGTTACTGTTCTAGTTTGTTTACGGGCACGATATTTTCCGGCCGTTACGGCCAGAACGGAATGGAGTTAATAACATTGAATCAAACCTAATTACCTAAAGGCTAAAAAGAAATAAGATTGTGTAATTTATGCCTCCTAAGGAACATTCTTAACAAAATTCCTAGAGTCGCCACTGAGTTAATTATATAAGCCATGAAACAGACCATTGTCATCATGAAATAGGCCTTTTTTTTTTTAGAAACATTCAACAAACCATCTTAATTAATAGTTATTGAACTTCCTTCATGGCTTGTTTGGATTGAGATGGAGGGAGGGGAAATAAAGTAGAATAGAGTAGATTTAACCCAAAATTAGACTATTTTCAGCCAACTCTAATTTACTCTCCTCCACTCTCCCTCCTTCCCCTTCCATCCAAACGGGCTCTTAAATTTTAAGGATGAAATATTACTCTTTTATTTTCAAGAAGTAATGAAATTTTCGGCAAACTCTACTCTACTCTTCCTCCATCCAAACTGACCCTAAAGACATTTATATTTGGGTTCAAGTGAAATTATCCAATGATATATGCCAATTTGATCCCTCCAGCAAATAAGTATCATTAAGACCACATCCATCCAAGAGCATTGGATTTGATTCCTGATCTTTCATCTCGACAAATATGTTCTCATTTCTTATATTTGTTGGGTTTTTGATATCACTAAAGTGGGTGTTGGGATTTTCTATGCTTCTAGAGCTACAGCCAATTGTAATGACCATGGAGAAGTTTGTTCTTAAGTTTCACCATGCATTTGCCATAAACCCCTAAGATCACAAACGAATCATTGTCATTGCCGGCCACTATGTAATTCCTTAGGGTACTTTCGTTCAAGATTCTGTCAGAGACTCAATTTAATTATTTCATAAGAGACTGGATTCCTATTTATACAATGCTTTAAGGATATTGGTTTATTACATTTTTTTTTTTTTTAAATTATAGTAAAAGAAAAAAGCAATTGACTATTTGATAACTTTTTATATTTCCTTTGAAAGTTGTATTAAAGTTTTTCTAAAATAGTCTATTAACAAATTCCTTAAGGGTACCTGTTAACAGGACCCTTATATTAATTCCATGCTTTCTTATCTCTCTCGTTCCAATGTCCTCGAAATTTTTCTTATGGTTATTTGACTCTACCCAGTCAAATTCTCTTGAACCTATCAATTAACTAAACAAGTCGTTGGGGATTCAATTAGTGTGAATTAAACTTTGGCATATTAGAGGGTCCGTTTGGGAACAACTTATTTAGTTGAAACTTTTTTTTTTTTTTTTTTTTTTTTTTGCTGAAAATACTGTAAAAAAAAAAAAAAAAAAAAAAAAAAAAAACTAAAATTAACTGAATAGTACAGTGAGACCCATAAATAGTACTAAAAAGTGCAATGAGACTCATGAATAGTACCAAAAATAAGATAAAAACTCTAATAAGCTTAAGCTTTCATCACTTCCCAAACACAATCTAAATGCTCAATTTGGCCTTTTTTTATATATGGTTATGCAAAGATTCATTTTTCTTTTTATTGGTAAAAAACTTGCCTGTATTTTAGCCCAATTTGCTAAATAGATTGGGGACTTAGTTGTTTGGTTAGAGGAAACTCCTAGCCTTATTAAGCATGTGTGCGCTCAAGATGTAGCTTTTACTTTTCAAGTTGAATAAAAACTCACATATTTCCAATCAAAAAAAAAAGTTGCAAAGAGTCCTTTTTGTGACTGACTTGGTGATCTTCCCATTTTATTAAAGGGTTGTGGTGGGCCTTTTTTGCAACTATAGGCTGGGCTGTCTCCTATCACGTTACGAACCAATGGTTCTAGGTAGGAGAGTCAGGACTGGCTTGACTGCAACACACCCCAAGCCAACTTGTGCACAAGCTAGAACCCCTTTGCTAAGACCTTAGACAAGTACCCATGGCGGAGGAAACTATTACAAAAAAGTTATGGCAGGCAGGTGCAATATGACAATAATAAGAAGAATATGTTTACTGTCAGCCAGAAAAAGAAAAAGAAAAAAAAAAAAAGCTAAATCATGATCTTAGTAAAGGAGGAGATAATACAGTGATACAAATGCAGCAGAAGTGAGTTAATAACAGTGATAGAAAGAAAAGGAAATAATATAAATGCTTGATCAATAAAATAAAAGAAAGGATGGTTAGTCTGTTGTGCTTGATTTCTCAACGAAGTCAAGTCTAGGAAGGGAACCACCTTTCAATGTGGGCAATCTCACTAGGACGTTGTCAGGGGCGGTTTTTTGTGCGTAGCCCCGTGCCTTTAGAGGTGTGGCTTTGCTAGGCTCGGATTTGTTTTGGGGAGGTCAACCTAGAACTCGACATTGGGTCACATAGACCAATGGCTTCCGGTGTATTTTTAAGCCTACAAAATAGATAAAACTCAAAGTCTTAGAATCATGATAATGGTTGAAATAAATAAATAATATGCTTAGCATGATAGCTTTGATTAAATGGTGAGTTGATACGTTATTATTATGTTTATTAAGATATGTCCAATATTAGAAAGTGTTTAATTAGATGTCCAATGTCCAACAATAGGATGAGTCCAATAGTCCATGTTTAGTTGCGGTTCATGGTTCATGTTCAACATAATAAGGTATGTCCGGCAATGGTCCGTGTCTAAATAATATATGTCCAAGCAGGGACAGACCCAGGTAGAAGGCTAAGGGGGCCTGGGCCCCCCCTGGGCCCAAAAAAAAAAAAATTTAGCAAGTAAAATTTTTCCAAAAAAATAAAAAAAAGGGCTTGGGCCCCCCTGAAATTTTTGCTCCAGCCCCTCCCAAAAATCATGAACCCCCCTTCCCCTAGCCCATCATCTGGCCAGCTCAGAGCAGAGCCCATAACCCATGTCAATCCAAAAAAAAAGAAAAAAATCTCAGCTCTCAGCAGTCCAAAACCAAACGGAGAAAGCAAAAAACAAAGGAAAAAAAAGAAAAAAAAAAAAAGAAAAGAAAGGAAAGTGAGAGACTGAGAGGCGAGAGCCACAAGCGAGACAGTCAAACAGAGATAAAGAGTACAGTGATCAGTTCAGAGGCCCGGGTCGGTGTCGCCGTGATAGAGAAAGACAGAGAGCGAGACGAGAGCGAGAGAGTGCAAACCCAGCTTCGAGCGAGACCCACGCCGGCGAGAGCGAGACCCACGCCGCCACACGATACGAGATCCACTTGCCGCCGTTGCCCGATCTGCCCAGCCCAGCTTCGAGCCTTCATAGAATCACGGTTCACAGGTATTTACTCTTTAACTCTTATCTTTTCCTTCAAATTTCAAAACCTTGTGATCTAAGATTCTGAGAATCAAAGAAACTGTGCTTGTGGTGTTTCTTGTTTGTGTTTTTACTGATGAACTGAACTGATTTGGTGATTTGAATCTGTGCTGCGGCTGCTGCCTGTGGTGTTTTTTTTTTTTTTTTTTTTGGCTTTTTGGCTTTTTGGCTTTGTGACTCTGTGTTTGTGACTCTTGCTGTCTTGCATTATATAGATAAAAGAGATAGATAGAGAGAGTAGAGATTGTAGTGATAGTCAGATGGTTTTGTCTTTGTTGACTGGTAGTTGGACATAATAATAGGGAATAGGGAAAAGTGGAGTTGTAGTGTTGGGCAACAGACAAGTGACAGGGGGCAAAAAAAAAAAAGGGTAAAGTTAAGAAAAGTTTTTGTTAGTAGAGCTTGACTGTCTGTAGTGGGATTCATTGGGTATTTGGGTTAGTAGGTCAGAATTAGGAAGATGAAGACAAGAGACAACACAAAGATACAAAAGACATAAAAGACATAAATAAAGGAAGAGACAACACAGAGACATAAATAAAGGCAGTCCAAACACAAAGACATTAAAGGCAGACCAAAGACAAAAAGAAAAAAAATAAATCATATAATATAAAAAATTGTCATACAAATTTAAAAAATAACGGTAATTCTTATATAATTTTTATTTTATTTGTAGATCATGAAAAAATCAACTACAATGCTTGATTTTTTCAAAAGAAAAGGTTCAACTTCAAATTCTTCCAAAGTCAACGTGGAATTGCCAACAACTAATGTTGCTATTCCAATTCCGGAAAATGTGGATGTTCCAATTCCGGAAAATGCGGATGTTCCAATCTCTCAAACACAATTTCAAAGAATTGACCTTGATTCTTTGGTTTATGATCCGAGAATACGCAAACAAATATGGGAATATCATGTTAATCAACGTGATGAAATTCGACAGGCTTACATTAAAAAAGGTCTGCACCAACCTCCTCTAGAGACATTCAAAAAAAGTGGAAAGCGCAATCGTAGCTTTCAAGCTTCTTGGTATAGAAATAATTCAAAATGGCTTGAATATTCTCCTACAACAGATGCAGCTTATTGTCTACCCTGCTTTGTCTTTCATAATCCAAATGTGGTTGTGGGACAAAATACATTCATTGTTGGTGGATTTAGAAATTGGAAAAAGGTTGGGGGCAAAGATTGTTCTTTTCAAATTCATATAGGAAAAGATCCTAACTCAGCTCATAGAGTTGCTGAGCAAATGTGTAAGGATTTGATGAACCAATCGCAACATTTGCAAAGGGTAGTTGATCATTTCACTACTGAACAAATTGCAAATAATCGGTTGCAACTGAAGGCCACAATTTTTATTGTCCGATATCTTGCCTTTCAAGCTATAGCTTTTAGAGGTCGAGATGAAAGTTTTAGTTCATTAAATCGTGGGAACTTTCATGAATCATTGGGTATCATGACTTTTTGGAATGAGAAGGTTGCTGAAATAATAGAAAAAGCTCCAAAAAATGCAACCTACACATCACCTAGGATTCAAAAGGAAATTCTACATGTTTTCTCAGCCAAAGTGAAGAAGGCCATTCGGGAAGAAATTGGTGATGCAAAGTTTTGCATAATGGTTGATGAGGCTCGTGATGAGTCCATGAAAGAGCAAATGACTGTGGTGTTTAGATATGTTGATGCAGAAGGCTTTGTGAAAGAACGCTTTTTTGGGCTTATTCATGTTGTTGACACTGCAGCTTTGACTCTAAAGAAGGGGATATATTCTTTGTTATCTCAATATTGCTTAAATATACAAAATATTCGAGGGCAAGGATATGATGGAGCAAGCAACATGCAAGGTATGTGGAATGGATTACAAGCTTTGATTTTGAATGATTGCCCATATGCTTACTATATCCATTGTTTTGCACATCGCTTATAATTGGCATTAGTAAAAGCATCAAAACAAGTTGTTCCCATTAGTCATTTTTTTATTACATTGCTTTTTCTGATCAAAATTGTTAATGCTTCATGCAAGCGCAATGAGCAATTGAAAGTTGCCAATGCTAATGAAATAGCACGTTTGATTGATCTTGAAGAGCTTGAGACTGGAAGTGGACTTAATCAAATTGGCACTTTACAACGACCTGGAGAAACACGTTAGAGTTCACATTTTAGATCAGTTTCTAGCTTATTAAGGATGCTTAGTTCAACTGTTGAAGTTTTACAAAATATAATTGATGGTGCAATTGATGGAGAAAATCGGGCAGAAGGAGAGTCAGTTTATGAAGGTTTAACTTCATTTGAATTTGTTTTCATCTTGCATCTTGAGAAGGAAACTATGGAGATCACTGATAAACTTTGTCAAGCTTTGCAAAGCCAATCTTAAGACATTTTAAATGCCATGCATTTAGTTTCATCTACTAAAGCACTTATCCAAAAATTTAGAGATGATGGATGGGATGGCTTACTCACCACTGTGATATCATTTTGTGAGAAGCATCGCATTGATGTCCTGGATATGAATGCTCGTTATGTTGCGAGGCAAGGTCGAGCTCGTAATCAACAAGATAACGTTACAAATGAGCATCATTATCGAGTAAATATTTTTTATGCTACAATAGATTCTCAACTACAGGAACTAAATTATCGGTTTAATGAAGATGCAATGGAGTTACTTAGGCTTAGCTCAGCTTTAGAACCTCGAGAGGCATTAAAATCTTTCAGAATTAGTGATCTTTGTTTGTTGGTAAAGAATTTCTATCCACAAGATTTCACAGATTATGACAAACAAGTGTTGGAGAAGGAGCTTTATCATTTTGAGCATAATGTAGTCCAAGATCCAGAGTTCAAAAAATTGAAAAGTTTATCTGAGTTGTCTCAATGGTTAGTGAGAACTGGAAATTCAGAACACTACAAACTTGTTTATAGAATGGTGAGACTTGTGCTTACTCTTCCAGTTTCTACTGCTACTACAGAACGAGCATTTTCAGCTATGAAACTTGTCAAAACTGAACTTCGAAACAAAATGGAAGATGACTTTTTGAATGACTCTTTGATGTTATACATTGAAAAGGATATAGCTTCGACATTTAGTTTGGATTCAATAGTAGATGATTTTGAAGATTTGAAAGAGCGTTAAGTTCCCTTTTCATAGATGATTGTATAAAGAAACAATAGTGTTTCGTATCTTTTGTTTTTGTTAGTAGATTGTATCTTAATATATTAAGAAACAATGATTTTTGGGTTTTTGGCTTGGTTGATAGTTTATTAATACTATATAAATGAGTATTTGAAAATTATTTTTTTTGCTTATCTCCGCCCCCCCCCCCCCCGGCTTAAAATCCTGCGTTCGTCCCTGTGTCCAAGGGTGGTTCATGTCCAAATAATATGTGTGCAACTGTGGTAGATTGATTTATTAATATGTATGTTCATTAATGAAGTATTAGTGAGATCATGTTCATTAAATAGTGAGATGATATTAAAATAGCTTGCATCCAGCGGTAAAATGATAATGAATAAAATATATTTAATAATATAAATTTGAAGATAAAATATAATGACTTATCTTCATATTTTGCAGTTCCAGTCGTAACATCAGTGGACTTAGCATTTCAGCAACTTTCAGACTTTGCAACTCCAACCGTACAACATCAGTGGGCCTTAACATTTCAGCAACATGAAAAAAGGAGTCCAGCAGCATAATAACATTAGTCGAGTGGTATAATAATGATGAATAAAATATACTTAATAATATGAATTTGAAGACAAAAATATGATGACTTATCTTCACGTTTTGCAGCTCTAGCCGTATCACATCAGTGGGCTTAACATTTCAGCAGCATGATGAAGTGAATCCTTTCATGGTAACTTCATATCTGAAAGGGAAAAATGGGTGCAACTTGAGGGAGAGAGAGTAAGTCCAGCCGTGTGCATAGGTTGGTTAAGTTTATCCCCTTTCATCATACACTTAAATGACTTTTCCCATGTAATACTCTTTTAGTTTTTAGTCAAATATGAGTGATATTGCCTTCCATAAGAATGGCTTTTAATTTTATAAGTTTTTTCATTTCATAAGAAAGGGCTTTTAGTAATAAGTTCTTGGAAGAGTGTTTGATATATTTTAAGATGTGTGAAGATTGTAAGAAATATGTATATATTGTGAGATATGGTGTTTGTAATATGTATGGGAATTATTTGTAGATACTTTGTTGGACATGGATCTTGTATATGTATACTTTGTGAGATATGGAGTTTAGAGATATATGAGAAGTATGTATGTGTATTTTGTGAGGAATGTGTTTTGTAAAATAAATGAAAGTATGAGATAGATAAATGAAGGTTATATGTAGTAAAGGCTGCTGCTGGGATTGTTTTTTGTATTATGACATTGGTTATGTTGCTTTCTAAGAATGAAGATTTTGTATGAAAAATAAAGAATGAGATGGAGATGTGTTTTGGGTAGCAAAAATGATGAAGTTTTAGAATAATGGAGTGTGGGAAAGATGAGTAATGGATAATGGTATGTTGTAACATGTTTGTTGTATTGTTATCTATGAAGAGGGACTTTGTAAGAAAGATGGGGAAGTGTGAAAATGTGTATTTTGCAGCAAAATGAGTGAAGTTTCTGCATAAGAGGGTGAGAAAGGGATGAATCTGAGAGAGAGGATCAGAGAGGGAGATCAGAGAGAAGAGTCCTTTAGTGTGTAACTTGGTTCTCTTTATATAGAGCCAAGCTATGTAACTAAATCAAAATTAGTTGAAGGGAAACTTAGCAAATCAGGAAAAAACTTTGAGAAAGTAAGTGGTCTTTTGTTTTTTTAGCCAAAAGAAGCAAAGTTAGAGACTTAATGGCTGTTGTAGCTGCTATCACAACTGTCAATCATAGCTGTCACAACTGGCTGATGACATCTTTTGCTTGGAGGACAATACTTGGTATTAAATTCATGATTTGGCTAAAGATGGCATGATAATCTTTATGGGATCCTCTTGTTTCTAGTACCACAGCTACTGGGATTGGGCATTAATAGGTGAATGACATCATTTTAGGACATGTGTCAACATGCTGGAACTTCTGCAGCTTCTGCTGGGGCTATCACAGCTTCTGTAGAAGCTGTTTCCAGCTTCCGCTGGAGTTGTTTCAGTTTCTACAGAAGCTGTTGCAGCTTCCGCTGGAGCTGTTACAGCTTATGCAGAAGTTGTTCTAGCTTCCGCTAGAGCCGTTTTTGGTGTTTTCGGCTAAGTTTTCTCTTTTGGAAAATTATATGTTTAGTCCATATATAATTTTGGTAAGTACTAGACTAGCTGGTTGATAGTTGATGAAGTTTTAGAGATGTAATTATGGTTTTTTTGTATCTTAACCAAATCTTGGAGAGTAAGGAGAGCATTTTAATTCTAGATATGAGATAATATATATTTAACCATGTGCTTGGAATTGATTTAGATGATAATAATATAATTGATATGAAATACTATAATTATATTTTTAAACTTATATTATATGATGAACATTAATCTTTATGTAAAGAGCATGAGGAGTTTTATCATTTTAAGTATTATGTGATATGAGAGGCTTACCCAAATGTTACCTATTGCATACTGACTCGTCAGAGTTCAGGGAATTGGGGAAGACATGCCAAGCAACATGCTTTCCTTTATCAACTTTGAACCACTGGAGCTTTACTGAACATACTTCTTGGCCCTCCAAACCACGACTCCCAAAATTCCCTCGATGAGACTCATGAGCTTGGATCATGAGCCAAAAATGAGATGATGTGCCATGAGCTTGAACTATGGGCTTTGACGCCTTTTTGTGTAAATATGGGCTCTTTTGGGATTTAAAAAAGGTTTTCCCAAAATCCATGATAATGTTGACATGGTGCGGGTCACCAATGAAATGAAGCCATGTGGTGTGAAAAATTTGTCCTTAACAGACGTTCTGCCATAGAAATTGCCCACTTTGAGAGAATGGGCTTAGATGGCTTTTTCTCCAATTCCTTAATCCTCACTAGAGAGTAGACTTTTAGAGGAAGAAAAATGGACAGCCTATTGGTGCATGCTTACTATCACACTCTTCCTCGCTCTCTGTTTTCCCTTCTATCTTTCACTCTTTTTGTTACTTCTTTTTCTCTTATTTTTTTTTATCTCTTGTGTTTTTCTTCCCCTTTTCTCTGTTCTCCCTTGTTCTCCCTCTCCTGTGCACAGTTAAGGCCCTTTTTTATACTACCTACCATGATGAGTTTTTACTATTTTGCCCCTTAACTGCTTTTGTCCTGGTATCGGTGTCCTTCCCAGACCACCCACTAGTCTGTCGGCTACCCAGCCATCACCACTTACCTACGCTGGCCGTGCCACATCCCATTCCCAGACAAAAGAGTTTCATTTTTTTTTCTTGCACACCATTGCATTCCCATCCGAACAAGGGTGGACATTCTTTCTTACTATCCCCTATAGCATGCACCTAGTGATTCTAGCTCACATTTCCCTCTTTTGGGTGGTATGTCATCGCAGCAGGACATTTCCCCCAAAAGAGCTTGAGTGGGAATCTCAGAATAGGCTTTCCCCTTTCTCCCCACCGCCAGACCATACCCTCTCTTACTTTTGACCCATGGCCTACCACTCATGTATTAGCTGGGTACAAGTGGGTGGTTCCTGAGCCTTGTGCGTGCTCCACTTCCATGTGTGTCCATGGCTTGTCTACTGTTCATGCGTTTGCCATGACTTAAGGGCTTGTCTACACGTTCTGCTACTCGTTCTTGACCTCTTGTGGCATGGATGAGTCTCTGGGTTTTCATTCTTTATGTCTTACTTCTTTCCTGGGTTGGGTCTTGCTTGATTGTGGGCCTTTCCTTCTTCAATCCATCCCTTAACCTCTTTGCGAGTCAATTGACACTCCTGTCATGCCACCCCGTTGTTCCTGCTATGTTGTTATTTGACTTATGCTTACTGGGCCTCTTTTGGGCATGCTATATGCTTTCTTTCTACTCAATTCCAGTAGCCCAGTACTATCATTAGGCTTGTACTCATGATGTTTTGGGCTTCCTTGGCCCATTTCATCGCCTTCGAGCTCCCTTGGCCCATTTTATTCTTTTGGGCATCCTCGCCCGTTTCATTTCCTTGGGCATCCTCGACCCATTCCAATCCTTCATTCCCATGGGCTTTTGCTAAGTTTTTTTGGGCTTCCGTGGCCCAAGTTACCATATCCTTTACTTTCGAGGCTTATAGGCTTTTCCATTGACCCATATTTACTTAATTCCTTCCTTTGGGTTCCTTCGGCCCATTCTTGCTTACTTTCCATTTCTCATAATGCCCATGGGTTTATTACTTCTTTCTTCGGGCTTCTTTGAACCTGCTTGCTTTCTTTCGGGCCCTTTTGCTATTTTACAGGCCTATGATCCATTATTCCTACCATTCGGGCTCAATGGTTTCCTTCTCAATTTGCTAATTCTTCTTCTTATTCCCCTCTCAAATTGTTGGGCTTCTTCCTATTATTGGGCCTCCTTGCCAAAGTGAGCATCAACAAGGGTCAAGCACCAGAGTAACATGTCATACTACAATATACAATTTGTTACCCTTTGACTATGTATTTGGCAACTAATTACAATCTAGTTTTTTGCTTATTCAAGATGAAAATACCTATTTGATTCCTATATTTTGGGACAGTTTCTACTTTAGTCCCCACATTTTTTGTGTTCATATTTATGCCTCTAAATTTTGAAAATAATTTTCAATTCAGCCCCTATCGTCATCTTACTAACAGAAATTGCTTACGTGGCACATAAAGTGCCTATGTCAGCATCCACATTAGCATCTAATTTTAAAAACTTAATTTATTAATTTTAACCCAAATAAAAATAGAATTAATTAAAAACTCAAAAACACACAAATTTAGAGGTTTATCTTGAACATAAACACACAAGAACACAAACCCAGAACACAAACACAAGAACTCAAAAATGCAAACCAAATAAAATTAAATACTAACAGGAAGAACAAGGAACATAGTAGCTCAATGAATTTCAATTCCAAAATTTGTATGCATTCTTCCACGAAAATCAATCATACATTCAACCAAAAATTGTTATCCTAATACAACATTTCTCATAACATAAATTCAACCAAATACATAAAATTTCATGTAATGAAAGTTCATCCCAACATATCTCTAAACCTAGTCAATCAAAACCCAACCTAATAAACAACAAAACACCCATTATATAGAAATCAAAAGAAATACAATCAACAGCAAAACACTCGATGGATCGTGTGATACCTACCATTTGCTTTGCTTTTGCTTGTGTCTCGGTAAACCACAACGGAACCGTTCAACTTGATTTATAGACGAATTTGCTTTAGACTTGAAAAAAGAGAGAGAACATCGATCAAGACAAAGGCCTCTGTGCTTCCATAAATTTCAGTTAAAATCATCAAACCTAGATTCAACCACCTGGTACCACAGATCTACCACAGACCTCAAAAAAAACCTAATCCAATCAACCCTCCTATAATCAATATCCCCTCTATGCTTCTATCTCTTTCAAATTTGAACCGATCAGACCACCCAATCACTATCGATCTAGGTTTTCAGCCATGGGTTTAGAGAGGGAGAGAGAAAGATGATGAGATAGAGAAAGAGACACATCAGACATGAAGAAGAGAGAGAGAGAGAGAGAGAGAGAGAGAGAGCTTGAATAGATAAGGGCTCTATATCTCCCTAAACATACCTTTTAGAAACCCCAAATGTCGCTGAAACAATATATTAAGTTTTGACATTGTTGTTAAAAGGCTTAGATCATATGCACTAAAAACCAAAGCCAAATTTATATTCTTCTTGACACTAATTATCTCTCTCTTTCTCTCTCTCTCTCTCTCTCTCTCTCTCTCTCTCTCTCTCTACTTTTCTTTTTGCCCTTCAATATTTTGTGAAATTGGAATATATAAAATAACATGTATTATAACATGAAAAACTAACATTGAATTGAGAAAACCTTTTATTTTTGAAATTAATGAAATTAAAAGTGGAATAGTTCAAGAAGTTGCAAAAGGGAGTGGAACCAAATCTCTTAATCTTCTGCGTTTATGGTATAAATTGGTCATTGATAAGAAGATGGGATGAGGTGAAAGACTAAGAAATACTACTTGTTGATGGCCATTTTGGAAGTCCAAGTGGAAAGGAAAAACCCAGCGACGCGGACAGAAAAGAATTGGTAAATGGATAGAAAACCCATTAAGCCTAAGTGGCAGGAATAATGTATCACAGGCCCATGAGATAAACAATTGGGCCTTGAGGGTGTAAATGGGCTCAAAGGAGCCCGGAAAGAGAGAATAAGCAAACCATGGGCAGTATATAATGTGAAAAAGTGAGAATGGGCCACGGCAAGCCCAAAGGATGAAAGCAAAGAAAGTAAGGGGTTGATGGAAAGCCCATGAACCCCAAGGATGAGGGATAATGTAATTGGGCCGAGGAAGCCCAAAGAACTCAGTAAAAGCCCATGGGAATGCAAAGTTAAGAAAATGGCCGAGGAAGCCCAAGGAAAGCAAATGGGCCAGGGACGCCCAAGAGAAAACAAATGAGACACAGGTGCCCGCCAGTGATGTAATAAAAGAACCAATGGATGTATTAAGCCATTGGAAGAAGAATAAACGGCAGGCCCAAAGAGGCCCAGCAGGATTGAGGCAAACAACTTCGCAGCAGGAATGATGGAATGGCACGGCAGGAGATGGTAGCAGAAAAAAGGTAACGCCCACCGTCAAGTAAGGCCTAGTCCCTAAATGGGGCAAGCCATAAAAGAAAGGGGAACCAGAAAATAGTCAAAAACAGACGGCAGACTGTGTAGGCCAACCACGACAAACGCATGAGCAGCAGGCAGATTTTGGACATACATGGAAGAGAGGCACGCACAAGGCCCAGACCTCACTAGCCTGTACCCAGCCAATACATAACACGGTGAGGTCATGGGTCAGAGGTAAGAGGGCATGGTTTGGCGGTGGGGAGAGGGGAAAAACCTATTTTGAGGTTCCTGCTTGGGCTCTTTTGGGGGAAATGTCCTGCTGGGATGACATACCACCCAAAAGAAGCAAAACTGAGTTGGAACCACTAGGTGCATGCCATGAGGGATAGGGAGAGATAAGGCACCCACACCATAACGGGAAAAGGTGCCATGGCAGACAAACAAACAAAATAGTTTTCTTTTGTCTGACGATGGGGAGTGGCACACAGACGAACTAGCAGTGGTCGGCAAGTACACCCAGACCAGACAAAAGTGGTTAAGGGCTAAAATAGTAAAACCCGGTTACAGCAGGTACTATAGAAAAAGGCCCTTGCCGTGTACAGGAAAAAACAACGTAAGCACCACGGTGTAGGAATTTGAAAACCAGGAAATAGAAAACAAATATTAAGAAAAAGAAGAAGAAAGAAAAAAGATAAGAAAGGGGAATATTAGAAGAGAAAGAAAGGAAAAGATAGAGAGTTAGAGCGACAAGAATGCACCAATAGGTTGATTCCCTCTCTCCCTCTTAAAGTCCTGCTCTCTGCCAGAAACAAAGAGTTCTCTTGTGCACCAACCATTCAGGTCCGTTTCCCTCAAAGTGATTAATTTCCACTGTAGGATTTCCCTGGGAGATTATTCACTTTGAGAAGAGGCATTCTTCCCTCTCTAGTTTTGGTCCTGCGGATCAGATTTGATCTGATTTCTTTCTTCTTTTAATTAACCTATATACTACCCACTTATTCCCTTTACTTTCTTTATAAAAGTGATTGTTGTTAAACTATGATTATCTTTTCTTGATTAAGGATTATATATTCACTTTAATTAAGAAATCAAAGTACTTTCTTTTGTCTTATTATTATCATATCTGCCTGCCACAACTCATCTAAAACAGCTTTGCCCGCCGTAAGCGTGCTCTTGGCGAACGAGGCATAGTTTGCACACAAGCCGAACCAAATTGAGTTGTAGTTAGACCGGTCTCAACTCTCTTACTCAGAATATTTGGGCCCAGTACCGCAGGAGGCAATCCAGCCCGATATAACCAAAAAGGCCCACTACACTACTCATACAAAATGCCACATGGAAGAACCTCATGTTCACTCACATAAGGTCTTTGCTTTTAAATATATAAATATATATATATATATATATATATATATATATATATATATATATTAATTGATTATAGATTATAGATAGATAGGTTCATTAGTCATTTGATTTCGCTTCTACAGTTTTTCTTTTTTCTTTCCTAACAATTATTGAAATGCAGATGGGTGTTTATAAGATTAAAAATTGAAAACCTAGCTAAAAAGGTTAGATTTTAAAAATGTATATAGAATTTTATTTGCTTATAATTATTTTGCTTACTTGAGTGATATATATATTGCATGGGCACCAGATGGAGACTTTGCTAAAGTGATGGGTAATGAGTGTAGCCAGAGAAAGGGACACTGAAATAACTTAAGAAAGGGACACTGAAATAACTCAATTGAAGAATGGAGTGGCTACTTTGAAAGAGAAAATTACTCATTCTAAGCAAATAGAGGAGCGAATGACCCAGATGGATAGTATGCTTCAACAAATGCAAAATCATTATGCTTCATAATTTAGTTCAGTATTAAATTTTAATGTTTTATTTATAAATATATTTGATGTTTACATTTTTTTTGTTATAGTTAGTATTGTTGTGTTATTCAATATGGTTTTTATATGAATTTATTAACTAATCATAATTTTTATTTAGGGTGGTGCTACTTCGAATCAACAATCTCCAACTCCCTAAATATCATCAATTGCATCCCATCAATAAACTAACTTCTCATAGTAATTTTGGTGGTTTGAGGGCTTTGTTGACTACTACATAGTTGTTTTAAGTAGCAATTATTTTGCAAGTGTTGTATTTATTAAACAAAGTGGAACTTTGATTATATTATTGACTTGGTTTGGGTGGTTGTTTTTATTCTGTAGGTCTTTTTTTTTTTTTTTTTTGGTTAAGTTCGTGACAATGGTACCATAGATATTTTTTTATGTATTTGTAATAAATTCCTCTCTATTTGAACCTATATTGATATTGTGTCAGTTTGGAATCTTGTTATTGTAGTATTAATGATCAGCATGTTGATCAATTACAAGCTTGTGTTGTTATTTATGAGAGACCATGCCCCTAGGCCCAAACCTTTTCAAATGTGGTTTTGGCCACTTGTCCCACGAAAATGGGGTGGAGTCATGTTGGTTGCCTCTCAAGAGATAGTGTTAAGATTCTATTGTTGTTATTATCTCTCCTAAGTTAAGAGTTTTACAATGGTATCGCCACTTATTTAATTGGAAAAATAAGAAAACCAAATTGAAAAGTGCATCATTCTTATTGATGAATTGAAATTGTACATCTCTTTGATAATAAACACAAAATTACATGGCTTTGATCCTAATCTAAAACAAAAGTACATCGCTTTGATTTCTAGTTACAATCTAGAAAGAGAAGATTATAAGGATAAATCTAATCTACTAACCATTGATCTAAGAGCTTGTAATATTCTCTTTCAAATCATTCAATAGTAGATTAATCATATCATATCATATCATTTAAGAGTTTATATCATCCAAAACATTATTAATCTACTAACACCCTAATTCTAAGAGCATGTAAACGTGTTATTGAATTGAATAATTGTAATCATGCAAAGACTAAGAGCAACCTAGATCTAAAATGTTAATCAAACAAGAACATGTAAAAAACATAGAAACTAAACATGCTTGAATCTATATAACTATGACATAAAGCTAAAGAGGAGGTTTAGAAACCTTACATACATGCACAACACCTCAAAAGAGAGAAGAAATCTGAAATTTTTGGAGCTTCAAAGGGATTCGGCCTCCTTTTTGTGTTGGTGAAAGGGGGGTATTTATACTAGGAGTGGGGGGTGCTAGGGTTAAGTCTCTAGGTAATGTGGGACTTAGGAAAATTAGGCTTTTTGAGCAAAAAAAATGTAAGAATTAAGATTAACTTGTGTGGGGAGCAAGTCAAATAGAAAAGGGAAGAAAATCTGGAGGTTCTGACCAAGTGCCAACTTGATCTCAGAACCTTTGGATCTTTTCCTATTTTGTTTCATCTATTTCCGTTTTCAATTCAAGCCTAATTTCCTCCGAATTTTGAATTCCTTTTTCTTTGGTCCTTAAGGTCAGCAAATTAATTCCAAAAAAAAAAAAGTCTAATTATTTATTTATTTATTTATTTATTTATTTAATCAATATTTTTCTATTCTATCAGAAATCAATAAATGCTTTGACCTAGATTAAATTTGATGCATGCAATCTCACCATAAATCCTACCCTCAGCCAATAGGATTATGACACATCATTTAATTTAAATTGGACTAAAAATAGGCCAATCATAATTACCTATGGTCAAAATCTGATTCATGTAAGTGCACTTAACCATTAAAACTTATTTCATTGATATCTTTTAATTTGGTGGTCCGATTAATGCTCATGAACTATCCTCTTGATTGTCATGATCTCAAGATTTATTTTATCAAATGTATTTGGAGATCAAATTGCCAAAATTACAGTCTTGCTTTGGAGACATGGGATAGTGATGATATACAATGCAATACAAGTTAGGTCAAATGGGAGTTGCAAAAATGGGGTGTCTACATTATTAGCTACTCAAGAAAGGTTCTTTTGCTACCTATTCTAAAAGAAAAGAAAAGAAAAGAAAGAAATATCTAACCATTGCAAAAAGTAAGGTGAAAGACTATGAAAAAAAAATATGAAAACTCTACTACAGGTGGAAAGCACCAAAAATTAAAAGCCCATGACCAGTCATTTTGATAAGGAAAAATTAAGGATCAAACGGCTAGAATTAAGATGTTACCTCCGGGTGTGAAATTACCATTTTACCCTCCTTATGAGGTTAAATTAAATGTAGGTTGTAGAATGGGGTGTCTACTTCTCTGAGACTCAATCCCCTTCTGTCTTGGCATCCTCTAGCTACAACCATCATTGGATCTAATGATGCACAAAAATCGCCAATGAGTTGATTGTCTGCATACGTACTAATGGGTGCACTTAAAGAACCAAACAGAGAGTACCGGTGAGGAGCTGACCAAAGACCCTCTGAAGATTAAGTTAGTGATAGAAGAATCTCCAAGAACTCAAGAGTACCAGAGCTAGGGAGAATTCACGTACCTCAAAAAGGTTAGGGTTTGTTGTATATATAGTAGTGGAAAGCTTACTTGAATCCCTTGATATGAGGAGAATTTCCTTATAGAGAAAAGGATCCCAAGATATTAGGGATCACCTTCCCATATATAGGAGATCTGATTGTGTGATAGGGCCTTTAGTCTTGGTGTGCAAGTCATTTCCATGTAGGGACATATGTGTGAGCCCCACGCAAGTCCCATGAGAAACCCTAGGGTGATGGGTCGTCAGGATTGGGAGTGGATCGTCACCACCATCCTGACCCGACGACCCATGGGGTCGGTCATCCCCTAAGGATCGGTTTAGGTAGGAGACCGACGATAGTATGGGGAAGGTTTTGCACCCCGTGTCAATCAATCAAAAATTATCCTCATCAGGATCCAACTTCTAACATAAGTGTCTGAAGCTTCAACCATGAACTAGCCCAATCTAACTTAAAATCCCAGTCAAGATGATTCTTAGGCCTAACAAATAACGCCCATTATTTTGAACAAATTTTCCTCTAATTCAGAAGATATTGGAAGATTAAAAATGTCAATTTTTTCCAAGAAGCCAAAAGTTAAGAGTGTATATGTATCTAAATCAATTAGTTCCAAATCCAACACTAGCATAAGCCACCTTTAGTGCTTTTGGCTACATTTGTTCTTCAACCTTCCTACTGCCATGGTTTTCCTTAAGGAAAAAATTTAGGTACGGTACTTTAGGTGCTGTTTCTTAATTTCTCCTCTTAAGATTCAGTCATGTGTCTACTTAACTAAAAAATACACTTCCATCTCATGACAAAAAAATCCACATGGCAGAATTTTAAGAGGAGAACCTAAGGAATAGCACCTAAGTACTGTACCTAAATCTTGCCCATTCCTCAAACAATAAGTTTAGAGACACACCTTCTTTTCACAATTGTTGACATAATCCATTATGTTTGATGCATAATAAAAATAGTATAAGCGGTGGACTCGAGTGAAAGTAATATTGCTCTACTCACATTAGAACAACCGCAACAGTCCATGCAAAATTCTTGTCTATTTTGCAAGAAAAAACATTTTTTTTTCTATTTTACACACCCACTTTTACAAAACACTCACATCAGTTTATCTATTCTATCATCTATTTTATTTAAATAATAATATTTCTTTAATTTTTTATTATATCAAACAAACCACTACCCACATGGCCCCACCCACCTCTTTTTTTCTTTGTTGTGAGAAGAAGACAGATGAGAGAGCAAGATGAAGGGAGAGAGAAAAAAAGAATAAAAAAATCATTTGCACATGAACAATAACCGTGCATATATGCATGGTTACTGTAGCAGTTTTGTATATTTACACATTTTTACAAGTACTGATGTGAGTGTTTTTTGGGTTAAAATGTACAAAATTGAGCACTTTTTGTATTTTGCAAATTTTTGCAACCACTGATGTGGTTGCTCTTAGGCTATGTTAACAATTGTGAAAAATGTTGTACAAAATGTTGCATTGGTTGCTCTTAGGCTATGTTAGCAATTGTGAAAAATGTTGTACAAAATGTTGCATCTCTAGCATTACTCTAATTACCTTTAGACCATCCTGAGATCCTTCTTTTGATGCATAAAGTGCACCTACTACAATCATCTCTTTATCTACATAGCTGGTACTCAAAGGCCCTGCCTGCTCTTCATCTTCAACAATTTCCCCGTGGTGACTGTCATCTATTTGTCATGATACCTCCGCTTGTAATTTTTCATCTTCTGCAAATTCAGACTAATGTGCATAGAAAATGTTTTCTCATTGGAATTTTCTTTTGTTATAGATTTCCAGAGTGGCTCAATCTCCAGCGCAAATCTTTCTTCTCTATGAAGAATACTATCATTGGTAATGGGTGCAGAAGGATTTGCTTGCATTTCATCATCAACCACTAATTGATGTTGATAATGGCATGGGTGGAATTAATTGTACACCATCCCTTTCATTGTTTTGACCTCCCACTAGAACAGAATCCTTATGGACACCACCATCATCTTGCCAATTCTTAAGGGCTCTTTCCTTTTAGCTTCCCCATCTTTCTGCATTTGTACCTACAGCATTCAATAAAGTTTTCTTTGCCACCATAGCCTTTTCCCTCAATTGTTGAATCTGTAAGACTGTAACTACTGCTTGTTTGTAATAACAATAGGGGCAGTAGAAGTCATTAAATTAAGGTTCGCAACTAGTACACTTCTTATGGAGAGCATGGGCAGCCAATTTCTCTACAAACCCCACCTGTCCACGTTTACCTACATATTAAGCAAGTCTTGATTTCTTTAACTAATCTATTTCCATACTATCTTCACTAGAAACGTCATGGGAGCCCAAGCAATGGCCTTTTGTCTAGCAAAACAGTCTCATCATTTAAATTAGAAGCCACATCGTCATGTAGCCCACCATCGCTCCCAATTGGTGTTTGGCACGATTCCACACGTGCAATCTTCCATTAGAATAATTGTTAAATAATTAATTTATAATTTTTTAACTACTTAACACCTTGTTTTAGTCGAGATGATGAAAAAATAAGAGAATAGAAAATGTTGGAAGGATAGAAAAATATGAAAATAGAAAAGATTTTAGTTTTCCACCATGTTGTATGTGCTTAGTTAGAAGGATGGAAAAGTGAAATGATATTTATATAAAAAAATAAATAAAAAAAAAAAAAAAAAAAAAAACTAATATAAATTTCTTTGTTTGGTTGAAAAAAAAAATGAGAGGATGGAAAGCGTAATTTATATGAATTTACTCTCATGTTTGTATTACATAATATTTTTTTCTTAAGAAAAAGTTACTCATAATGTTTTTTAGTAGTATATAAGATAGATACACACAATATAATACATATGCATAATTCATCCTGGTCTAATGATGTTTTAAAAGTTACTTATTAAATATTTATATTACACTTAGTGTAACTATAAATAATGTTACATCACTCAAAAAAATTTAATTGGATACAAATTTAATAAATCCACCGTTGGATTATATTATCTTCAAATATTCTTCATACTTGCAAAATTACAAAGTGATTAAAGATAAATAGCTTTGTCATCAAACAATTGTTTAAATTCAAGATTTTGTAGTTTAAAGGGGTAATTACACTTTTGGTCCCTACATTTTGGGCCATTTCTTGATTTGGTCCCTAAATTGATTTTTCTCCTAGGTTAGCCCCTAATTTTTTAAAATCGTTTTTAAACCGGTCCCTGCCGTCATCTAAGTAACGGAACCCTATTACATGGCAGACGGAGTGCCCTGATTGCTGACGTGGTGCTGACGTGGCACTGACATAACATTAAAATATTATTAAAAAAATTATTTGGCATTTTTCAATGCCAGGTCAGCATTTTAAAATTTTTTTTAAATTTCTGATAAAAAAATTTCAACTTAAACTGAAAAAATTCAAAAAAAAAAAAAACTTTACAGTTTTAAAGATTGAGGAAAAGTTTTTTAGAGCAATTAACACTATTCACGCTCTATGTTGGCGTTTTTGTGTTTGTGTTTGTGTTTGTATGTATTTCATTTTCTTCTTTCTTTTAAGATAAACCAAAAAAGTAAAATCAAAACAAAAATAAATTAATAAATATCCCAAACAACATCAGCCAGAGATGCGTATTTATCATGCTAAAAAACCCAAATTAGTTTGTGTGTTTGTGTGGCATTTGTCTCACTTAGTCTCTATCTCTCTCAATCTGAGACGACTTGCTTTTAGATTGGATTGGTTGAAAAATATCCCAAACCACGGCTGAGAAAAAGAAGAGGGAAGAAGATCGGCCCAGAAGAATTAGAAGAGGAGATCGGCTTGAGAAAAAAGAAGAAGAAGAGGCAGAGGAGATCAGTAACATGGGCATGGCATGCGATCTCCGACTTTTGCTTGTTTGTGTTGTTTGTGTTTGTATCGTTCTTTTGCTTCTTTCTTTGTCAATCTCTGACTTTTTTTCTCTCTCTAAACCCGAATCCCTCTTCCTCTCTCTTTTGATACATGGGTTTTGATTCATGGGTTCATGGGTTTGATTTTTCATGGGTTTGATTCATGGGTTCATGGGTTCATGCAATCTCTCAACTTTTGATTCATGGGTTCATGGGTTTGATTTTTCTGGGTTCATAGGTTTGATTTTTCTGGTTTCAGGTTGTTGATGATTTTTCTGGGTTCATGGGTTTGATTATTTGCTAAGAAAATCAATAAAAGAAAAGAAAATATTGATTATTTTAATTTTTTGGGCAAGTTTTCATCTTCTTTTCTGTAGAACATGAAGAACAGTTCTAGGTTCACCTGCACTGTTCTGGGTTTGCATTTGTTCTGGGTTTTATTTCTTGTTTTTCTGGATTTGATGGAGATTAGATTTGGTTGCTGGATTTGGATTTGGGTTTGCCAGAGATTGGATTGGTTGCTGGGTTTATTTCTTAAATTTAGGAAGAACATGAAGAACAGGTTGGTATGTTCTTACGGAAAAAAATAATGAAAGTAAAAAAAATAATAATAATAATAGATTTAAGGCCAAAAATAATAATTATTATTATTATATGAAAGTAAAAATTTAAAATGCTGACAAAAATGCCAAATAATTTCTTTTAATAATATTTTAATGTCATGTCAGTGCCACGTCAGCACCATGTCAGCAACCAGGACACTCTATCTGCCACGTAACAGGGTTCCGTTACTTGGATGACGGCAGGGACCATTTTAAAAACAATTTTAAAAAATCAGGGACTGACCTAGGAGCAAAATCAATTTAGGGACCAAATCGAAAAATGGCCCAAAATGTAGAGACTAAAAGTGTATTTACGCCTAGTTTAAAATAATGCATAAAAGATGAGTTTATGGACCGAATGGTAATTAACATTCAATTAGCATAAAAGTTGGCATGCATGTTAAGAACATATAAAACATGCAGTCTAACTTTGTTTAGTGTTACACTAAGTGTAACTTAAACCCAACCTTACATGATGATATCACAATTATTTAAGTAAAATAATTTTAAAAAATTAATTATAAAACTTAGTAATATGAGAGAAAGAAATTGCACTCTAAGAGTCCATTTGAGAACAACTTATTTAGCTGAAACTGAAAACTTTTTGCTGAAAGTACTGTAGATAAAACTAAAAAGTAGCTGAAATAGTTTGACTCATGAATAGTACCAAAAAGTGCAATGGGACTATGAATAATAACAAAAATAAGCTTAATAGTAACAAAAATAAGCTAAATAGTTAAAAAAAAAAACTAGTTTTTTATACCAATGACAAACGCAACCTAACTATGTGTAAAGACATAAAGACAAAATATGTTTCAACATTCACGTTTTCTAAAAAAATAAGTCATTTTTCAAAGGGTGAATTACCTATTTGATCTCTAATCTTTATTTTGTATGTAAATTTGATTTCTAACCTGTTGGTATTATGTCAATTTGGTCTTTGATGGATGGAAAATTCTCACTTTATTATTAAGGGTAGAGATAATTTTGATACAATACCAAAAGATTATAGACCAAATTGACACATTTAAAAGATCAATGACCAAATTGATACACAGTATAAAGGTTATGGAGCAAATAAGTAGTTTACCCTTTTTTTTAAAGTTTTTTTTGGAAAGTTATTTCATTTACCTATGTTTGACAATATTTTTTGGAAAATTATCTCATTTTTCTATATTTGGTAGAATCCTCAAAAATAAGATAGAGTTGTTTTCAATAATTTCCATATTGCCTCTTAACTTTCTTTATTGAACTTCCTTTAGCTAGCATGGCATGAGATAGATTTTTTTTTTTTTTTTTTAAGCAGAAAACAATCTCTAAAAAACAAGTTATATTCTTAATGAAAAATATTGTGTCCATAACATTTTGACAACATTTTTTTAACATATATTTTATTGGCAAATTTTTTTTGACTATTAATAATGAGTAAAAATGTAATTTTAGTGATGAGTTCAAATTAAAACCAATAACAATTTTTCATCTAAGATTTGTTATGAAAGTATTCTGAAAATATTATAGACGTAGTACTTCTCATTTTTAATAAGATTTGTCGTTGATCAAAGATAATTACATATATTTTTCTAATGCTATCAAACACAATAAAACATAGAAAACTATATTCATAAAAGGTTTTTCATCGAAACAAATGGAGGCTCTTTTCCCTCTCATGCCTCATTTCTCGAGAAATTATAAGATCCATATGGTGGATAAGTGATGTGGTCCACCATTCCACTAAAAAACTTCCATCTGTTTAAAATTATTAGTTAAAAAAAAATTTAAATAAAAATTAATTACTGACTCAGCAATTTTAAACAAGTGGAAGTTTTTTAATGGAATGGTGGACAAGTGACGTGATCTACCAGAGGACTCTATAATTTCTCCCATTTCTCACCTTATTTTCTCTCATAATTTGAGAGATTTGCTTTTGGAGGGGCCTAGGTGAAAAACACCCAAGACCACCGGTTTTTTCCTCCATTTTTTACTGTTACCAAACAATGGAAAATGTATATTCTCTCTCCACTTTAATCCTTTAATTCTTTGTCCACTCATTTTTCACCTCAATCCTACAATGTAAACTTTTAGGACAAATAATAATTTATCAGGCTATAAGACTAAGTAGTGTTGAGTTCGAATTTATGGGATAAGCTAGTAGTAATTTATGATCTTTGTCGTGTGGGAAGATACATTTCACAATTACACAAAGTGAGAAATATGGAGTAAAAGGATTTGATTCTAACACACGGCTCATTATAAAAGCTCTTTGATTTAATTTACAAACTCGTTTTATACTGAATTTTCAAGAGCAATTATAAAGAGTTGAGATCTTGTTTTCCGTTTCTATCCATAACTCTATAAGAAACTCACCCTCGAGTTTTTGTTTACAACCTATTTTGCACTGTAACACGGTTGCCTTAAAGTTGCCACCAAATATTCTCAAAAAGAAAAAATTGACGCACCACCAAAAATGTGGTGGCAACTTTGAAGGCAAACGGTTTTTAAGGCAGACTTGAAAAGAAGCTACAACAATTGCACACCTAATTTTTAAGGTGACTTGAATAAGGTATGGACCCTATGGGGCCAAAGCAATTTTTGAGGAGTCACGAATAGGTCATCTCGATCCCTTGTCTTCCAGGTGGAATTACAAATAACCGTACATGTAATGTAACATCTCTCACATGAATTTTTATTTGAAAAAGTATAGGCTCACAGCTTTTGTGCCATAATTTTTAGTGCAAATTTCAGGTATTTGACTGTGAGTCATACGAAAAAAATGGTAGGTCTGTGTAAAAGTGTCACAGCTGACCGTATAAGTTGTGGTTGAAGTTATAGCAAATAATAAGGTGTTTAAAGAACTATTTATTTTTTGTAATAGATTGGTAGAAATACATATTTCGTCCCTATGTTTTGAGGATGCTTTCAGGTTGAACCTTGTGTTTTCTCAGTGGTAAAGTTGGTCCCCTTATTTTTGAACATCTTGCCAATTTAGTCTCTATCATCATCTCAATGATGAAAAATGACTACATGACTAAAGGATTGCACATTTGACAAACTCAAAGCTTACATGATTAATAAAATAATAAAAATAATAAATTTTAATTTACATTAAAAAATTTCATGTCATCATTTATATATAAAAATTTAAAAAAAAAAAAAAACTGAATCATAAAATTATCATAATAATCTGAAATTATGATTTTTTTTTCTTAAAAGAAAACATAAATAAAGTGAAATTAATAAATAATAAAACTCTAAGGTCAAATTTTCTTTTTCTTTTCTTTGCAACCAAACGCAGCATAAACATTGAAAAAATCTCAATTGGTTTCCGAGATTGGGTTGTGATGTTAGATTGTGGGTTTTGGAAGAAAATGGTGGTATTAAATGTATTTGGTAGTCAAGAAATTGAAAGAAAATAATATTGTAGGCTGAGATAGTTTTTTTAATTCATTTTTATTTATCTTTAAAATTAGGAATTAATATTTCTCTCTCTCTCTCTCTCTCTCTCTCTCTCTATATATATATATATATATATATTTTATGGTGTGGATTTTTTAAATAACAATTAAAATTTTTTATATTCATTTTATTAGCCACGCAAAGTTGAAGTATGCCAATTGTGTAATTAGTTAGCTACATAGGCATTTTTCGTCACTCAGATGACAGCGGTGACTAAGTTGATTTGAAGCTCAAAAATATGAGGACCAATTTGACTGCTAAGAAAACACAATGACCAACTTGAAAGAGCCCCAATATAATATATATATATATATATATATATATAGAGAGAGAGAGAGAGAGAGAGAGAGAGAGAGAGAGAGAGAGAGAGAGAGAGAGAGAGAGAGAGAGAGAGAGAGAGAGAGGAAAAAAAAAATTGGTTGTAGCCTTAAGTTATAACCTTACTCAATATCTTTTTATTGAAGGTGAATTTTGATCATCATTTGATTATATCTTCTTCTTATATCTTCCATGCTTACAAATTTTCTAGAAAATTAAAGATCAATAGCTTTGTCATCAATAAATTGTTTAAATTGCAAGTTTTTGTAGTTTAAAATTATGCATAAAATATAAGTTTATAGATCATATAGTAAATAATATCTGATTAATACAAAATTTGACATGTGTATTAAGAGCGTAAAGAACATGCAATTAGTTAGCTACATAGGCATTTTTCATCACTCAGATGATAGCAGTGACTAAGTTGATTGGAAGCTCAAAAATATGAGGACCAATTTGACTGCTAAGAAAACACGATGACCAACTTGAAAGAGCCCCAATATATATATATATATATATATATATATATATATATATATATATATATATAGAGAGAGAGAGAGAGAGAGAGAGAGAGAGAGAGAGAGAGAGAGAGAGAGAGGTTGTAACCTTAAGTTATAACCTTACTCAATATCTTTTTATTGGAGGTGAATTTTGATCCATCATTGGATTACATCTTCTTCTTATATCCTCAATGCTTGCAAATTTTCTAGAAAATTAAAGATCAATAGCTATGTCATCAATAAATTATTTAAATTGCAAGTTTTTGTAGTTTAAAATTATGCATAAAATATAAACTTATAGATAATATAATAAATAATATCAGATTAACACGAAATTTGACATGTGTATTAAGAGTGTCAAGAATTTCTACAGTTAGATTTTCAAAATATGTAGTAATATTTATTTTATTGAGTAAAGTTGTATCATAAAACTACAATCAATTTTGTAACTAAACTTTGTTCTATATATATATATATATATATATAAACATTAGTCACTAACCCGTACAATGTATAGTAAAAATTTTAATTTTAGATTTTTTGTCTAAATATGAATTTTGATAATTATGATAGTATTAATAGTCTTTCATTTTTATTTTTTAAATATGAAATTAAATAATTATAGTAGTCGTTACAACCAATTTTGTAACTAAACTTTGTTTTATATATATATAAACATTAGTCACTAATCCGTACAATGTATAGTAAAAATTTTAATTTTAGATTTTTTGTCTAAATATGAATTTTGATAATTATGATAGTATTAATAGTCTTTCATTTTTATTTTCTAAATATGAAATTAAATAATTATAGTAGTCGTTAATACTCTTTTATTTTTATTGTCTGAGAATGAAATTTTAAAATATGGTAATAATATTATTAATAGTTTCTTATTTTAATTTGTGGTAAGAATTAAATGGAAGATTTAAATATAAAATATGATTTAAATTAGTTTTAAAAATATGTATTATAATATAAATATGAAAAATTGTAAGAACTTCAAAGTTTATGTTGCAAAATATAATGAGGTCAACTAAAAGTTAGGAAAAAGTTTACCTCCAAACCTATTTGGAAAAAATTTCATCCAACTTACTACATGGTGGTTAAAAAAAAAAAAAGCATATACCCATATGTACTTTTAGTCACATGACCTATTTAATTTATGAGTTATGTAACTTGTTTAAATAATGTACATGGACGGTTTTCTCAATCGCTACGTAATAAATTGGAGGAGACTTGTGTCTCAAACGTTAAATATCTTTGATTTTATATGGTATATAAGTATATTGCAAATTATTGACTATAGATTTCCGTAACATAGGGTGAACTCCACAAACGCAAAACCCACCCCATGTGAGATGTTCCCACAAGTGTATAACCTACAAATGAAAACTTTTGTGATAATTGGAAAGAGATTTAAACTATAAAGTATAAACATTTTTGTTGGAGATACCAAAAGGTGCTTGTTGCTAATGACAGAACTAAAATTTTAGTTAAGGGTGGCAAGATTAAGATAAAATATTGAAAAAAAAAATTATTTTAAAAAATTTATTAATATAATAAAAAATAGTTAATTTATTAAACAAAATATTTGACTAACATAGAAAATATAATGTATATGTAAGATATACTTCTTCTTTTTTCCATGCTTAGCTTCTATTTATTTGTTCAAGTATGGTATTATAGTTATTATAATCATTGTTATGCTAAAAGCCTTAAACTACTTCATAAAATATATATATATATATATATATATATATATATATATATATATATTCCAAACAAGTAAAACAATTAAAATAATCAATAAATTCTCATTACTATATGAAGTAAAAAGAATAATATAAATATACAATATTCAACAAATCATTTGAATACTTAAAAGTAATATGAGAAAATAAATTAATAACATAGAATTCCATTAGATTCTCAATTTTGTGTCACGTATCCATCTTCTTCTTCTTTTTTTGTCAAGTGAGTTATTGGGTACAAAACCTCTCTCTCTCTCTCTCTATCTCTCTCTCTCTCTCTCTCTCTCTCTCTCTCTCTCTCTCTCTCATACCCGTTTATCTCTAAAGTGATTTTTTTTACCTAATATTCTCCCTCTCTTAGCTCTTTCAAGTGCCAAAGGTCTCTAAAACACTAAATTTGTACTTTTAAATCATAGCACATTATTATTGCTAATAGAATAAGAAATGGTCCCCAAAAATCCGAAACATGACTCAAATCGTTTTAAAGAAAAAAGATGCAAGCTAAACTATTTCAATTCGACACACTTCATCCTTTTTTTTTTCTTTTTAGAAAAATAATATTAATAACATATAACAAATCCCGTGCATTGCACGGGTCACATCCTAGCCTCCATAAGCCAACTAAACATTAACATTATACTATAAAAACATTTATGCTAACTCCAATGCATTGAAGAAACAAAAAATGTTATTAAACAAATAATTAACTTATTACACCACTTAATAACTAATTTCTAATTTTATGACATTTACTCTAGTCTAAATTCTTGTTTCCCTTAGGGCCTGTTTGGATGGAGGGGGGAAGGAGGAGGAGTAGAGGGGAGTAAAATAGAGTTGGCTAAAAATAGACTAATTTTAAGCTAAATCTACTCTACTCTACTTCCCCTCAATCCAAACGGACCATTAATTTTGTAATACATCATTAAGTTAACAAAAAATTTCTTCATGTCATGGCAACATTACTTCATGTTATCACTTTAAAATATTTTAAACATTCTATATATAACCTTTTTACTTAACAGCTTACAACATTATTCGAGCATCGTGTGGGCCCATTGGGAGTAGAAATTAAAAAAATAAAATAGAAAAAGGAGAAGGAGAAGAACTAAAGAAGAATTTTGTACCTTCAAATAAAAACACTGGAGAATGTTAACAAGTACCAGAGGGTGCTTGTTAAGGTTCTCCAAAATGGGTCCCACATAAATGAAAAAATTGAGTAAATTAGAGAATAAGCATGACATGACTTGTAAGGAAGAATTGAACAAATTTGCCCTCTTAATATGGGACACGGCTGGCACTAGCTGAGGGCTCTTTTTTCTTTAGACAAAATTGCCCTCTTAACACATTTCCCTCCCTTTCACTTTTTATTTCCCAACAAATCTTAGTTTACCAATATTTTACCTTCCACTTTCTTTCACTTTACCAATATCAAACTAAATTTCTTCCCCTTTACCAATATCAAAGAGAAGAAGAGATGAAGAAATGTCAATAAAGGATTGAGGAATAATTAAACAAGGTATCACTATTGTATTTTATTTGATTCATAGTTATTTTTTAAAAATAGGTTAAAATTAATATGTTGTTAATTTTTATTTTTGATACATGTATATTGTGGCACTAATGGATGGGGATGTAGTTGCAAAAGATTGCTTTAACTTAAATGAACCACTTCATGAAGGTATTGTAATTTTATTTTAGTTGTGATTTACATTTCATTTATCATAAAATATTTTTAAACTCTTGTTTTTATATAGCACCAAAATTAATATGATGTTAATTTTTATTTCTAATACATGTATTATAGCATCAATGGATGGGAATGTAATTGCAAGTGATAGTCACTACTTTACTCCAAAATATTGTTTTGACTTAAACGAACCCCTTCAAGAATGTATTATAATTTTATTTTATTTATAAATTTACATTTCAGTTATCATAGAATATGATGTTTATATTTTAAACTCTTGTTTTAATATAGCACCAATGGATGACAATGTAGATGCAAGTGAGGCTCATCAATTTGTTCCAATTGATTGTTTTGACTTAAATGAATTGTCTCAAGAAGGTATTATTATTTTCATTTTATTTATAATATATAATTCATACATCACATAATATGATGTTGATTGTTTTTTTAATTTTTGTTTTAATATAGCACAAGTTGATAATGATTTGATTGCAAGTGAGGTTCATGGAAGTGTTTCAAAGAATTGTGTTGAATTAAATGAACTTCCAAATGATGGAAAAATTAATAATACTTATGGAGATGAAATTATTGAAGAACATGAAGATATAAATTCAATAGAAAAAGAGTTTGAGCCTTTTGTTGGTCAATGTTTTCCTAGTGAAGAAGAAGCTTTCATTTTCTATAAAAATTATGCAAATCGATATGGTTTTACAATTCGAAAAGGTCGTACTGAGAAAAAAAAAAGGAGAAATAGTAAGATGTGATTTCTTTTGTCATCGACAAGGTAAACAACCACTAAAAATAGTGGATCCATGTAAGGAGCAACGAAATAAAAAGTCTTTAAAATGTGGAAGTAATGCTCATTTAAGTATTATTTTGTGAAAGTCATTTGATATTTTTCCTCGAGAATGGCATGTCACTAAGTTTGTTGTAGACCACAATCATGATTTGTTCTCCCCTTCGGAAGTGTGATTTCTTCCAGCCAATCGAGTTATCACTATAGATGATGAAAAACGCATTTTCTTATTGAAAGAAGCTGGACTTTCAATTAGAGAGGTAATGCGTGTTATGGAACTTGAGAGGCATTTGAAACATGGACAACTTCCATTTTTTCAAAGAGATATTCGTAATCTTTATGTAAAAATGAGGAGGAAGAATGCAAAGAATGATGCCATGGATCTTCTACAATTTTGCAAAGTTGCTAAAGAAGAGAACTCTAGATTCCAATATGCATTTACAACCGATGAAGAAAATAGATTGGAGCATATTTTTTGATCACCTATTTATTGTTTTGATTGGTACCAAAAATATGGAGATGTGGTTGTTTTTTATACTACTTATAAGGTGAATGCTTATGATATGCCTTTCGGTATTTTTGTTGGTGTCAATAATCATGGAAAGACAATTCTCTTTGGTTGTGCACTTCTTCGAAATGAAACAACAAGTGTCTTTCAATGGTTAATGAAAGTCCATTCTTTGTCTTATAAATTTGTACAATTATTTTTTAAATTTTATTTGATTAATTAGTAGAATAATTACGTATATCCTTTGAAATATTTTCATGCTTTAGTAAATTTGTATTTGATTAGTAGACTTTTGCATGCTTAATGAGGAATCAACCCAAGGCAATTTTGACGGACCAAGATCCATGGATTACAGAGGCAATATCAAAAGAATTGCCAGCTACAAAGCATGCCTTTTGTATATGGCATATTACTGCTAAATTTAGCGGTTGGTTTACATCAATTCTTCGTAATCAATATTCAAATTGGTGCATGGACTTCGATAAGTTATACAAGTTTGAGTCATGTGAAGATTTTGACAATCAATGGCTTCAAGGTTATGACAAAATATGACATGCTCTCTAACAAACATGTAATTGGTTTATATCAAATCAAGCATTTTTGGATACCATGTTACCTTCATGGGCATTTTTTTGGTGGAATGACAACAACCGGAAGATTGGAAAGCATAAATGCATTTATTAAACGGTTTGTTAGTTCTCACACAAACTTGATCCAACTCATCAAACAAGTAAGTCATTATTTATCATTGATTTCTTTTGTTGTATAATTTTTTTTTTTTTTTTTGTTAATATTTGTAGTCTTCATGTGTCATACAAAAGTTTTTAATTTATTTTACTATTTGTAATTTTAGGTTGATCTTGCCATTGAAGATATTGAGCAAACACAATCACATGATACGATGTTGGAGACATATAGAGGTTCTTCTTTAAGATCAATGTCACCGTTAGAAGACCAAGCACATAGTGTTTTGACACCCTATGCTTTCAAGATTTTTCAAGAGGAATTTGGGAGAGCAACACAATATTCAGTGCTTAAAGAAAATGGTATTGAATTTGTGCTACAATATTATAAAGATGAAACTAGTGAAAGGCACAAAGTATTATGGGATGGTAAGATGACATATTGTAGTTGCAAGAATTTTGAATTTTGGGGTATATTTTGTCGTCATGTACTTAGTGTATTCCTTCATAAAGATTGTTACCAAATTCCATTCTTGTATTTACCACCACGTTGGTGTCGTGAAGCATCATTAAGTGAAAAGGACTTGCTAGTGGTGGATGATGAAAATTTAGTGGAGAAGGAAAATATGATTGATGCTAATGTTAATGATATGATTGATGGAGATTGCTTCATTAATTGTCCTCCGCTCTCAAAGACAAAAGGTCGTCGGAAGCAAAAACGAATGAAAGGTGGAAGAGAATTAGGAAAGAAAAAGAAGTCTTGTGGCCTTTGCAAGCATGTTGGCCATAACATCTCAACATGTCCGGAGAAAGATAATTGTACTTCCTCAAATGGTGCCAAAAAAAGAAAAAAATGTACTTCAAGTGAAATTGGATTGAATCCAATATTTTCTTTGAAATGTTAGGCATAAACTCTTGAGCTTGTAAAAGTAAAAAATTATGACAATATTGTGTTTGTTAATTTTGACAATATTATGTCATTGGACAATATTAATATTATGCTAGTGAATATTCACATTATCATTTTCAATATTATGTCATTTTACTAAAACACTTCTTTCTACCTTTTTTTTAATAATGAATTTACTTAAATTTTTATAAGGGATTCAATAAATACTAATTTAAATTAAATATTCTTGAAGAAATTTAAATCATGCTTAAATTGCCCATTTATAAGGGATTCAAACCTAAACTCTAATCCATGCTGATATTATATTGTTAGTCCCTAAAGTATCAAGTGAATGTTATTGGTCTTTAAAGTATCAACTTTGACAATTTAATGTATTTGTTATTGTTTTAACTTTCTTTTTTGTTGTACCCAACCTAGCCCACCTAGATCAAGTTGGAATTTAAAAAAAAAAAAAAAAATGATTGAGCATTCAAACAGTACCAATACAAACAACATCGATACAAATAAGAGAAAATTTATAACCTAATAAGCCTGATATCATATAGCTTTATCCTAACTCGGTTGATAAACAAAGGAATAAATAATAAAATTATATAATATTTTTTAAAATATATATTAAATATAGGTGGATCGGGTTAGGCAAATTTACCGACTCACCAACCTCTAAAAACTCACCCAAACCGATAGGTTAGGTTGAATTAGTTCGGTTTTGCCGGATCAACGACTTGGTTGACACCCCTAGCCTCTTATAGTAGAATAAATAAAGGGTAAAGAGTTGAAAAAGAAAATTTAAAATTTTAGTTTCCTTTAATGTGCTTGTGAATTATGTTCTCTTATCCTTCCTTATTTGTTTGGTTACAAATCTTCGTCTTCTTTTTTCGTCTTTTAATTTCTTAATTGATCTTCCTATCTTTTTTTCATTATTTTTTCTTTTTCATTAATGGTAGATAAAAAAATATTAATGTCACTAGTAGATCCAGATGAGAACTAATAACAACTTATTGCGTAGACTTTATTATGAAATTGTTATGAAAATATTGTGTAAATAGCACAAAAACCACAAAAACTTATACGATCCCACTTGCCCAAAACGATCTGGATCTTTCAAGGATTTTAGCGATCATTCAGGATCGTACAATTTTGACGATTTCAAACGATCTTGGTTTTTTGTAATCTTCTTTAACTTGACAGAAGGTTTAGTTGGACCCAAATGAAAAATAACATCCCAATAGACCAAGTTTTGCTACTCCACTCGCTGTCTACTAAAGGAGCGTTAGAGCGAGCGAGCGAAGCCTTCCATCATTTAGTGGCTTCCCCCCTTATCCCTCACCCTACTCTTTCATTTTCGCTTAAGCTTCCCCTGTTTGGGGGATTAATTGATTGGATACCCGAGAACCATAATCTTTCCTAGGAACAGCTTCTACGACGATAGATAGGGGTCAGGTTTGTTTGGCATCTATGCCCTAATGTAGAGAGATATAGTGTTAGTTGAACCAAACGAAAAATAACATTCCAATAGAGTGTCATGTTTTAAAAATTTTGGCCTCTTTAAATGATGCTTACAAATGAATGTAATGATGTATGATAATTACATCAAATGAATGCAAATTTTTGGTTTTCTATGAATGTATAATTTATGTGATTATTTAACATACCAAATTTTTTTTCTCAAATAACATAGGATCTTATGATTCACGATCCGATCCACGATCCACCCACCTCCCACGATCTTACGTAGGATCCCGATTTTCACAACCTTGTTTTTTGAGGAAATAAAGTGCATATATTATGCATAATTTTAAATCACAAAAACTAGGAATTTAAAAATTTTATTGATGACATAGCTATTGACAATAAAATGTGACAATATTTTCACAATATTTTTTGTTTTTAGTTGTCATCAATCCTAATCTAATTTTTTTTTTTTTTTTTCACATATGAAAGATTTTTACAATTTGTAATTTTTATTTTGTAAAATTCCTTCCATGATAGACACGTATCTCATCAAGCCAACTTTTACTTTAATTTATTTATTGTTTAAAATGCTCAAAAGTGTGTTCAAACTCACTTACCAAACACCCCCTTATCTTCTCCCATCTGCCTGCTTCTCCTTTCTGCTTCTCCTTACTCATCTTTTAAAATTTTTATTTTCTCCCATATGAAAACTCTTGGCTCAACTTCCTTGTCTTCAATTTTTTTTTCACAGCTTTCTTTTCTAACTCAGTTCGTCTCCTCCTTGATTTCCCCTCCATCAACCCAGTTCGTCTCCCTCAAAAAAAATTTATGTTCTTATGGGTTTTTTTTTTTTTTTGGATGTACTGATGTTGGTTGTTTTTCTGTGAGATGGTTTTTTTTTTTGATGTATTGATGTTAAATGTTTCTTGTGAGATAGGTTTTTTTTTTGGATCTACTGATGCTGGTTGTTTCCTGAGGATTGTGATTTTAGTTTTTTTCATTTATTTTTTATTTTTTTATGTTGGTTGTTTCCTGTGAGAGGATTGTGATTTCAGTTTTTTCTTTTCTGTAAGATGTTTGGTGTTGTTTTCTTGTGAAAGACACATGAGTTTTCAAATTTTCCTGTGTGAGACGCTTGAGTGCTTGACTAGGCTTGAATTGGTGAGAGACGTGAAAAAGGGTATTTTGGTCTCTTTATTCATTTTTCTCTTTTCCTATAAAGCTGACCCACATCTGATAAAAAACACATAAAGTTGTGTAAAAGACTGCAAAAAAATTGGATATTACGGTGCCCGTTAACACAACCCAAAAACACTAGCTGTCAATGCCATTCTTTTTCAAAGTTTCATACCACTTTGAAAAGGGTATTTGGTAAGCCAAAGATATATTTTGAAGAGAGCCAGATGCTAATATGAGACTGGAAAGGAGGTGTGTGGGGGCCACCTCTTTGTGAGATACCCGGCATATATGCCGGGTACAGGATATACAAAATGGGAAAGGAGGGCACGGGTAAGCTAAAGAGAAGACTTATAATATGTGGTTGGAAAGGAAAGTGATAGTGTAAAAAGCACCGTCTAAGCTAATGCTAAAAGTCAAAACTAAAATGCTAAAAGTCAAAGTTAAAAAGAATGTGTAAAATTGAGAAAGGGCATAGATCTAGAGAGACGCGGAAATGACACAAATTGGGGCGATAATAATGCTATTACACACGCTTTCTCCCTTTGTCGCAACTGCAACTCACAAATGCTTTATGCGGCAAACAATGATGTGACTATCACATAGATTCTATATTTTTTTCTCCTAATAATTCGCTGCGAAAGACAGTTGTATCTAAAGTGTCACAGATGCATTTTTGGGTGCCGAATAATTTTTAAAAGTAATTCACAACATTTTCATAATACTTTCACAATAAATTTTAAATGATAAATTGTTATTGGTTCTAATTTGAATATACCACTCATTTTTTTTCATCAATAACAACTAATAATAATCTTTTACTTATTATATGAATAAGTTGTAGTTGTAGCATTACTCTTTGTCATGGCCATATACAACTTCAATGATATATAAGCCGTTTGACATTACTTCACGTGTATACATAATAAAAATGCAAAGAGAGAGAGAGAGAGGTTGTAAATGCGACCACGGGATTGATATCCAACGTTTCCTCTGACTGAAACGGAGAAAGAGAAAGAAACAAACAACAACGTTCATATTGTTCACGGGTTAGTTTTTGTTTGGTTTTTGGTTTTTGGTTTTTTTTTTTTTTTTTTTTTTATAAAATTTTGTTTGTTTAAACAGAAAGAAAATGAAACAAAAGAGAGAATGTCTATGTCTGTCTTAAAATAGAATATGAAAGCCGACCATTCCGGGATCTAGTGGCTCTAGGATTATGTCACCTAATTCTCCGCGTTCTTCTTTTTATTTTTTAAAATTTTCTAAACAATCAAACCGTTTAAAGCCATTGCCAATAATAGCTTCTCCAACTTTCTGGGTCCCAAGTCCCAACCACAATTTCATTCTGAATGATACACATAAACAAGAAAAATAATGAAAACCCACTTCAAGAATTCCATATTCTTTTTATCTTTCTTCTAGATGATTATGCTGATCTCTATTTTACCAGAAAGAAAGAAATTGGCTTTTGTACATACATTTGTTTTAACTGTCTGTTACAAAGTCTGTTTCTTTTATGTGATTTAATCAGCAAAGAACGTGATGCTTGAATATAGATATGGAACCCTTCTTCGTTATTTTGGCCTAGCTGTACCTCATGGATAACCATAGCGACGATACAACGCCAATTGTTCCGATCCATTACAATTTGGAGGTTCATTCTTCTTAACTCTTCTTCTTAATTTGTTCTTAAAAACTATATATATGTGTGTGGCATTTGCCAACTTTTTTTCCTTGTTAATGACAGATGGGGTCCTTAGATGGAAGAGCAGTGATTGAATTTGAGGATGAGAGCCTAGTTAGTCCTGCTGCTGCATCAATTTCTACAAACAAAAATTCTTTTCATGAGATTACACATATATCTGCTGCTACTTCAGCAAAAAGTTATAAACAACACATGAGGAATGGTGTGATCGATAGCATCAAGATCGTAATTTTCTCAGCTAAAATCAACATACTCATGCCACTTGGCCCTCTAGCAATCTTGGTTGATAAAATGTCTGGCAGTCATGTGAGCAAACAGTGTTTATGCACATTAATTAGTATCTTCTTCTATATCATTTTTATATGGATGATATATTGTGTTTTGTTTTGATGATTTGTTTCTTCAATTGCATTTCAGGGTTGGGTCTTCTTTTTAAGCTTATTGGGTATTATACCTTTGGCTGAACGTCTAGGTTATGCTACAGAGTAAGCTATCTCACATCTTATCTATAATGTTAGCCGAGTGCTTTTTCGTTTTAGTGCAATTCTAACTTTGCATTTATTTGGATTGACAAATGAAGTATTTTACAATGCTTGGGCTTGCTTTGATGCAGGCAGCTGGCTTGCTTTACTGGACCAATAGGTAATTTTATTGCTAAATTTCTCCACTTGTAAATCTTTAATATTTATAAAACATGAATTTTTTTTTAGTAAGTGTAACATGAAGTTTTAGTTTATGTTGATCTGTTATGCAAGATTTCAACACAAATTCTGTCCTTTTGTGTGATTTTAAGCTTTGTTTCATTAACATTAACAGAGTATTGACTGATAAAATAATGATAGCATAGTTTTAAAATAGGCATAAACACATACATTGAACTAATGAATTGGGTAAGGCACATCATTACATGTTATTTGGTAAAAAGTTAGTTTTCATATGTTGTTGTATTCGTCTTAAATGCTAATGTTGCACTGAAAATTGCTTATTATACCTTAAATCTAAATATCCTGAAAGTATGCACCATTAGCATGATGTTTATTACATGATATTGCAAGAGAGAATAATAATTTCCATTTCATGCAAAAGATTCTTTTCATTTTCCTCTAGGGCCCATTTAGATGGAGATTTCTAGTATCATTGTGTAAAATGATATGAGAACTATGGTTTAAAAAGTGTTGTGAAAACATGTTTCAAATAACATGTTTTAGTGTGTGAAAAAACATAATTGTGCGTTTGGTATGTGTGTGTATCTTTTTTTTTTAAAAGCTGACAAACAATTAATATTTTTTTCATTTGAGGAGAGAGAGAAGTCGGTTTGTGTTATCTCTTCTGTCGCTAAATGTTGTGTGTTAATTTATGTTAGTCTTGATGGCTCACTTGATAATATGTTATCCTTTCTTCCAATAATCTAGAGAAATCCATCCTGTCTATTGACAATAAATTTGGATTAGATCAGGCCAATTAGGATGTATTAGGCTATGCATTTTTGAATGGATTCCTTGAACCATCTTAATTGCTTACTAATGGAGGCTGAATTAAAACCTTATTCCCACAATCTCCACTTATACAAGTTACATGGGTTTTGTGTGTGTATGTGTCACTGTGACTGATAATTTTCTATTTTGGATAACTTGTTATCCCTTCATTTGAGCTTTGCAGTTGGAGGTCTTCTAAATGCTACTTTCGGAAATATTACAGAATTGATAATATCAATTTATGCATTGAAGAGTGGCATGATACGTGTTGTTCAACAGTCATTACTGGGCTCAATTTTGTCTAACATGTTGTTGGTGCTTGGATGCGCATTTTTCAGTGGTGGAATTGTGTTTTATGAGAAGGAACAAGTGTTCGATAAGGTATGTTTTTCATCACTGGAGGAGCATATTTACAATTTAGCCTTTGAAACAAAAGAACCTTATTTGGTTGACTACAGTTTCTCTCTTGATTCATTCAAATCTTGGTTAAAAATAATGTTCAAATTATTCTATTCTTCTCAGGCAACTGCTTCAGTGGACTCTGGTTTGCTGTTAATGGCAGTCATGGGCCTACTATTTCCCGCCGTCCTTCATTCTACACACACAGAGTTACATTTTGGGAAGTCAGAGTTAGCTCTTTCAAGGTTTAGTAGTTGTATTATGCTTGTGGCATATGCTTCCTATCTTGCTTATCAACTGAAGAGGCAGAAGAATCAATACATCCCAGTTGATGGGGTGGGTACTTTGATATCAAATTCTTACATACGTTCTCTTTGGATCTTTGCTTTTGATGTTTGACATTGAACACATTACACAATGTTTACTAATTTTACACCGTCAATCTTCTATAGGGTACTGGTAAAAGTTTAAATCATTGTATTATCATAATTTGTAATGTGGATCTGTTACCAATTTATTGTTTTGTAAACACATGAAGAATTCCTTTAGGTTCAAAAATTATGCTTAGAACTAGTACTAAATTTTTTATATTGCTTTTCTAGCTGTTTCTACCCATAGTAAGTTTCTTATAATTGCATCAGATCAACATGTATTAGATAAGTTTGTATATTTCTTATGATATGTGATTAATAAGAAGATCCGGTCCATGATCAAATAAGAAACATATAATGTGTAAGCTTAAGCAAACAGTAGAATGGTATGGATAGACTAGGCTGTAATAGAATATTCATTCAGTTCTTATATAAGCTCTTGAAAGCTTGTTCAAGTTTCTACTTTTATCTGTTATTAATGGTTTGTCTGATAAATGGAATAAATTCAGGGAGAGACTCAGACTGAAGAAGGTTCGGATGATGAAGAAGCTCCTGAAATCTCTATGTGGGAATCAATAATATGGCTATCTATTTTGACTGCATGGGTTTCATTCCTCTCAGAATATTTAGTTAATGCCATAGAGGTAATTATATGTTGTGAATCTGTGCTGTTCTTTGCACATCTTTAATATATCTTCTATTGGGATATTGATGGATATTGATAGAGGTAACTTCTGAAGATGAAAACTCATATTTTTTACCCCTTGGTGGAAATGGTGTGTCTATTTCTTTATTTTAAAACTGTTTTAACTAACTTATTATTGATCTTTGATGGATTTTGTTCATCAGATGTCCAGTAGTTTTTTCAACAAAAAGAACCCTTCATCTTCCTCTAATTTATACATAATTTGCATTTCTTTTTAAGCAAATGTCTTCTTATATAATAAATATCTTTTTTAGTTTTTTGTATAGTGGAGGGAATTGGTTTGTATCTTTTATGTAGTTCTGGGATGTTCTTACAGTAGAAGTCATTAATCATTATGTGTTCAGGGGGCATCTGCTTCACTAAAAATCCCGGTAGCATTTATCAGTGTTATTCTGCTCCCAATCGTTGGGAATGCAGCAGAGCATGCAGGTGCTGTTATGTTTGCCATGAAAGACAAGCTTGTAAGTGCTTATACTGCTAGTGAAATTCTACAATTATGCATGACCAATTATACTTTTTTAATGTACTGAAGTTTTAATTTACTCAATATCTTATGTAGGATATATCTTTGGGAGTGGCAATAGGCTCATCAACACAGATAGCTATGTTTGGGGTGAGTTCCAAACATTATATAGTGATCATTTATTTCTTCTTAATGCCGTTTTCTCTCTGAGTGCAACCATAGCATATTTTATTTATGTCCCTTACCAAAAAAACCATTTTATTCTTGCTTTGATGTATACATTTTTCCAACTTGGGGGAAATGATCCTAGCTATATTCTTTGTAAAAGTAATAAAAAAGAACAAAAAAATAATATATATATATATATAGGAAGAATTTATTTGGGTTTCTTTTAATATAAGATGTGGTCTTTGTGAACTGAAGTACATTTTTCATCTTTCTTGTGAATTGCTGAAAATGTGTTGAAAGGTGCTTCTTTTTCTCTTTGTTGATTGTGGCAAAACTTGGAATGGTTATTTTGGAATGATGATCGGAAATATTCTTGCGTTGTCTATCCAATTAGGTTGAAACTCTCAAAAAATAAAGCTTATTATAGTTTTGTTACAGTCCTAAGGAGTGTTTGATCTGCTTAAAATGCTTAAGCACCATGGTTACTTACAAACCTTGTCAGTACTATGGGGTAGTCCATTGTTATATGTAACACTTTTTCTTGCCCTCTTTGTGTTAAGTATCCACTGACTCATATAAAATGGTTGCTATGACTACAGATTCCCTTTTGTGTGGTCGCTGGTTGGGTCATGGGGCGTCCCATGGACTTAAATTTTCAACTTTTTGAGACAGCTACACTTTTTATAACTGTTCTGGTGGTAGCCTTCATGGTGCAGGTAGGCAGTTGAGCCTTCATTGAGTTAGATGACTGTTATTCTTGGAAAAGAACAATCTACATTAATATTTAGCAATGAGAAGACATTTTCTGATTATAATGTTCTAATAGTGTATTACCACACAAAATGTGACAGACACACACAAATATTAAAATTTGTAGTGCCTTTTGTCTGAAAATTTTTACCTTCTGTGGATTGTTCTTTACATAACTACCATTTTGACCATGCAGGATGGAACTTCTAATTACTTAAAAGGACTAATGCTCGTTCTTTGCTACCTAATAGTTGCTGCAAGTTTTTTTGTACATATAGACCCTTCTTCAATTGGTTAGTTATCACCGATTTTATATTATACATAACTATTAGAAATTTTGAATTGTGTCCACTCATTACTATTTATGCCCACAGAGTTACTTTATTTCTTAAATATTATGCTTTCAATATCTTTTGCAACAAGAAAAATTATAATTTTTTAGCAGTTCCACATTTTGGAGGATCAGTTTGTTCTTGGAAAACAAAGAGGAATAATTTCTTAATTGGTGGATAGCCAGTTTCTCTCACACACACACACTCAAAGACATTGGTGTGCTCTAAATTTTTTGTTTATGCTTTAACTAAAACACACTGGGAATATGGTTTTGCAGCGGACAAGCCCCCTAAACCAAGTCATTGAGGACATTGTATTATAAAGTGAATCTGCTAAAGACCAAGCTCCACTTTGTGCAGTGATGAAGTGTTTTTGCAGAAACTCCCTAAAACATTGTCAATTCATGGGTAAACTTTAAGAAGGTTGATATTTGGAAGCTCAAGGTTTATCTTGTCAGTGCAGCTTTCGACATTGAACCATTCCACGATCCAAGTTTAAGGTGTTCTTTAGTGCACTTCTTTGATGTGGTGGGCAATGGATACTTTCTTGTCCCTCACGGACAATTAAAGAAAAATTGTTTGAATATAGGATCTAGGTTTTACATTGAATTTCACAGGGTAGGAATAGTTGAAGTCAAAATGTGAGAAGTCTCAAGGTTACTCTTCTTTTTTTGGTTACTAACTAGTAACTGCTGATACAAAGTGGACTTATTTTTTCATCTATATGTTTTGTCTCTTACTTCTCCATTTAATCAAGGTAAGTATAGTGTATACTATGGAGAGGTCTTGTTAGTACATATTATATACATATTGAGAAAGTTGTTTACTATTTTAACATTGTTAAATGGATTGCCATTCAGCCTTCTATCAGAATTGTTCCTAGTCTAGGCTTCAATTTTGTGTTTTTTTTTTTTTTTTTTTTGTTCTTGTTTTTCCCCCCTTCCTATCAAATAGGACAAAAATTGAATTGTACTTTGATCTTTCTTTTTGGTTCTGTTTCGGATTCCTGTCATGAAAGGAAAGAATAAAGAAAGTTCTCAATCCTTGTTTTTATCACAAGGAAACTTCCTGCAAAGAAATGAAAAAGAGGATAGCAGTGTAGTATGCTGTTGGAATATACAAGGAACTTTGTCGTGTTTAGAACTTTAATTACTCAGGAGAGGGCCTCCTCTATAATTGGAAGAGTATAATAGTAAGAATTTCATAACTAGGATTGTGAAAGTGTAAATCTCAGCTCACATAGATGGAGCGACCCTTGGAAAACGTGGGGGATGAGATTGTTGGTAATCTCTCTGATTGCTTTCTGCTACTTAGCCAAGTTTTTCTAGTGATTTCAATCATATCAATGATAATTTTTGCATGTGTTGATGGTCCAAATGATGAAGATCCTACTAACAAAGACAAACACGGTGGTGATGGTGGTGGCTGTGGAGGTGGAGATGGTGGTGGTGATTGTGGTGGTGGCTGTGGTGGTTGAGAACAGCACTGTCTTCAACCCTTGTGTCATTAATATTCAATGCATACCTATTATATAAGCCTGTCATATGCTGATCCTCCATACTACATGTTAAATCTGTGGTACAGTTTTAGTTGAGGTTGAAAGGCCTTATAAATATGTTGTATGCTGGGTTGTTTGCAGCTCATACTGCTTGTGGATTCTGTGTCTGTGTTTTGAGCTTGTCTTTTGGTTTGTATGTAGCATTGTATACTCAGTATTTTCATTAAACAAATTCTTAATCATCCAAGAATTTGTATAAGAATTATTTGATTAGTTATGGGCTCGAGTTACCTCAACTAGTAAAGTCTCTTGTCGTCCAATAAGACATTAAGAGTTCGAACCCTGCCTACACCAAAATGCTCAAAACCAATTGGTGTATTAGCTTGATGATAAAGAACAAATATCATAGAGGGGGCGTAAATTGAAAATTTATCCTATTTATTAAAAAAAAATATTTAAATAGTTTATAAGATAAGCTTAGGTATTATGTCTTTGGGCCTACTTGAAGGTTTTAAGGCTTAAGGAAGAGTTACGACCCCCTTTTTTTTTTTTCTTTTTTTTCTTTTTTTTCTTTTTAACGAATAAGGAAGAGTTAAGAGCTAGAAGGAAATATGTTAGTGGGCTACAAGCCCTAAGCTTCAGCCTAAATCAAAAAAATAAAATAAAATAAATCATATTATCATATATATTATATAATAAAAATTAGGCTTAGAAGCCGTGATTGTACTAAGTGACTACACCAAATTGCAACAATTTAAAATCAAGGGTAAATTGCAAATTACACCCCTAAAGCTTGGGGGTGATTGGATTTTACACCCTAAAGTTTTAAAATTTTGATTTTACCCCCTAAAGTTTGGTGATATTTGGATTTTACACCCTAACGTTTCAAAATTTGGATTTTACCCCCTATATATTTGGAGTGTTTGGATTTTACACCCTAAAGTTTCAAAATTTGGGGGTGTAAAATCCAAACAACCCTAAACTTTAGAGGGTAAAATCCAAATTCTAAAACGTCAGGGTATAAAATCTAAACACCCCAAACTTCAGGAGATAAAATTAAAATCCTGAAACTTCAGGGTGTAAAATTCAATCACTCTCAAACTTTAGAGGTGTAATTTGCAATTTACCCTAAAATCAATTTTTAAGATAGACACAAATTCTTAGTTGTTCTTATTATCAACTTTTCCTCTATTTATCTTTGGATAGACACAAAAGCATCTTAATTGTTCTTATCAACCTTTCCTCTAATAATCTTTGTATAGACACAAAATTTTTAATTTTCTTATCAACTTTCCTCTATTTATCTTTGGATAGACACAAAAACTTAATGTTGATATCATTTTTTTTTTCCTTCACGTTACAAATAGTCTACAAATTTTCTTCTTTTTTTTTTTTAATACACAATTTTTATCCAAAAAAACAAAGAAATTTAAGTCCTACAACTAAGAGATATTTTTGGATAGACTCAAGCCCAGTAGCTAAGAGAGTTTTTTGGATAAATCCAAGAGAACATTTTTTTTAGATAAAAAAAAATGGGTTGTACGTTAAAGAAAGAATAAACCCTATTAGCTAAGTTTTAAAAAATATATAATTCTATTTCAACTAGAATTCTATTTTAACTAAAATTCTGTTTCCTTTTTTTTTCTTTTCTTTTTTTCCATTTTGTTCGTCACTTGATTTATTGAGATTCATAAAAAAGGGTTTTATGAAACCAAACATGTGGAGCATAAAATGCTAGGTATTTTTTTTCTCCCAAATTTTTGGTGGGTTTTACTTATTTGTCAAAAATATTGTTGAGACCCAATCGGCATGACAATAAATTCTTAGAATTATAAACGTTGATAGGATTGTAGAGTGTGAAAGATAGAAAATGTTCATAATACAAGATGAGGAATTATGTAGATAACTTTTTATTAAACATGAAGTTTTGTTAGATTAGCAAAGAGGTTGACATAAACTAAGAAGGCATGTAAAGATCTCATATTTAATCATATCAAGTAAGCTTACTCAATGCATAAGGTTAATACTCATTCCTTCTTTGTTTACATTATACATCAAGAATTTTTTTTTTTTTTTTTTTTAATACAAGATAGAAATTCTACTCTAACCTAATCTAAGTGTATATATGTGTGAAACTCTCTTCTAAAGATCTGAACCCCGACCCTTACCCCCCACACCCCACAAGTATTTAATACTTGTGGAGTAACCATCGCGCCAAGAATGCGCAGTGGTATATCAAGAAAGTTGAAATAGTGCTAAAATGTTATGTTTTATCTCCTCAAAATGGTCATTTATTACAAGAGTATTAAAGTAATTTCCATTTAATTTATTCTAGCTGAAACTCTGTTAAACTTTCAACTTTTAAGTGCTTCAATAATCATTAAGATAATTTTGATAATGTGAGTAAAATATATAATTTATACTTTCATATACTATTAAGTTTGTTATCGAAGATTAAACTCTATTACTAATAATTTACTATGAATAAAACTATATTTTCTAAGTTCTAAAAATTTTTAAATTATACTTCACTTAAAATTCTATTACCAAATGTTTCAAGTAATTTAAAATAAATTTAATATTTATTTAGATTATAAACCATAGTAAAAAGTGACTCAATACATGTATGTATTACATGTTTCAAAATTAATTAGTTTTTATCGTGTGGCGCACAAATTATTAATATAGTTTTAATATATATAATTTTTAATTAAGCCGTACATCGCACGGGCATAATACCAATTAATAATAAATTTAGATGCGACTAACAACCTAGTGTAGTCTACTAAAATTTTATAAATAAAAGTGGGAGGAAGGGAGGCATATTGGAGAGTTGGATGCCGTAGGAGGATTTCTCAACCCAAAATTCAGTGTGAACAAGGTAAGAACGAAAATCCAAAAAAGCTAGGTAGAAAAAAGATCTAGAATTTATTTAGAAAAATAAATCTGGAATTTATTTTGAAAAAGAATAAATCTAAGAAATTAGTTTTGATTTTATTTATAAAAAAACGATAAAATAAACAGATGATCAAAATAATCATCACGTGAACAAATAATAAAGTAGAATTAGAGCATGTTAATAACAAAATAAACAAAACAAGATTAGAATAATATATACCTGCATAAAAGAACGTACAAGAGGGGATTTTCTTTAGAGAAACTACAGATTTTGGGATTGCAAAATCAATACTAGACCAAGAAAATAGTATTTATATTACTAATCTCTTGAATCTCTAAAGGAAAATCAGAAGTCTGTTGAAATTTTGAACTAAATAAAAATAAACACACATGATAAAGAAAACCAAAATTTATAAAATCACTTTTATAAGGACTTGCTTGTTTAAATCTTCTAATTAAAAATATTTCTTTTTTCAAAAATAAAAATGGGTCTGGTTAATGGACACTTTTAGAGTATTTGTTAATGAATCACTTTGTTTACCCAAAAAAAAAAAAAAAAAAAAGTTAATGAATCACTTTAGAAAACTTATAAATTATACATGTGAGGAAGGTGTTAGGCACCCCACAATGCTTATCTAAAATGATAGTACCTTGTTTTGAATTTAATCTTAAATTTCACCATTTAAACGACAACTAAAATATTTGACATTTAGTTTTAAAAAGACATGATATTATGCATGTGCATGTGCATGTGCAATAAAACAAAGCAAGCCTATCCTAAGATAGCATGTGGATGTATGACATGTATGATCATCCTAGGATGACATGTAGATGAATGACGTGTAGTCTATCCTAAGATGATATGTAAACAAATGACATGTGTAATTTATCCTCTGGAAAGCAAGATTAAAATAGCATAGTGAAACAAGTGATTGGATGACATTTATTAAAAGGTAAATTGCATTATTGAATTAAATATAACTAACATCACTCCAAAGCATAGCCTAAGAAATCTAATTTTGCAATTCCCTTTTACAAAGTATTTTATCTCTTGCAAAGGGACACAAATGTTTAATTACTCTAAAGTTTGATAATAATATCATTAATTTTATTATTTTTAAAGGAAAATATTTTATTTGGCACAAAACAATTAAAAATGCATTTTTATGACCCAAGGTCTTTTGTGCAATTTTTAAAAGTTTTGGAGGTCATTTTTGTGATTATGGAAAGTTTTGGGGTTAAATTCATAATCTTGTGAAAGTTTAAGGCTGAAATGCAATCTTTACAAATTTTGGGGTTGATGCATAATTTTGAAAAATTTTAGGGTTGAAAGTGACTTCAAGTAATTGTGGGGCCTAAGTATAATTTTGGAAATTATTCAATGTTCGTTTAGCATGAGCTTATAAGCTTAATTTTTAGTTTTTATATGTACAACTTTTTAAAACCTCACTTTTTTCAAAATAGACATATATTTTTTGTTTTTTTTTTGTTTTTTTTTTTTTTTTGAAAAGGACATATATTTTTTTTTTTGAGAGAAAATAAACGTATATTTTAACCCACTTTCAACAACAACAACCAAAAAAAATATCAACAAAAAGTTAGATAAGTTATTTCCAAACAAACAAGTGTAATTTCGTAGATTTATTTGCTGATGGGTCCACGGGTTGGGCTTATGTGAATTTAGTTTTATTTTCTGGTTGGGCTTGACTGAGGCATGGGCTTGGAAGAGTTGAGTTTTAAGTTGAATTGGTCTTGAATCTCTTGATCATTTTACTCTTCGAGTGGGCTGAAGTTTGTGTGCTTTGTCCGAATGGGCTGGTGGAGTTTTATGCGAATAGGCTTGAAGTTATCAGGTTGGACCAAGCGTTGAGAGAGGGATATGATGGGCTTGGTGAAGGGAAAGGCCTTGAGGTGAGTTTTGTGTTGGGTTTGTGGGCTTAGGAAAACTGGGCTGGATTTCTAAAAGGTTGAAGTAGCTGCTGTTTTTTGTTGGTGAGAAAGGGAAAAAGGAAGGATTTTTCCCAGGTGGTTTTCTGGTTATGTAGGGAAGGGTTTCCTTTTTTTTAGGTAGAGGTTGGTCTGGATTATTGTGGAAGGTTTTTTTTTTTTTGGTTTGTTTCTGAGAATTTTCGGGTAGATAAAGAAAGTGGGATTTTTCTACTTATTCCTGGGTTTTTGTTTTTTGGAGCTTTTAAATGGGTTGAAGATGACTAATGTATGGGGTTCTTGGGTAGAATAGAGGTCAGGGGTGTTGGAGGATGAATACCCAAAGAGGAAGGGTTGAGGAGCCTTGGGTATGGGAGAATATTTATGGGATTTTGGGGCTTCCAAGTGGGGCTGATGATTCTTGGTGAACAGGGAAAAGTGAGGGTTTATATTTGGGTTCCCTGGGTTTTAGGGATTGTGGATAAAAATGAAAATGTCACTAGCATATTCTATCAGTTGGGACACAGATTATACCAATGGACTTCCTTAATTCACTAGTGCAAGGATTAAAACTCAAACTGCAGTGCACTTAAGGAATTGTGTGGACTTTAAATCAACCGTTGATAATTCACAATAAAACTTGACATGCCCATCAATTAAAATAAATTAACTTGATCTCCATATAAATCACATGCATGACCTAATAAAAATAAAGGGATCAAATATTGGTACGTAATTTAAGAAAATTAGTTAAATTCCTTAATCAATTCAATGCTCAAATCTTAATGACATGCTCAATGAAAGAGATACCTAAATGGTATATTTAGTACCAAATTTCCATGGAAATTAGATTAGAATATTAGCATGCGTTCCATAGAAAATTACATACTTTTTCCACAATATAGGAGCAAATTTGGTAATTTTATTAATTAAGTTCTATCTCATTCAATTGAAGGCTGATTTTTGTCCATATGTGGTCGAATTAAAGGAAATTTCATGATCTTATATATAACACCAAAATTAATCTAATTACATGGTTATATTTCAATTAAAGCTCAACCAAATTTAGCCAACCACATAGAAATTGATGAAAATAAACAAAAAAAAAAAATGCGGTACATCTATTAAAATCTTGAAATCCTTTAATTTAGGGCTAAAACTTCTATTGAAATTCGAAATTAGACAAAATACAATATCAACATGAGTTTGTTTCAATTTGAAAAATGATTAGAGATGAGGAGGTTATAAACTGCTAAAAACCGTGGAGTTATTGTGGGGTTGGCATCAACTTTATTTTGTTTTTTTTTTTTATGAAAAAGTGCTAATTTATATTTGTACTTAGAAAAAATAAATAAATAAATAAATTTTTAAAAATCTGTAAAGCTTAACAAATAAGCTCAAGCCAAATAGACACTAGTCCATTTAATAGAAGCAAGCTTGAAAGTTGCTTAAATATTATTATGCTTTATTTGTTTCAATAATGATGTTTTCTAAAAAAATGAGTCATTTTTCAAAAAGCATTTTCTATAAAAATAATCACATTTTTTCTATGTTTGGTAATAGTCTTAAATGAGTTGAAAAACAATCTCCTAATTTCTGTTATTTAGTTTTCTCTGAGATTGAATTTTTTTTCAAAAAGAATTTAGTGGAAAATAATTTCTAAAACTAAGTCATAATATTTATGTGGACTAAATATAATTTTCTTTGACTTATTTTTTTTATGCTACCAAACACTGAAAAACTCTTTTTACACAAGATTTTTCATCAAAACAAAGGGAGCAATAATAGTCTAGATTATAGATATATATATATTAGGGTTAAATATAACAATACTCTTGAGATTTGAGCTAATCTCAGCTAAATGAAAAAAATTTCTAAACTTACAAACTTAATCCCTAATCACCGTAAAAGTAGAAAAGAAAAAAAACGAAAAAAGAAGAAGGTAACGGTTTAGGTTGTTGAATTTGATTTTATGAAACTCAAAACTCTCGCACACACGCAAGCAGTCAGAGAGTCAACTCACTGCGCACTTGCCACGTATTACATGACGTCATCTCATAAATACCTTACAATTTTATTTATTTATTATTAAAAAATAAAAAATAAAATAAAGAAGAGAGAGAGTGTGTGTGAGAGATAAAACTAAAAATCACATTCACATTCACGTATAACCTCTCTTCCACAGCACAATTCCAAACCCTAAAAAGCTAAAAAGAAAAAACAACAAAACTTTTCTCAGAGTGGCGAGACTATTATCAGAGGAGGCAGTAACCCAATATATTGTTTGGTTCGTTACGTTATTGCTTTTTTGCTTTGCTCCAATTCAATTCAATTCAATTCATATTTCAAATGGTAAGCTGTACATATTTCACTTTCTTTCTTTGCATCTTCAATCACTCACTCACTCACTCACTCTCTCAATCAAACTATTATCACTTGTTTTAGCAATTCTAGTACTACCCCAGATTAAGATTTCATTCAAATCATCACAAAATCGCTTAGTCTTAGCCATAGCCATAGCCTAGTTTAAGTTGTGCTCTAATGGTTACTATGATTCAATTCATCAATTAACTAACCAAAACCCACTTCACAATATTCACATTCTTATCATCTTATGTACTACAACACTTAATTGTAGGATTTTTTTTTTTTTTTTAATTATTTTTTTTATAGTATTTTGAGTAGCAATTTGTGTTTGTGTTGGCATTATAGTCGGGCCGAGGAGGAGGGCGGGACCGGTTTCGAAGGGACTACCCGTCGAGATTCGAAGACAAGATGAGTAGCCATTCGGGTTCCGGGCGTAATCTTAATTCCAATTCCAATAACAATAGTAATAACAGTGGCCATCTGCCCTCGAGGCATCTCTGGGTTGGGAATCTGTCCCACAGCATACTAGAGCACGAGCTCACCAATCACTTCTTGCAGTTTGGAGAGCTCGAGAGTGTGGCTTTCCAGCCCGGACGCAGCTATGCGTTCCTCAATTTCAAGAGGGATGATGATGCTTTCGCCGCCATTAACGCGCTTCAAGGTTTCCCTGTTGCCGGCAACCCACTTAGAATTGAGTTTACCAAGGCGGTTAGTCCTGCCCCCCACACTTCTTGTCTTGCCTGTTACATTCTTCGCAATGCTTTTCTTTTCTTGGTTAAGTTTATTGTGTATATGTCTATGTATGGATCTATGTATAATATGTACTGTTGGTTTAAATTACAATTCGTTTTTGTCAATGCCATAATAGCAGCTTCCTTTCATTGTTTTCAAGCAAGAACAATAGCAAGAGAAATGTGACTCATCTTAACTCACTTACCAAACCAATGAAAGCATTCCAGGATATACACAATATCGCAGTTAACAACAGTGCCACCCCACTCTCCATTCAATTAAATATTCAATCAAAAACTGCAAAGCATTATAGTTATCCAAAAAAAAAAAAAAAACAAACTGCAAAGCATTATCATCAGGTTGACAGGTTCCACACTCCAATGTCCATATGTTCATTAATATTAGAAATCTTAGGTCTTTAGTGTTCCCACTAATAAGGCTCGAATCTGCCTTCTATATCACAAATTGGAGAGGCATGCAATTTATTTGGCTTTCCACTTCCTTTCCTATGTGCTCTTCCCCAGGAATTCCATATATAATCTGGTATCAGATTCCCAATAGTCTCAAAATTAACAGTAAGAACCACGAGCAAAGTATTTATCAGGAAACGAAAAGAAAAAGAAAAAAAAAAAGCAAAGCAGTGTATCTTCCCAATGCATAGGTGACAAAGATTTAATTGTAATGAGTGTGTGTATTGTTTTGGTAGCTGCATAGTTATTTGGAAAATATGATCAATTTGCAGGAAAATTTTCCACATCAAGACATTCCTTAATTTTAATACTTTGAAACCAAATGCAAGTTGGAGAAAATAAATTGCAGCAGCAAAAAAACCTGACATTGTCAGAAGGAAAAAAAAAAAAAAAATCAGCTTCTCACACTTGATGGGGAAGGAGCTTCTCATAAAATTGATGTGGATCATCAAATTTGCACAGAAAAATCTATCATCTAAAAAGCAATTCTTCCTGAATATTTGAAGTGCTTAAAAAAATTTTATTTCCAGTTGCACATTTTATGTTGTGATGACAGGTTGGAGCCCAATTGTTGTAAATAGGGGCAACATGTTTGTATTTGGCTGAGTTCTTGAGTATCCATCTGGACAAACACCTTAAAAGTAGATTGATGTATTGTAGCGGGTTATAGTCTTTAGTGAATGACCAAAGATGGTGTTCTCCTTACATTCTCAGCTAGGTATTTAAAATCATTAGAAATTGCTAGAGAAGTGAAGCGATATTTATAAGAATAGACACTACTTGTGGAAAGTTTGGAATTTCTTTTCATTAAAAGGCGGCTATATGGTAATAGTTGAGATATAGGTCATTAGTAGAGCAAGAACCACTATATGTTGCTTTATCATTATGCTAACAATTTGACTGAAATCCTAAAAAGAGTTTTGATAAACAATGATAGAACATCTCACATACATGAGTACACAAAGTAGTCCGGAAGAGATGCAAAAGGTAACATTACAATCTAAATGAAAGAGGTTCAATGAAATCTGCAATGGAATATATATCACTGTGTCCCAAAACATGAGACCATTCAAAAAAAAGTTCTTAGGGAAGACAATTTTAGCTTAGTAATTGAGGCATTCACACCCCTAAAAGTACATCGGTTCTTTTCCTTCCACAAAGTCCACAAAAAGGAATAAAAGAGTTCCTTTCCATGCAAATGAAGAATAGTTCCTAAACTAGTTCCTCCATTCAGAAAGTAGTTCAAATACACTCTTGGGCATTAGCCATTGTACTCCAAAAACTGAGAAGGTGAAGAGTCCACATTGCATGAGTTATTTAGGGTTCATCTCTCCAAATTCATTCAATGCCAATACAACTTGATTCATGAGAGGAATACAAGAAGTTTTATTTTCATTTGGCTAGACAGGGGAGGAAATGAAATAAGAGTTACTGATTATCATGAATGTCAAATAAAATCTCGTTTCCAATATCTTAGTGCACTTGATAAGTCCTCCGTATGGACCACCACAGGTCCAATGTATGTTCAATTGCTGTTTCTTTTCCTTAATCTCAGATTTGCACATGTTTTCCAGAGTGACATATATCTGAAACATCCTTTGTCCTTCAAAAGCTTGAGTCACAAGAGGAAGTAAAGTCTCTTGGAATAAGCACAGTATCTTGTGTGTTTTAATTATCCATATTCTATGGTTCCATAGTCACTGAGTTGCTTCTTGGATTACTAAACTGTATGCACATAAACACATACAGAACACAATTTTTAAGATCATGAGGTGCAAGATGAATCATGATTATATAGTTCATTATGGTCAATTTCCTCAAAGCATCCATATGGCTGATTCAAATGCACTGCAACCTATTACAGAAAATCTGAGTGTAACTGACATATCTGTGCCAATTGTGGTAGAGGTTTCATCACGTTTCCTGGTTATGATGGGACTCCGCCTGCTCAGTGGCTGATTGATGAAAATACTCACTTGAATGAATTCTAAAATTTCTGGAGATTTCTTATTTTTATCAAATAATGAGGGGAAAAATGAATTTAAAGAGGCAATGCAAATCAGTTATGATAAAGATATAACTAACTTGGTGCCTCATGCTTTAGGCAACATTCTTAATAAGTACTTTAAGATTTTATTAAAAAGAGGATGCTTCATGAATTAGATAACTGTCCACCAATAATATCTGTTCTTAATTTTAATCACAAAATTAAGTACAATGCAACTTGCTGGATAGCCTCAGAGCAGTAATTTTGACATATTCTGAAAGTGTATCTAATTGGGCTCATATCAGTTGAGAAAAGGGGTATACGCCATTCAGCAGAACATCATAGCCAGAGCAGATTGTTATTATCTTTTCATATTTGATCCTCTGAGCACTTTACTCATCTTCTTGACACAAAAAGCACATTGTAACTTGTCTACCAAGGTCTTAAATATTATCCTTGGGAAACCCATATTCTGGGAAGTCCTGTTTGCTTTCTGCTAAACAATCACCAATAAATTACACTCTAAAAGTGATGTTATCCTGCAGGTACTAATGCTTTTATAAAATTGATGCTTCACACTCATCAGATATCCATGATCCATCTCTCCTTGTTTCAAAACCTTTCATAGCTGCTTTTGTGTAGGAATTATCTTTGTGTGAATTGAATTCTCATCATTTTGAAATAATTCAATTCATTTTTATATGAGGTGATAAAAAAAGGATTACATATCCATGGAATGCAATTTACAGAACAAAAGTACTGTTGTTTCACTTTCTGCTAACTAGTGCTTCTGAATATATGGTATTATAGTTGGGAATGGTGAGGAAGGAATGAAATGTGTGCAAGTGTAATGGCCTAGTGCATCTGATAATATTACCGCAGCAGCGAAATTTTACCTCAATGTCATAGCATATCAAATACTTCTTAACAGGCTTCCTGCTGGGCTACATTTCATATTTAGCCTACACAGTAATTCTATTAATTGATAATTGATTGCTTTATTCGATAGAAACTCAATTGTGAGGTGGAGGGAAGAGGTTGGAATCATTGGTTTATTCCTTCTGTAGTGGTCTCTGAGTTGCTGTTGAACAACCAAGTCTTTTTTAATGGGACTTTCAAGTAAGGTTTTGTTTCTAAAGAAGGTTAAAAATGCGAGGTGATAGAAATACATATTATTTGATCTGCAGTGGTAGCGCTTGGATTTATTCAATGTGGTGTTTTGTGGAATACAAATTTGCAAGTATAATTTGAATGATGATGCACTCTAAGCAGTTCTTCAATGTTTGAGTATTTAGTGTAGCACAAAAGCAGCAGCTTAGAGGGTGCAAATTCTGGTCAAGTATACTCTACCAAACAACACCTACTTATTTTGGGTTTGCCTTAACATCCCAGTGATCTTAATTTTTGGTCTTTTTTTTTGGGTCCTGAGTCTTCCTCTTAATCTTTTTCATGTGTATGTACCATGTGCGTCCTGTACATAAACACAATATAAAATGCAATGTAATATTTTTTGCAACTGTGGAAATTGTAAAAACAAGGCTTTTGAAGTATTTAAATAAGGAATTACATGAAGTTTCCTATGCCTGAGCAAAAAAGAGAGTTTCTGCACATGCTGTAATGTATTGGCCACAACCACTGATTGGTTTCTTTTATTCTACTATGACTAAGTGAACAAAAATAAATACATGAATTTCTTTTATACATTTTCCCATGTTGTTTAATTGTATATGAAATCTGAAGTTGACTTTTGTTTCTTATCCTTTAGTTTGACATACTGCATGTAAATCACTTCTCTTGCCACACTCCACAGACCATATTTATGGTAATCTGTGGGAGCTCATATTGTTGCACAAAGGTAGTTATATAGTTATAATTTCTGAGAATAGGAAGTAGTCACTAAGGATCAGGTACATTATTTAAGGTCAAATTAGTGGGTGAACTATGTCTTTATTGAGCAGAGCACAGTTTTTTATAATACTTGTATGATCGTGTGCTTATAAAAAACATTATTTATTGAGAAATGTGCAATAAGCTTCACGGTTTGTGGAAGTGAAGAGGCATATGAGAGAGATTGCTAAATATCATACATTTCTATATGGTTTAAATTGTTAGTGAAAGAAATATAAAATCAAGTAACGGAATCACTAATGTTGTATATATAATCATATCTCCAAGTTTCATGGAGTTGTGAAAGGACATATGATCCAGTTCATAAATCTCATTCGCATTGATGAGATTACAGAATTGTAGACATTGACTGCAATTGTTGCTTTAATTGATAGATACTTAGGAGTGTGGAATTGCAAAGTATCATGGGTTTAAAAGCAGCACTGTTTAATAAGATCTTGCAATCACTGGTCAATTAAATCTAATTGCATTTCCAATGGTGGGAGATCACCCTTTCTATTCCTGTTGACAAATTCTTTTTAATGTTATTGTAATTTGGGTTGTTAAGAACTAGATCCTTTAATGACATGGTCTGTGGTATGATTCCGTTTTAAGCAAATGTGAGATCTTGCTACTCATTGGCCTTTTTTCCAAGGAACATATAATAGCATTCATGCAGGTAGAGATTTATCACCCCTCTCCATCTCTAATTTCTTTCCCTATATCAATTACAAGATTAAGCCTAATATTATTCATAAAATCTTTTTAGTTTGAGAAGTTGTGCCTTTTGCCTTCTCTACATAATATAATTCTTTGTGCGACTCCTTTTGGAATTGCGAGTCTGCACAGATAGACAGTTGCTCGATGAAAAAAAAATTGTGGTTTGACTTGATTAAGGGTGTGTTTGGATACCGCTTAGTTTGCTAAAACTGAAAAATTATTGCTGAAAGTATTGTAGATAAAAGTAAAAATTAGTTGAAATAGTACAGTAGGATTCATAAATAGTGCCAAAAAGTACAGTGAGACCCATGAATAGTAGCAAAAATAAGCTGAATAGTGAAATAATTTTAATTTTTAATCCTAACCCAAACGCACACTAAGTTGAAATATTTTCCCATTAATTGGAGCTGATGGAACATTCCTGATGGGGGAAGCACAAAAAATATTTATTTTAATTTAGTTTTACTTAGTTATGGAGTCACTTGCATTTTATTTTAGGTATTAGTAGTTAACTAGGTTTATTAGTATTTTTATTTAATTTCCTAGAGTCAAAGGTATTGTGTGTGATTCAATAATTGGGATTTCCCAAGTCATTATGAATTAAGTTTCCTTAGTAATTTGGAATTAGAATTAGGGTTTTCCTGTGTCAGTTAGAATTAGGGTTTATTCCTAGTTGTCTATATAAGCACGGTATTGGTTTTTTCTGCATCAATTCTTTGGTGGCATTGCATTGCCATGTCATGTCTAATTGATTCATCTTTAGTTTGTTTAAAGTATGTGTTAATATCTTCTGCCTCTGTCTCCTCTGCTTTTGTTTTCATATTTCATAGGTGGTTAAAAATTAGGGCTTGTATTGAGTGAGCTGGTTGAAAATATTGTTGGGATACCTTTATTGGTTCTTGGAGCAATTATTGGGATTCTTTGCATACCTTTCAATTATATTTGGTGCCTGTATGAACAACAGTATGAGATTAAAAATACTAATGTGGGGTTAATTAGTTGAGTTGTTCATGGTGGAGCATATTTTTTTCTGACCAGGCTTATTCATTCATTAGAAGGTTTCCACTTATTATAGAAGTTTCTGTCTCCACTGAAGAGGAAGCAGACTGAGAGAGTGATAGTTTAACTAGGGAACTGAGCAAACTGAGCATTGTTATTGCATGAGCTTTGTATCAATTTATGCTCCTTGTAGGACTTTTATTGTTTTGCAGTGGTAGTTTTTTTGGTAATGCCAACTAATTAGAAAATATTTTTGTTCTTCCCTTTTATTGGGAAATTAAAGCAAACCATTGTCTTGAATTCGGTTCACTCATCAATTGAGGGTCAAGCTTGTTTGAAAGCAGCCAAAATGACTTCAGCCCTTCTAAATTTCTTTATGAAGCTATTGTTGCAGACATACTTGTCAAACATTTGACAAGTTTTCTTGTTTCACTCCTACTTTGCTCTTCCTGAGTGGCTCAGGTATTTGACATAGATGTCAAAGTATTCTCTCTCAACTCCTCAGAGGAAAATCATTGTCCTGAAAATGGTTCCTTCATGAAATGAGGGCGGGCTTTTGTTGACAATGCAAAAGAGGTTTTTAATTGTTCTCCTCATCACCTATTTATTTTCTATAAGAGCATGATTAGGGTGCTTCCAAATACATACTAGTTGTCTTCTCTGAATCTTGGTTTCCCTATTCATTAGTGGTTTAAGTGGGCTAGATTTTGAACTTGGTCATGTGATAGTTTAGTCATGTTTAGAGGAAGACGATCAATGCACAGGTGAGAAAGAGTGAGTTGATTCAAGTGAGGGAGCAAAAAAAGGTAGATGAAGACCAAAAGTAACATTAACGGAAGTAGTAAAAAATGACATGTCAATTAAAAAAGTAACAAAGAGTACTTTGGATAGAATAGAATGTTGGAAAAGAATACATGTGGCCGACCTTGACTAGTTTTGTTGAAGATCCATAGCTGACCCAGAATTTTGGAACTAAGGTTTGTTTGTTGTTGTAGTTGTTGTCTTGATCAGATAATGGTTAGAAAATGTCTTTTGTGCTGATTAAGTTTTCAAATTCACGTGGCCTGTATTTGATTAGTCTTATATTGTGCTTGTGCTTTATGTTGTAAGGTTGCGTCAGGATGGGCTGACCTACCTAATAAACGTGATGATTTGGTGTGTCATGTCATATGCACAATTTCACCTAGTATTTTGGGTGCTTTGTAGTGGATGCATTCCTGCCATATGGAAAGATTCTGGCAGTAGAGAAACTTAATAGACGAAAAACTAACGGTGGATTCATCTCGAATTTGTAAAATCAGCAGGAGACAGTTGTACATCTTTATTTGTTAAGTAAATAAGTTATGAAGATTGCCTTGCCACTAATCATCCCATATATCCTCCTAATAGTTTCTGGAACAGAGTTGTTAGTCACACACACTTTGATACAAATTTAATTCTATTTCTCCCATCTTCCATACATCATATATTTGAAGCCCAGTACCAATTCTTTTATTGTGAGACCATCAATTCTATTAGGTCGAAGCTTAGTTGCAACTTTTTTAGTTTCTTCTGAAATGTGTTATGAAGCATTAGTCCAACTCGTATTTAATAATTTGACTGCTTTGAATACAGGTAGATTTTGCACTTGAACCTAATGAGATTTTTAATCACAGGACAAGGCATCAACAGCATCACGTGATGAAGATTACTCTCAACGTCGAGATGAACAGCGCTCAGTGTCGAGAGGATCTCCTTTCTCTCAAAGGGAGTTCAGAGCACGCCAAATTAGTCCTGATCCTTTTTATCCTGACAAATCCAATTTGAATGACAAAAATTTAGAACCTAGTCCAGTTTTGTGGATAGGGTTTCCATCATTATTGAAGGTTGATGAAATGATCTTGGGGAAGGCTTTTTCACCATTTGGTGAGATTGAGAAGATTACTGCATTTCCTGGTCGTAGTTATGCCTTTGTTCGATTCAGGAGTGTAATCTCAGCTTGCAGGGCAAAAGAAACTCTCCAGGGAAAATTATTTGGCAATCCCCGTGTACATATTTGTTTTGCAAAGAATGAAGCTGGCTCCTCCAACAGTGGAAGGAGCTCAATGAACTCCTCACTATCGCCACATTTCAAGTCAAATGTTCGCTCAGGATCATCTGAGAACTTTCGGCAGGATAGGAATTTTGGGAGCTTATCTGGAGATCTTGGTGTAAGATCTCCTCAATTTGTATCAGATATGGATCCTAGAGATTCTGATGCCTATAGTTTTAATAGGAAGCGCACTTTATGGGCTGGTGGAAATGATACATCTGAGCAGAGAAGGTTTGGAGAAATGGATTCTCTAGGGCTATCACAGGACATCTATGAACATCACAGTAGTCCCACTAGAGAGAGACATTCACATGATTATCCTCAGAGATTTCGTCAAACAAGTCCATTCTATGATGAGCCATGGGACTTACCAGAAGATGTCCAATTCTTTCATGGAGCCAAGAAATTGAAGACTGGCTCCTTTCCACCTGAAAAAGACCTTCCAGAGCATCCTTTTTCTGATTTTGAGCAAGAGAAACATATGTTCCCTAAGGTATTCTCTGATTTTCCCCAACCTGAGGCCTTTGATAGAAGCTTTGAGGCTGTACCTGTTGGGTATAAACCGATCCCTAATCACACAATGAATTTAGTTGTACCTCATGGAGAAAGGAGTGATCACTGGAAAGAATCTTATGAAAATTTCCAGATGGGTTCTGGTTCTCTGCCATCAAATCCTATTGAGAAAAAAGGATTTACACCTGAATCTGATCAGTCTTCTATGACCGAATGGAAATGGGAAGGGACTATAGCAAAGGGAGGAACTCCTGTCTGTCGAGCTCGCTGCTTTCCTGTGGGAAAAGTCCTGGACATGATGTTGTAAGTAGTAAAAACATTCTTAATTGGAGAATTCTGGATAGTTGTCATGATATGTTTTAAACAGGAGTGTGGATGTGAAAAGGGCCTCCAATTGCCCGTTTGTTTCTTTTTGCGCCTGTCTTCTTCTATAGTTGCTAAAAGGCTTTGACTTAGTTTTATACAAGTAAATGCATTAATTTCTATCATGTTATTCTTTTATCTGTAAGTACATATGTTCATTGAAGATGCATTTAGGTGCCCCATGGAAATGGAAAATATCCGTTTTGCTCTCCATAGAATCCCAGTGTTCAATGCATATAAGGGTTTCTATATATGATAATTTGTTCTGAAATATTTTGTTGATATAGTAGTATGTTTTAATTCTGTGGGAAATTTAAATGCAGTTATGTAGTTGCTGAGACTATAGAACTCAGAGTAGAGGATACAGATGCTCTTTTTCTTTTTTCTTTTTACCACCTAGCTGTTGAACTCCCACTCCCACTCTAACTCATTTTTAACAACTCTAATATTGTGCTGCAGGCCTGAATTCTTAGATTGCACAGCAAGAACTGGTCTAGACATGCTCTCAAAGCATTACTATCAAGCAGCTAATGCCTGGGTTGTCTTCTTTGTACCAGAAACTGATGCTGACATGGGATTCTATAATGAATTCATGCATTATCTTGGAGAGAAACAGCGAGCAGCAGTTGCTAAGTTGGATGAAAAGACCACCTTGTTTCTTGTACCCCCATCAGACTTTTCACAGAAAGTACTTAAAGTACCTGGGAAACTGAGTATCTCTGGTGTTGTTTTGAGGTTAGAGCACCCTGGTTCCAATTTTGGGTCTCTTCACCATCAAAATGAGAAAAATAATACAAATGTAGTGCCCATTAACAGGGATTCATCATACACAAAGCCATCAACACCTATGCGAGCTATTCCTCAATTAGCAGGAGTTCCCAGTGTATCTTTTTCAGGGAATGTGGTTACATCAGCTCCACCTGCATCATTTTCAGGTTCTGCTCATGCAGTAAGTGGTATATCCGACTCTTACAATGGGAACAGGCATGACTATCCACCACGTCAGGGAAACCCTATGTTGGGACAAAATTTCTCTTCTCACCATCCGCAGAATTCAATTTCTGGTACCAGAAATGTACCATCACGGGCATCCAATAGTGCTGTTCCTGTTGTTCAGGAGCATCATTCAGTCCTGCCAAACAGAATGCAAGAAAGTCATTATAAAGGTGGAATTTCTGGTATTCCATTATCTGGAAATAGCAAGTCATCTATTCAGGGAACCCAAACTTCAGCTTCTATGTCTATGCCTATTGGAGCCCTGCAACCAGATCAACTTGCACAGTTGGCATCATCTCTTCTTGGGCAGCAGAGACAGTCTGGGATTACTCCAAATCTATCTATGGGTGATGATTTTAGGCAGATAAACACAATGAATGAGTCTGACAACCCATTAAGAACATCCCAGAGATATGTTCCACAGAATAATCAAGTTAATTCTGAGCTTTCAACATTGCATTTTAGTCAAGTTCAACAGTTTCAGCAGCCACAACAGCGGACATCAAATGCGCCTGTAGCGCCTCACATGGTTCAAAGAGAACTTCAGACAGCAGCTCAAGGAAATCAACTTCTGCAAAATAATACTGCACAGGAAGAAGCAGAAGCAGAAGCAGATCCACAGAAACGACTGCAGGCAACATTACAGCTGGCAGCTGCTCTTCTTCAGCAAATCCAACAAGGAAAAGGAAGTTGACCATCTGTGCAGGGAATGGAAATTACTTTTTAGGAGAAGGCTACAGTCTATATATTTTGCAAAGGATCTTGGTATTTACAATTATGTATAAATTGCAAATAGGTTCTGGGTTTTCTAGTCAGCTGCTGACTGACTGTATCTTGATTTTTTTTTTTTTTTTTTTTTTTAATAATTTTTTTATGATCATGCTACTTGTTTTAAGTTTCATTCTGACTTAACTGAACAGCTAGTTTTTATGACCACTATTTTTGGAAGAAATTGAAGCTGCCAGTGTCCTTTCCTGCTTAGTTGCATCATGATGTGAACATCTTTTTTTTGCATTCTTTCTTGTTATGATAGGGGTACTGTAATTGGTTTAAATAACATGCAGTCACTATTTTTAATGGGGAACCCCATTGTTTATGAAGATATGGGCTGACCCACAACTTTACTATGGGAAATTGACTTCTTATCTGAGCTTTGGGGCTGAGGGGCCTTTAAACTATGGTGGGGTTGTAAAGAAAGAAATAACACTAACAGCCAACGGATCCGATTTATTTTGCGCCTTTATCTCTGTGCATTCTTTTCACCCTTGATGAGGGGTTCCAAATCTCCAGTGAACGCTTAGCAAGTCGATTTCTCCATCCAAATAGCAAATCAATGACCTTTTTTCAGTAACAAACACTAAATCCCAAAGGATTGAAAAACAAAGCTTTACAACTCAAAGCTTTACAGATGATCTATTATCTCCCCACAACATTGACACATACAACACCGACTTACTAATGTATAACCCTGCATAATGAGGTTCTCGTAAATAAGGATGTTTCCCCAAGCCGCAGTCCAAATAACAAAGTAAAGCCACCATGTATAACCCCACTCCTCTTCAACATCTATTTCATTCTATCACGGCCCTCTCTAAGAGGTACATTAGAGTAAATAAGACTAGGAAATAAGGCTACCAACTCTAACTCCCAATCATTAAAATCCCGACGAAATCTTACATCCCATCTCATCCGTTCCTCCTCTGTTTGTCTCACCCACAAAGACTCCACTAACTTGTTTTTATTTGTTGAAAATTATACAAGAGAAGATGACTCATCCTCAAAGGTTGATCTCCACACCAATGGTCATGCCAACACCAAACCAGACTACCAATGCCTACATCCAAATGGGTGTACTGTAAAATTTTATCCCACTCTACGCCATACTTAAATGCAATACACGCCTTCATACACGTGTTTCCTCCACTCCAAAGCGCCAAAGCCACTTACCCAGCAAAGTTCGGTTAAAAATTGCAAGCTTCCTAATATCCAAGCTTCCGTGAACAACAAGCATACAAACCATACCCATCCCACCAAATGTTGTAGAACGCACCTCCCTCACACCCACAAGAAGTATAATCTCTCAATCCTTTTTGTCACATTAGTTGGGATGGTAAATAAGGATAAATAATAATTAGGAAAGCTCCACAAGTAAAGTCTCTTCCAACTAGATAATTTACGCTCCTCCTTCTCTAGAATGGGGGTCCATATTGATTTCAACTTGAAAAGAGGTCCCTAATATCGAGATCTTAGCGTGCTTCTTGTATGTCATGATCATTTACCTAAAATATGGGTTTTTACCTCTCGTTATCCCTTGAGCTCAAATGAATTGGTATAAGTGACCGTGACACAAGATGACAAGAAGCATGCAAAGACCTGTTTGGTAGAGCATCTTAGCAACATGTTTTCAGTTTTTAAACAACATTACACGCATTTCTATATATTTTTTCACCCACACATATTTCAAAAAAAATACAAACAACATTACTCAAACTCCTCTACCAAACGGGTTGAGATGAGCTCTATGTTACATTGTTGAAAATCTAAATTTTAATAAATGGTAATGCACTGATTAAAGGATGAAAATGATTCCTTAGCTGCAGGGGTACGGCAGTAAGTTTTTAACAGTTACATGCAGCCCTGTACCACCAAATGTTTACCATTGTAAGAGTATTCCTGAGATTCAACATGAGGACAGGAAGAATAAGAAAGAAATTTGACAAAAAGACACAGAAATGAGAACATCTGCTTTGAAATTAATTTCTTGATAATAAGCAAAAAATTATATGCAATCTAAACATAGCCTTTTTTTTTTTTTTTCCTTTTTTTTCGGGGGGGGTTGGGATTACCTACATGGCCTTATTACCCAAAATATCATAGAAATACACAAAGAATATAATGAATTCTGCACAAAAAAATTATTGTAGTGCTATACACCTCAGGTAGGAATATATGACAATATTGATGCATGAATTTGGTGTTGGAGAAGTGTTAAATCCTAAACATAGAAAAAGGTCGATGAATCTGTTGCATTTGCTGTGTCTCTGCAAAGAATTGATCGAGCTTCAATTACTGAACGAGGGGGCTCAAGATCTTTCTCTTGGAGGGAATTTCCTTGCAATCGCTGCATTTGCGATGCAAAAGTGTCATCTAGTATCTGCCAATTAAAATAAAATCAGATGAATGGTATAAGTTTGTGAAGAAACATGGGAAATAACTACACTAGTGCAGCACCCATCATAAACTTGAGCAGATACAAAATGCATAATGATCGTGAACTACAATGCACTCCCCTTCTATTGACACAGAGTATTTCAGATATGATCCTTGTTGAATGTTGATATACAATCAACTAATGATGCCAATAAAGTTCAAAGAAGAGAATAGATCTTAAATTCACTTACCCCAAGAGCATAATAAGATCCATTATACCATACTCGATTTTCCTTTCTGTCTTCAAGAAAATGCAGAACAATCTAGTTCAAACAGTTTAAAATTTGAAATGAATTAGAGTTGAAAAGAAACTTAGTAAATGAGGTAATAAAATATGACTCTCTCTTCACCTGTCCCATCCTATCCCAGTATCCGCGACAGGTTGCAATGAATATGTGATTTGTAAAGACCTCATGCAAGTTGGATATAGAATCAATGAGTTGAGAACTCAACATTTGCATTCTTTCACGGACCTCAGCCTCTCCATCTTCTTCCCTTGTTTCCTCTAAAATCCTTTTGAGTCGTGTAATTCTATTAGCTTGCATCTGATACAATCATTTTCAAAGAAATTATAACTTATGTTGATTATTTTTTCACTCATCCGGAGTAAAGATCAGCAACATGACAAAGAACAATACATTGAAATTCATTTACAAGCAGATTGAATGGTAGTAAAATAGAACAGAAATTAGTAAAAAGGCACTTGACTGTGGGGTAGGACTCAAAGGTTGTTGGATTGCTTACATTGCTAATGAACTTCCCTACTATTGCCTGCAAGTAATTCTTGTATTTTGTTCTTAAGAGAACTGTGATCCCATTCATCTGCTCTCCAAATAGTGACTTCTTATCACCCATGACAGGAAGACATGCTGCCCATGACTTTAAAATTTCCTCCACTCTACAGTGTAGGACATCAAGAATTCTCTTCATGGTATTTAGAAAAGTTCCCAACTGTTGAAAAGAAAATAACAGTGAGATATATTAATATATAAAGAACTGCAAGTCCCACAGATACACATGCAAACACCAATATGTCTGTCTGTGTGTTACTGACTAAATTTGAACTCGGTTCAAGTCAGGCAACTTTTTAAATTTCTGTTGACCATATATTAATACCATGCTCTGGAATAATTGCATGCAAAGCACTCACTTGATTAGGAACAGAATAGATTGCCACTGATTGCCTTCTTGTGAGCTTCTGAACCTGCAAATTAAGCTTCTTCTGAATGCTATCTTTCAAAGGTGTCAAAATATCATTGTATTGCCTCTCCAGTGCTTTTATGATTGCTCTTTCCACATTTGCAGAAGCCTTTCAGGAATCAATAAACCAGTTGCAGAGTGTTAGCAGATGCAAGAATTGTGGGAAAAAATGCACATACAGAAACACACAAATGCTTACAAAGATAGGACTAAAGATCTGTAACACACGTGTCTCTGACTTTTTTGGGGGGGAGGGGGGGAAGAGAGGGAATACTAGGTGCTTTGATGATAACTGTAGGAAGAAAATCATAACTTACATTTTCCAAAATCAATGAGTACTGAGGCCATCGATTGATTACCACTTCATACTGATTAAGGCTGTCTCTAATCTTGTCGTACATTTCCTCAGCAAATGGTGAAGTGGAATGATTTGTCATCACACCTGACCATGGCACCTGCATCATTAACTTGGACCGAATAAGTTAATCAATTTCGTCATTAATATATTTGCTTTGTTTCGGATCAATGCATATACCTTTTCCGCTTTGCAAAGCTCAAGTAAATTAAGTTGCATATCTTGCACCCACACCATTATATAATTGTGAAACAAATTCCTGGAGTCTACACCACCTTGCACCAGACTTAAAGAAACAGAAAATAGCATGTCAGAAAAGAAGCTTCCACTTCTACAATAGGATGCAAGTTGTATTGCTACCACATTTTTGCTACATTGTCAGTAATTCAAATATATGAGAACTTCTTCTAGTATATCTAATAAGGAGCTTGGATTTTCTTTCACAAACCTGATATTCCATAATTCAAGATCCCTTTCAAAATCAGCAGTTGCTATTAACAGTTCATTTACATGTGGCTGTGGGCTAGCTGGAGGCCATGCAGCAAGGAAACCTCTAAGCCTGTTACACAACTCAGTGCTATAAACAGCAGCGGCAATGTTTGACAAGTCAATGGAGCTGTAAATAGCCTATGTGTCAGAAGATATATGATACAATAAAAGCATACAAAATTAAAACATTTAGAAATTTATAAATATCTAAAACTGTAAATCCATTAATAAACTGAAATTTGACAAAAAGAAAATGGTTTCAAAACTCAATATGGAAAAAAAAGAAAACAAAATTTGACAGAAATCTGGTAGCTAAAGCTGACTCACCATCTAAAATAAAAAGAAAGAAAGAAAGAAATTAAAATAATAAAAGGATTTTTTTTTTCTTCTGGTATGTGGTCTTGGCAGTTGAGGCACTTTGGAAGTAGAGGTGTGTAGGAAGCAACTATTCAAGTCTTATGAGCTCAGAAACTTAAGATCCTTTCCTGTGTCATACATGAGTTATTGAACCTTTTAAGGTTTTAGTAAGTGTTCTAAGGACAAATTGCCAGTACCTGGGGAGTACATGCTGGTTGTGGATCTTGATGTCTGCCTGAATTTCTTTACTTATGTTTATACATAGATTCTTCATCTTTAAGTATGCTGTGGAGATGGTAATGGAGTCCATCAAGAAACCTTCAGAGTTGTTGGAGACAAACTCATCAGTCTCAACCATGTGCTTCCGACATCTCCTTTTTGCTGCTGTCTGCAAATAACTTCCATTTGGTTTAGAGTTTCATTTTGCCTGATTTGACAAAGAAAAGTGCAAAAGGAGACAGACAAGTCCTGCTGCTAGTTCATACAATGAGATATTATATGGCTAATCACTTATATACCATGCCTTCAGTCCCATTCCCCATTATCCCACTAATAAATATGTTGGGAAACTGTCATGTGACACATGGAAGATTTCAGTAGGAGCTAAGAGGTCAGTTGCATCAGGCTGCATGAGAGTCTCTCTCTTTCTCTCCTGCTATCTAGTCTAGTCTAATTTTTAAGAACAAATGTCCAAAGGCAGAATATTGCATGGAAGGCCCTATATTGTCTGGACTGGTACATCAGTTGAACAAACATTAAACCAGAAATTTCATCTTCTATGTGCAATTATATTTGTAAGCCTATTTGAGAAAGTAGTGTATAATGGTATGTTATCATTAGTGACAAGTTTAACTTACCTGCAAATAGTTTCTCAACGTGTTTTGGGAATCTAGAGAAAGGATATCATGAAGGAGAGTGTAGACTTGGACAGCAGGTGCTAGAGCTGGTGCTGCAGATTCTTGCATTGGACCAAACAAGTCTGCTAACCCTGTAGGAGAGTCTTCATCTAATGATTTGTAGTTCTCAAAAACATTTTCCAATAGACTCTCTGTCTGGGTTTCACAATCCAATAGTAAATTTTTCTGCAAGACATCAGGACAAGAGAAGTGTTAACTAAGATACTTTTCCACAGGGTCACACATGAACAAAATAGAAATTCTCACAGGCATAATTTGGACCAATTTATGACAAAAAGAGAAAGATCAATCTCAAATTGGCCCAAATTCTACAGCAAAGCAGTAGGAATGCAAATGGAAATTGAAAGATAACATAGAGAACATGGCTCCATATGTTTCTTCCACAATCTAAGAAGCCCTAGCTCTGAAAAGAAAAGAAAATTTTATCATCATTTCATTCCTTAGCAACATCAAGAGGCTCTGCCTGTTTGGTGAGCATTGTTACTCAAATGGACAAAGGTAGATAATTCTTTCCCATTAATCCCTGCAATGATCTCTATTGATTAATTTTGTTGCATCAACCACCAGGTACTTACCACTTTAAGTTTTTACCACAAAAAAAGTAATCATCATCAAAAAACATCTACTTGGCCACTATCACTTATTAGTAAATCAAAAGCACACAATTTGATTTAAAATATCAGTAAATGGTAAGGGACACGATGTGGATCTTCTAAAGATGCTTACCTCCTGTCTTGTCAAACTTCTCTCACTTCTAGCCTTTATTATGGGTACAAGCAATTCATTCACGAGCTCTAAGCAGTCTTTTGTTGGAGTCGCCACATTCATGACATGAGAAAGATATCTGCAAATAAAGCCAAGGTAAGTGAAAGCATTGAGGGGGTTAGAGCTCAGTTTAAAATTTATTAGTTACTTCTTTAAAAACAAAGTGAACTATTATTAGTAACTTTGAACTGACTTGACAAAATTTACATTTGTGTAGTACCTCAGCTTAGTATATGAATCAGAAACACCATAATAGTCTGCAAATTCAGTCAACAACCACTTCCAAGGTCCCTGTAACTGCAAGTTCCGGGAATGAAAATGCTGTGCACGCATTGCTGCCTCCAGCAATAAATCATAGGCTAGAGTTTCTACAACAGGTGCACTCTGTAACATGTGAAGAAAAGACAGATTGAAGTTAGATTTACACAAGCAAGCAGAGACACCAGCTCCCTGCCTCACACTCGCATATCATCACTTGTACCGCAGTTTGTTATTCTACTAATGGAAACTGAGCACAATCTAATATTAAACACAATAAGGTAGAAACTGTTCCACTTATAGAGCTGCAATGATCAAACACATGCATACTATCTGATCCAACTTGGAATATGGAAAAAATGAATAGTATTTATTTCCAGTCCAACTCCTAACACGGATGAAATTACTGAATCCATAATCTCTTTGAATTCTGGTAATAAGATTCTGATATCTGACACATACAGCTTCTGAAACAATTCACATCCTTATAAATATTTGCGTTACTACAGGAAAAGCAAAAACAAAAAGCACAACAACAACAATGACAAACTTAAGATGTAATCTTTAAAATATCACTTAAATCCATTATTGAGCCTTTCTAAATGAGTTTCATATGAAGTAAAAAGTATAAACTAGTAGTTTGCACTTTCATAACTGAATATATATTTAAATCATTCAACTGTCCATGAATATGTTATTGTACTATACTGGAAAGTGAAGATCTGTGGTAGTCAGATCAGTTGAGCTGAAGGACATGAAACCTTTATGTGATTAGTCTCATTGTTTGTGATTGTACTCCCAATAAAAAGCTGGATCTTTCCAACACATTCTTGATCTTCATGGTATATGGGCCACCACCTAATTCTGTCACTCTGCATGGTAAGACAGCCACAATAAATACCATAAGGATTGTGTAAGATAACCTCTATACCTATATGAGATATTGAAGATGAAGGAAGGATACGTACAGGGTTGTCAGTAAGGGATGAAACTGGAATTGTAGTTCGACCTTGTACTGATTTTTTTGCGTCTTGGACTTCCACCAAAAGAGCATCCCCTTGGCTCTCTGGGTAACTGAAATTACATACATGTGTAAGATCTCTCTCACTACTCATTGCATAACATTTATCTCTAAAAATTCAAGTGACATCCTTTAAAGGGGTTCACCTATGGTCTGGTTGTTGTAAGCTATGCTTCAGAATATAACATAACAACCTTAAGTATGTACATTGTTCAAAAATCACCACTAAACAAGCATAAAAAAGGACATGCTTTAAGTCAAATGCCAATATAACATCAAGACCTATTGGGTCCAATTTTTACTACTTTTCGACATAAAATCAAAAGCCAATGACCCAATTTACAATTCTTTCCATCAACACCATCATATTGTTAAGAATTTTCAGACTAATAAGTTTCGGTGTTTAAAATCTGGATCCTGTCAAGCATGTTTATTATCTGAACTGAAAGAATATTAAAGCTGGCCACTTCCAGGGCACAAGCAATGATACGTACAAGACATGATAATAATAACTACTTACAAGACATGGCAGTCACCACTTCCAGGGCGCAAGAAAATAGCAGAACCTGGTTCTACTTCAGTATCTTCTGTAGCACTCTTCAATTGAAATAAGCATGATAGTGGCTCTACAAGCATGAAAAGATAATTATGAGATGTCTACTGAAACAATTTAGTGTGAAGTTTTAAAGGTATAAACAATCCTTAATATTGTTAAGGTATGTAAGATTGACATGAAGTGAAAACCACTAAAAGCACCCTGAGGAGTATAATTCTTTTAGCATTTGATCTCTGGAGATTTGAGGATTATGATTGAGAAAGGTACAAAATGACCAGCTCAATAAATTGTTACAAAATTTTAATGAGTATGATTTTGACTCTAATAAGATCTAGAGTAACATTAATGGAGCTAGTAGCTTGTATTATTTACTATAGATGGTAGATTTACTGGAAGTTTCATTATCTTAGGCTCAACAAGTGTATTTATAGTCACATTTATAAGTAAAACATATTACAAAATATTTCTTAGAACAAACCTTCTGATGTCACTGAGAATGAGGCAATCTTCAGAGAATTCATGCCAGTTTTCAACAGTGATGAAACATGCCGAACATACTCTGCCCCCGCTTGCATGTAGATTGCACCTCTCTGTGAATATGTGCTCTTAAGCTTCCTCCTTGGTATTACTCGAAGTTTCCTCACTGACATTATCCAAAAACTTCACTTTAGTTCTAACATTTTAAAGGATCTAAATCTAAAGAAGAATTGCTTTCTCCACACGTTCTGTTTGGAAAATGATAATAGCAAATTCATAATCAGTATAGAATCCTTTAAGAAATTTTAAGAAATACTTGAACATATTTAATGTATATATGGACCTTCAAAGAAATAGAACCATAGACAAAGCAAGTATACCAATTAAGACAATCTAAATCAAGTTATAATCTTGTGGTCTTATATATCTAGTGGGATGTTATGTAACTCGAAACACATCTTTCCACATAGTTAATTTGAATATAAAACTTTGTACAGTTACAACAATCAGATTTTACCTTCCACTCTTATTTTTCCAACAACCTTCTTTGTCTTTGAACCGCATATTTGTTCAACACTCTTGGTAGTCCTGCCTTCCATTGGTTGTGCAGCTCGGGGTTGTAACAAAAAATTGTGTAAACTATACAATCAGAGAACAAGGAGAAATACTCGATAAAAGTTGTAACTAGCCATGACCTAAACAGTTATATTAATTTTCACCAGCATCAGCCAAAGATAACCTACCCAAAGGCACTTCTGAGAACAATACACTCATCACGTAGAAACTCAGGTGCTTCGGTGCAGCCTCTTGCCCATGCATTTAGACATAAGCGTATACAAGCATCATAAGAAATCAGTGTTTGCCAGGCATACTGACCACTGCAATGATTCAATTGAAAAACAATAATTTTAGAATCCAATATTGACAAAGAAATAAAATTGGTTGAATTTGATAAAATAAAGAGATGATACACACAAAAGGATTAATTTTTGTGGATACAGCAGTAGACAACAATCTCCTAATGACTATTATCAAATGGAATTTCACATAGATTGTACCTGGTGTTATAATAAGGTGAATGATCCAATTGGCTGGCTTGAAAATAAGAAAATTGCGTTTCCTTTTCACCACTACTGAATTTGTTTACTCTGCAATACAAGATTGAGGGAGAAATAAAGAGCAACAAAATGTTCAAGTTGTTAGAATAATGGTAAAATGATTAAATTCACCCCCTCCTATCAGCTTAAGTTTTTGTGACAAATTATATAATTCATGGTATCAAGCAGGTGGTCCTAAGTTCAAACCGTGTCTCCACTCAACCTCCAATTTAAAAGTGAAAATTCCACATATTAGGCCACACATAAGAAAGGTCTAATGAGGTTAAAAACTACAATACCTTTCCCCAAGTTCATTGGTTTCAAAGGACTCTGATTTCCATTCTGCTAAACCTTCTTTACATTCAAAAAATCCATCTGATACTCTTGTTGGGCATAACCCTTCATCAGGTAGATCAATTTCTGACAAACCTTCAGAAGCTCTCCGCTGTTGACTGTCAACCTCGACCTCAAAGCTTCTCTCTTCTCGTCCGATATCAGCAACTATGGGAGGTGCACTCGGAGTTCCCAAGTCCTCTAAACCTTGCATACTTCCATGAGTTGGAGGACCCTAAATTAAAATCATCACCAACATAAATCACAATGAGAAAGAAACATTCTTTATTTAACACAGTCTTTTCAACTGTCTTAAATGTTAATAATAGTACAAAAGTCCTACATGTAGATTGAATAGAACCCGTTTATGAAGTTCAGTGCCACCACCACTTGGGGCTGTAGTGGAACCCTTCTGAGCACATTTTCTAGTACCCAATTCACCATCAGTAGTATATCTTCTGAAATTTTCAGGTACTTCAATCTTAAGCTTTTCCTTGGACAACCCTCCTTTATTCAAAGAAGACCCATGTGCTCTATTGAAATTTGTACTAGATTTGTAAGCGTAACCAAAAATTTCTTCCTCATTATAGCACTGTAAGATTGGCTTATCCAAGAAATCAGCTTCTTCCTCTGAATCCGAGTAATTAGTATCCTCCTCGTCCGGAGCAGAAGCTACGCTCTCATATTCATCGTCGTCGTCGAGGCAAGGAGTGACCAAACTTTGTGGTGCCAGCAGGCCACAGTGGAACTTGAGAGGAGGCAATACATGGGGAGACCTGAAAGTCTCACCATTGAAAGATCTGTGTGAAAGAGGAGATTTTGGAAATGGGTCGCATCCAATCTTCTCTGTTAGAGGAGATCGAACTAGTGGGGGTTCTTCCACTTCTAAATCTGATCCCTGAAAACCCAAAACTCAAAAGATGAAAAAAAGTCATAGAATCAAAATGAAAGTGAAAAAAGCAGATTAGAGATAGACCCATAATTTGAAATAGAAAGAAAAAGGAGAAGAGAACAAAACAAAGAATAAAGAACTTAAATTTCTGTAAAAGAGAATAATTTTTACAAAACAAAATGTACCTGTTTGACCCACTTGATTGCGCTTTCATCCAGGCCTTCAGTGAACATCTTGGTGTGCTTTTTGGATTGAGAAAAAGGGTTTGGAAATGAGCAAAGCTTGATTGAAAGGAGAGGAGAGGATCTGAGAGTAGAAGTTGAAGAAGTAAAGAAGAAGAGAGAGCGTGGGTATGGTGCTTTGGGCTTTTTTTTGAATGCAACGGCTAGTTTGACACTTTCTTGTTTTTCAAAAAATGGGAGCTTTTGGCCTCAATTTTTTTAAATTAATTCAAAGTGTTGATTAATGTGATCGAGGGCTATGGCCAGATTGGATGCAGCTTTTCCACTTTACCAGTTTTACTGGAGTTCTGAAATCGCCACCAATCTTAACTAAAGAGGGGCTCCACATTTATAAGTTAACCTCTTTTCACTGCTGTTGCCTATTGAATTACTTGTTCCATGTGTTGTTAACAGGCCTACCAAAATTCATCTCAATTGAATATTGTTTCCAATTTGATATATAAAGTTATAAATTTATATTTTATACATCATCTTAAATACATAAACTTAAATTTTAATTCTTTTATAGATGAGATATTTATTGATCTAAACTCATCTTTATAATTTACAAGTATGGAGAGTAAAAGTGAAAAATCTAACCCAATAATTCATTTGTTAAAATTCACATCTAAGTGAAAAATATTTAGTGGTGTAAGATTTGTTTAAAATTACATCTAGTATTATGATTCTAGTGTCCCGCATTGCTTAAGTATAAGTTTAAACATGTGTATATAAGCTCTTGGACATCCTCCTCTTGCAAGCTAATTTTCAATGGTGAGTTCTAAAGAAGGACAAGGCGTCGTTCTGGTGCTCGTTTCTCAATGGTGAGTTTTACCCATGGCGGAGCGTGGTGGTAAATATTGTTTCAGTCTCTAAAGTTCGTAGGAATTTTTATTTTTATGTCTGTTGATGCTCATTTTGGGAAGCTCAGTAGAAAGAAAAAGCCTAGCAACATGGGCAGAAAAAAGTTAGTAAGTAGATAGAAAAACCATTAAACCCAAGCAGCAAGAATAATGGATCATAGGCCCATGAAATAAATAAATGGGTCTTGAGGAAGTAAATGGGCCTAAAGAAGTCCGCAGAGAGAGAAGTAGCAAACCCATGGACAGTATGTGATGTAGAAAAGTGAAAAAAGGCCATAGCAAGCTCGAAGTAATGCAAACAAAGAAAGTAAAGGGTTGATGGCAAACCCATGAGCCCCAAGGATGAAGGACAAGGTAATTGGGCCAGGGAAGCCCAAAGGAGTTAGTAAAAACCCATGGGAACGCAGAGTTAGAAAAATGGCCAAGGAAGTCCAAGGAAAGCAAGTGGGCCAAGGACGCCCAAGAGGAAATAAATGGGACAAAAGAGTCCACAAGCAATGTAATACAAAGCCCAAATGACCATATTGAGTCATTGAGAGAAGAATAAGAGCCCGAAGAGGCCCAGCAGGCTGGAGTCAAATAACATCACAGCAGGAATGGCAGAATGGAATGGCAAGAAATGGTAGCAAAACTGTATAAATGAGCAAAAGGGTAGACTGAAGGAAGAAAAACCCACAATCAAGCAAAGCCCAAACCCTAAAGGGAGTGGGCCATAAAGAATGAGGAATCAGAAAGTAGCTCACGCCATAAGAATTCAAGGATGGGCGGCAGAATGTGCAGAGGAGCCTCTAGACCATGGCAAACGCAGCAGGCAAGTTTTGGACACACGCAGTAGTTAAACATTCGCAAGGCCCAGACTTCACCAACCTATACCCAGCCAATACAGGAGGTGGTGGGTCATGGGTCAGAGGTAAGAGGGCATGGTCTAGCAGTGGGGAGAGGGAAAAACCTATTCTGAGGTTCCTGCTCAAACTCTTTTGGGGCAAATGTCTTACTGGGATGACATACCACCCAAAAGAAGCAAGGATGAGTTGGAATCATTAGGTGTATGCCATGAGGGATGGAGAGAGAGAGGACACCACACTATAGTGGGTAAGAGTGCCACGGCGAACAAACGAACAAAATAGCCTTCTTTGTCTAGTGATGGGGAGAGGCACAACCAGCACAAGTAAGTGGTGTTGGCTGAGCGACTGATAGAAAGTAGCTCACGCCAAAAGAATTAAAGGATGGCGGCAGAATGTGCAAAGAAGCCTCCAGACCACGGCAAGCCCAGTGGGCAAGTTTTGAACACACGCAGAAGTTAAGCATGCGCAAGACCCAGACTTCACCAACTTGTACCCAGCCAATATAAGAGGTGGTGGGTCATGGGTCAGAGGTAAGAGGGCATGGTCTGACACTGGGGAGAGGGGAAAACCTATTTTGGGGTTCCTGCTCAGGCTCTTTTGGGGAGATGTCTTGTTAGGATGACATACCACCCAAAAGAAGTAAGGATGAGTTGGAATCACTAGGTGCATGCCATGAGGGATGGAGAGAAAGAGGGCACCCACACCGTAGCAGGTAAGAGTGTCATGGCAAACAAATAAACAAAATAGCCTTCTTTTGTCTGGTGATGGGGAGAGGCACAGCCAGCACAAGTAAGTGGTGTTGGCTGAGCAACTGACAAACCAATGGTGGTCGGCAAGGACACCCAGACTAGACAAAGACAGTTAAAGGCTAAAATAGTAAAAGCCAGTCAAAGCAGGCACTATATAAAGGACCCTTGTTGTGCACAGCAAGGGGGCAATAATAGTAACCTTGAGGAGAAAATCACAACACGGAAACAAGTACTGAGAAAAGGAGAGAAAAAGAAAGAAAAAAGGAAAATTAGAAATAAGGAAGGAAAACAAAGAGATAGAATGGTAGGTATGCACCAATAGATTGATCACTTCTCTCCCTCTAAAAGTCTTGCTTTCTGCGAAAAGCAAAAGATTCTTTTGGGCACAAGTCATTCAAGTCTGCTTGCCTCAAAGTGATTAGTTTCCACGGCAAGATTTTCCCTGGGAGATTATTTGCATTGAGGAAAATGGTTTCCCTTCTTGGTCTTGGTCCTGTGACATAACTTGGCATAAACAGATTGATCTTTTTCTTTCTTTTGCTAACTCATGTCTTACCTATTTATTTCCACCATTTTCTTTACAAGGTGTTTCTTATCATTGTGATTATCATTTTAACTGGGGATTATTTATTCACTTTTTCTAAAGGCAAAAGTACTTTCTTTTATTATTATTATCATGTCTGCTTGCCATGACTCAAACGAAGTAGCTCTGTCTGCCATGGGCATGTGAACGAAGTTCTTGGCAAACGAGGCGTAGTTTGTACACAATCCGGACCAAAGTGAGTTGTAGTTGGACCGGTCTCAACTCCCTTACTCAAAACACTTGGGCCCAGTACAGCAGGAGGCAGCCCAGCCCAACATTGCAAAAAGGCCCACCACAATGTCTAAAGTTAAAAATTTTTCCTCTTTGTTCTTAAGCCATTGAAAATGCTTCTTTGAAAAAAAAAAAAAAAAGCTTTTTGAGTAGTTCAGGAGTGAAAATAATGAATAATTTTTTTTCTTTTTTGTAATATATATTTTTTAATAGTTTAAGAATGGAAAAAAAAAAAAAAAATCATTCTAAAGTTTATTTACAAAAAGTGTAGCTTTTTCATAGCCTTGGGGGGAAAATCTTTTTAAAGTTTAATGATAAAAAAATGGCAATAGAACTTTTGACATAGTTGGAACTGTAACTATTCAAGGTAACCATCTAAAGTTAGAGTTAGCTGATGATGGTTACTTAACTCATTTTTGTCAATACAATGTGGAATTTCATTACTTAGCTACACTCACATATGAAAATTCCAACACCTATTGTTTGGTTGGTTGAGTTTGGAACCCCGAGCAAACTATCAAATATAAGCCAGAGGATGATGAAGTCGTGAAGGTATAAATATATGTTAGTTATTTGGGTTCTTTTGTGTGCGTGTGTGTGTTGAATTGGAACGTGTCTAGATTAACCCAATACACCATGTTTATCGAACAGGTTAAAGTGGGTCATATTTGTGTCTATCCAACATGAATTGTTTTTTAAGCATGCTACGTGAGTCATGTCATGTCAACTTGTTTAATAAATAGGTCATGTTAGAGTTGATGGATTTTAACCCTACTATTAAATGGCTTGAGTTTAGTTTGATTCATATAGTTCAATAATTGTACTTCAACAAAACATGAACACAACCTATTAACATGAATCGTCACCACCCTCTCTTTTTCCATGATTTACCAAATTCTACTACTTTCTAAAGTTAAGATAAAAGCAACAAAAATAAGTTATTTTTTTTACATGACTTTGGGATATTTTAGATTTGGAACATGTCTAGATCAACCCAATAAAGTATGTTTATCAAACAGGTTAAAGTGGGTCATATTTGTGTCAATCCAACATGACTTGTTTTTTAAGCATGCTACATGAGTCATGTCATGTCAACCTACTTAATAAATAGGTTGTGTTGGGGTTAATGGATTTTGACCCTACTATTAAATGGTTTGAGTTAAGATTGATTCATATAGTTCAATAATTGTACTTCAACAAAACATGAACACAACCCATTAACATGAATCGTCACCACCCTCTCTTTTTCCAGGATTTACAAAATTCTGCTACTTTCTAAAGTTAAAATAAAAACAAAAACAAAAAAAAAAAAGTAGTTTTTTTTACATGACTTTGGGGTATATTAGATATTTGCATCATTACTATTAAGGATATCAGATGAACTATCGATGTTTTGAAAATTTACACACGCTATTCATATCATCATATTTTTTTATAATAAATTGAAAACTCGTCTTTCAGTCTTTATTAATTGGGATTTAGTTTAAGTTTTTGGGTTCTGTACTCTTTCATATTTGTTTTGTTCTATATATGTCGTTTCTTTCTCTCTTTTTTTATTTTTGTTGCTAAAATATTATTTTTGTCTCTAAACTTTGCATGAATTTCGTATCTTGCTTATAAACTTTAAAGTGTTCATTTTTCATTTCTAAACTATTGAAAATGTCACTTATCATTTCTTTATTTGGAATTTTTTTTTTCATCCCTAGACTATTGTAAAAAATTCCTTTTCGTCCATAAACTATTGAAAAAAATATCTTTAAAAATTTTAGAATGAAAAACAAAAATTTTAAAGTTTAGGGACAAAAGTGAAATTCATGCAAAGTTTAGGGCCAAGGGCTAATATGTAAAACAAGCCCAAATCTCCACTAGGGTTCTTTAAAGATGATTGTTTTTGAAGAGTCAAGCCCAAAATTCAAAATGTGTGATGAACAAAGGCTAATGGTGCTTTAAAGAGAGAAAAAAAAAATCGAAATAACACTAACAAAAATGCTTAGAACATTAGGGCTAAAACTTTTCTCTACAGATAGTAGGAAGAGGAATTTGAGAAAGGTGATGAGGAAGAGAGAGAAAAGACTCATTGGAACCACTGTTTTCACCCCCAGCCCTTAGAATCATGTAACTCTTTGATGGTTGAATGGGTTGTTACTTTGAGGTTATGGTTGTTGACCAAAATGTGGTTTAGTTTTGTGTTTGATCTAATTGAGGGCTTTTAAACCAAGCTTAGGATGCTCTTGAGGACTGGTCTAAGCATAGTAATTGAGGCTATGACCCCCCATGATGTTAAACTAACGGTAGTGATCAAATTTGCTTTGTTTGGGGTAAAATGTTTGGCTAGCTTTTTGTATAATTAAGGAAATATTTTGACCAAGTATGATTGGTTGCATATTCTCAGCTGATTTAGCCCCTTGGGAAGCTCCTCTTAGTGGCAGCAAAGTGGCAGCATGTAGCAAAGGTTAGCTAAGGGGCCAAACATGCTTTAGGGACTAAAACTGGTTTGGTCAAAAAGTTTAGCCACAAACAACAAGAGCTAGAGGTCACTTTTGGATGAAAACTTTGAGTACTAGACCCTTTCCATTAGCTTTAAGTGTTGTTAGTATCCCCAACCCACTTAGTAGCACACATATCCTTGGCTCATGCAAAAGTTCCAATAGAGTCCACCCATATCCTCCAAATCACACTCCCTCAAATTCCCATTATGTCACATGAGCTTGGGTCATGCTTAAAAAAACAAAATATAATGTAATACATGAATTGGGCTCATAAAAAGGTCGGGCTTGGTTGGAATTACACTTGTAGAAAATTTGTTGTGAAAATGACCATCAATACATTTTTTGTTAAGGTCTTGAAAATGCACGTAGCACATATGAAAAGGCTAGTTAATTAATTACTTAATTAATGTTCTTGAGTGATTCAAGAGTGTGGACCAAGAATCCAACAAATGGAAGAAACTATGGAGTCTAAAAGTTAATGAAAAGCTCAAGTTAATACTCTACAAAATTGCATGGGAATCATTCCCCTACAAATAAATTCATTAGAAGATAACATATAAAAGACCCGACCTGCCTTCATACTACCAACACTATGAAACAATGCTGTATATCTTCATTGAACATCCTTTTGAAACAATTGTATGGAGATACACAAAATGATCAATCAATCTCGAATCGATAACTAGGGAATTAGCACTAGATTGGATTAGATGCTTCCGTGAACCAACAATAAATCTTGGTCTTGATAAAATAGCGGGAACATCATTTTTTCTCTTAGCTAAAACCATTTGTGATTGCATATGGTGGCACAAAGACAAGCTTATCTTCAAAAATACCTCCACTTCCCCCTTCCTACTTGCTACATAAATAAAAAAGCCTTTTATTTCCACATTGAAGCATGAGAATCTAAAACCCCTAAAGAGCTAACCTTTGGTTCACGATCACATTCAGGATAGATGAAATTTAACTTTGATTTTACCATTCTACTCATCAGTTTGTAGAGACTCACATAGTGCAATCTTATCCATCAAAATTGTTGTTGGGGATGTTTTGCTTCAAGGGCCGAAAATGCTAGGACAAGCCCAAAACTCTCATTGGATTCTTTAAAATGTGATTACCTGGAAAGATTCAAGCCCAAAATTTCAATATTCAATGAAAGAGGCTAGTGGTGCATCACAAGAATGAAATCTAAGTGCAAAACAACAAAGAGATGGAAAATATGCATAGTTCATTAAATCTGGAATTGTTTTACACATACAAAGGAAGAGGAATTTGAAAGAGGTGGTGAGGGCGAGAGAGAAGACTCCTTGGTACCACTATTTTCACCCCCTGAGCATCAAAATCGTGTAACTTCTTGATGTTTGTATAAGCTTTTGTTCTGAAGTTTTAGCTTTAAGGGTAAAACGTAAATTGGTTGTGTTTGATCTGATTTGGGGGTTTTAAATCAAGCTTGGGTCGTCCTTAAGGACTAATTTTTGGCTAATGGCTAAAGTTTTGGACCACCAGAATGCTAAAATGATGGTTTGGTTTAATTTGCTTTTGTTTGGATAAGAGATTGGCTTGTTTTAAGCACAATTGGGGAATTTATTTGACTAATCTAATTGGGTATTCTTCCCCAGTCATTTAAGCTCACTGGAAAGCCATTCTTAGCCAAACTCTAGGGGCTAAATTGAGTTGGTTAGAATGTTTAGCCACATACAATAGGAGCTAGAAGCCTCCAATTAGGTAAAAATTTCAAGTACTAGACCATTTCCATGAGCTCCAGGTGTTGCAAGTGTCCCCAGCCCACTTTGCAACACACATGATATGGACCCATGCAAAAGGCCTAAAAAAAGTCTCCAAAACACACTCCCATAAATTCCCTTTATATTACATGGGCTTAGGTCATGCTTAAAAGAATAAAGTATAATATAATACATTAATTAGGCCCACAAGGAGGTCGGGCTTGGTCTAGTTAGGTTTGTAAAAAATGTGTTGCGAAAATAGGTATCTACAACTGTAATAGACCTCACTTACTCATTGGTTTGAATAGCAATTAAGTTTGCACTTCTTGCAATTACAATAGCTGCAAACCAAGTGATACCAGATTTGTAAGGGAAAAACCAAATTGATCCTATAAGGGAGTGAAGGATGGTTGGAATGTAATATGGTATGATGATTTGAACAAAACCCTTAATAAATAAAAGGGATAAATGGCTCACCACTCTATGGGATACAAAAACACCACCCAAAGAGATACGGAACCAAAACTCGCCACCCAAATAATCCACCAAAGGGACAAGAGTTTAAAAGAAGAAATCCATTTTTTGAAGCACAAAGCTTTTCAATTTGAAAACACACTATATAATATGCTTTTATTCAATTCAGCCAAATGACTTATATAATGCTTATAACAATCCTCTAAGCATGGGAGAACGAAGTTAGCAATTAAAAACATTACATTTTTAAGACCTTGACTTATAGGAACTATAAACAAAGTAAATGATTTGTTTGCCAAGGAGTACTAAAACATAAAATTTAAATATTCCCTAGAAAAACCTTGTGAGAGTGCTTTTTTTCTTTGCACACAGGCCCATGTAGAAACAACGATCTTGGGCCCTTTACTTGTTGTTTTAGTGGACTGGGCTTGGTTCACCGCAGCTAAATAAGGCCGATTACAAACCAAGTTGTGCGCAAGTCACATAAAACTCCTCAAGACGAAAATGCGATTCCTCCTAAGTAATAAAAATACCATTATAAGTGTTTAATTGTCATAAAATGACCATTTACTCTTACAAAATAAGTATTCATAATATTCACAATGAGAAAGAGATTGAAATAGAATATTTAAGGCTTATCTTTTATTGTATAAACATTTAAAAGAGTTCCTTCACTTGGTACCCCGGGCGTACTGTCGTGGAATCCTAGGCGTACTGTCGTGGGATCCCGGGGTGTACTAAGCCTATAAGAACCCAGAATGCTGATTCTCTGAACTATATGATCTTTCTCCATGTTTATTATGCAATAGAGTTTTGTCCTTTCCCTTTACCTCTATAGGTGCAACATAAAACACACTATATAATACACATATCTTCAAATAATTGTTAGGTTTTTAAATTAGGATATATATTTTAATACATATACATATATGTAAATGAATTTCATGAGAATGATTCAGCCACGAGGATCCTGGCCCCAATTCTCACAGACTTAGTGCTTTTACATAAGACTTGTGGGATTTGGAACTCAAGTCCGAGTGGCTTTGCTTGGGCATTACCTTCTAAGATGGTTAGGTGAGAAGGATTTTTTGTGGGAGAAAGAGATATTTGATATGTGTATGTTTTGGCATATGTTTCTTTGGAGGCTAAGTGTGTCCAAGGCCCAAGTTGAAGTGAGGACCCCGGTAAAAGGACTCAGCTTTTGGCTGAGTAAAAGGAAAAACTAACAAGCAAGAATATATGTATTGAGCAGCAAGAAGCAGTAAAGGAAGATAATATAATAAAGAAATACGCGAAGTAATTATTAGAAATCCTCAAATCAATATGAGATATTTCATTATTTTTCTTAATTGTGGATTACAATGTGCTCACTAAGACATGTTACAAGGTCCAAATAAGTTCAAAAATTACAGACTTAGATGGCTATCTAAGCCTCTAAGACTTGCAAAGTTTGAATCCCTTTGAATCCAAGTATGTTCTATAGTGTCTGTTTCTGGGATACTGGGCGCTGTTTTCTGCTTTCTTTGAGTTTTTGACAGAGTTTTCTCAACGATTCTTGTTCTAATTCCCTATTTTTGAATCCCCCTTCAATGTTGGCTATCTTCCCCTTTTATAGTGTCATTTTAGGGTTTGGATACCTCTGATTCTCCCCCCTTGGCTCCCTAGGTACCAAAGCCACTGTTATGTCAGCCACTTTAATGGCTGGTTCTTTCCCTGTTTATGATAGTTTTCATCTTTTAGTACTGTTTCTCTAAAAGTCACTTGCTGACTTTCCATTCCGGGCCGTCCTTGGGCAGCTAACCTTCAATCTCTCTTCTTTCAAGGTTTCTTACTTTTCAGACTCAGCTTTTAGTTGTCTTTCCTTGTTGTCATTTTTCCCAGGTGAGTGGAATCCATTTTTGTTGGGTTGAAGGTTTTCCCAGCCACTTCCTCTTATAGTTCTTCATTCTGGGTTCCCAGAGGTACCAGCCTTTTGTTCACGAATTGTCACTCTCCAAGCTCTTTGGTTCTTTGTTGCACCATTGGGTGCTTGAGAAGGACATATCTATTTTTCGTTTCTTGTATTTTGTGGTACCCCTCTTGAGTTGTCTCAATCCCATACTGTGCTGCACGTCCCGAGGATCCCGAGCCTTTGGTAGCCTCTGGGTATCCTGGCCCAGTTCTTTCACTGGATTTTGCTGGATTTTTAATGGTCTTTTTTTGCTTGAAATCTGAACATACATAGGGCCTTAATGTTGATTCTTCTTGCTGCTTGAATTGGGCCTTCTTTACTTTTCATGGAATGGGCTTTCTTGTGAAATTTTGGACCTCAACAAACCCCAAATAAATTTTATTTTACTTCATGGACAAATACCTATTAATCTTCAAATTCTTCTAAAATTGTTGGAAAATTCATTTAAAATAATAGGCTTATTTTTTGCCACTTTATTATAGTGTCGTCTCCTTCTTGAGAAAACTAGTCCTCAAGTTTAGGTTCATATCCTTGCCTCGATAAATTGGATGTCCAATCATTCCTTTCCATGCATTTATTTTCAACAATACATGTGGAACCGATATGCTGCTTACCAATATTTTCTCACTCACGATAAACCTAACTGAACAAATTCTGATTTGTGATTTTTTTTTCCCATACATCACATGTAACCAAGGTGAAGAACAAATCAGCATATTGATCTACTGATCCTTGATTTCTATCTTTACACAGTTTTTGAGGTCTTATCTTTGTAAGCATTGAACCCCCTTGAATTACTTCAGGACATGGAGCCTTAATCTCAATTGATGGAACAAGATCAATATCAAATTTATAATTAGGAAATAAATACTTGTCAACTCCAAGAAAATCATCATGTGGATTTTTCTCTTCAAGATATAATATATTGATACCCATCTATTCTATGGCTAAAGCAATGAATCTTACCTTTGAATAATTATGTTCCGTAAAATCAACGGCCTTTTGTATTAGAACAAAAAAAAGTATCATCATCATCATCAAGAGATAAGCATTTGAATCTTTCAATCAAGCTTTGATCATCATTTGGAACATGAGTTGCTTGTTCCTTGTAATTTTCCACAACTTTAAAATAAGCTATCTCATCTCCTTGGGTAGTCATCATTGGTTGGATATCAAAACTTTCAGCACCACAATTACCATCTTGATATTCTTCATTCAAATCATCTTTTGGTTCTTCTTCATGGTACAAATCAAAGATTGGCGAAGAATACCATCCACTACAACATCCTCTCTTGTGCAATCCTCACCATCTTCAAATACAATTGAACAAAAGAATCCAAAGGCCATGTACTCTCAATAGTAGATTTTGCAATGGAAATTGAAGAATCAACTTCTTTGCAAGGAATCACATGGTTTATCCTACAAATATGAATTGAGAGGCTGAAATTCGACTATCAAGTTTATTCATCCTTTGATGAAGAACTTCACAAAGTTGTCTCATCTCAACAAGTTCAGATTGTACACTTCTTGGAGCCATCTTAAACAAGAATAAGCAAATTCGTCACTTTTTGACAGATTGACAATTGTTCAATAAATTGTGAATATCTCACTCTAGAAAACTTGAAATCATGATCCGCTTTTTCTTGTTAGAAACTAGAGAGATAGACCTTTCCAAAAATATATGGCAAGAACACAAATTCGTCATAAGAAAATACAAAATTGACGAATAAGATGGAGAGATAGATCTGGAACATATTGAGAATAGCAACAAATCCAACAGGAAAAAACTTGCTCTGATACCAAGTGATACCGAATTTGTAAGGGAAAAACCAAATTGATCCAATAAGGAAGTGAAGGATGGCTGGAACGTAATATGGTACAATGGTTTGAACAAAACACTTAATAAATAAAAAGGGATAAATGACTCACCACTATATGGGATACAGAAACATCACCCAAAGAGATACCAAACCAGAACTTGCCACCCAAGAAATCCACTAAAGGAAGGGATAAGAGTTTAAAAAAAGAAATCCATCTTCTGAAGCACAAAGCTTTTTAATATGAAAATACACTATAATATGCTTTTATTCAATTCAGCCAAATGACTTATATAATGCTTAGAACATGGGAGAACAAAATTAGCAATTAAAAACATTACATTTTTAAGACCTTGACTCACTCATAGGAACTATGAACAAAATAAATTACCTGTATGCTTAGGAGAATTAAAACATAAAAATTAAATATTCCCTAGAAAAAAACCTCAATTAAATGCTATTTGACTTCTTGGACAAAATACCTATTAATCTTTAAATGTCTTCTGAAATTGTTGGAAAATTCATTTGAAATAACGGTCTTATTTGCTACTACTTTATTCCGGTGTCACCAAGGTCTTTGTCAACTGCAGGGGGTGCTAATATTGTGATTGACCATTTAAAAAACCTATGAATTGAGATAGTTGACATGTCATAATTCAGATTATTTTTTACCTATTTCACTTACCGATTAGAATGAGAACTCCACTAAATCACCACAAACATACAAGCCCTTTTATACAAATATACATTCAAATTTTTCATTTTTTTAGCCCATATTGCTAAATGAGTTGATGCAAAATTTGACTTGCCAGAACTCTTTTTATACTTACTTGGAGACCCAACCAATCTCCACCCCTCCTTTGTGGCCTTTGCTAGGACTAAGGAAGTTAATGGACAGTTCCCTTTGTCATCCTAAATATCTTTTTAATAAATTTTACCCTTTTGGAAAAAAAAAAAAAAAAAGAGTAAAAAAGAATATATGCAATGACCTTTTCTATATATATATATATATATATATATGGATAGTTTCAAGTTACACATGGTGTAACTCTAAACAATGTTACACTAATCAATAGTTTTTAATTGGATGCAAATTTTGACAAATCCACTATTAGATTGTATTATCTTTGTATATTCTCCATGCTTGCAAAATTTCAAGGTGATCAAAGATCAATAGCCATGTCATCAATCAATTATTTAAATTCAAGTTTTTGTAGTTTGAAATAATGCATAAAAGATTAGTTTGTAGATCGAATGGTAAATTACATTTGATTGACATGAAATTTGGCATACATGTTAAGAACACATAAAAAATGTAATTCAACGGTTGGATTTTCAAAATATGAATTCAATAATAAATTACACCAAGTGTAACTTGAACTCAATCCATATATATATATATATATATATATATAAAGGTTGGGTTCAAGTTACACCTGGTATATCTCTAAGTAATGTTACATCACTCATTATTTTTTAATAAGACGCCAATTTTAACAAATCCACCATTGGAATACATTATCTTCGTATATTTTCCATGCTTGCAAAATTTCAAGGTGATTAAATATCAATAGTCATGTCATTAGTTAATTGTTTGAATTCAAGTTTTTGTAGTTTAAACTAATACATAAAAAATGTGCTTATGGATGAAATGGTAAAAACATCCGATTAGCATGAAAATTGGCATGCATATTAAAAACATATAAAATATGTAATCCAACAGTAAAATTTCCAAAATATGAATTCAATAACAAGTTATTGGGTGGTATAACACTGCTTATATATGGTTCAAGTTACACCTGGTGTAATTCTAAACAATGTTACACCACTTAATATTTTTTAATTGGATGCAAATTTTGACAAATCTATTGTTAGATTACATTATCTTCATATATTCTCCATGCTTACAAAATTTCAAGGTGATCAAATATTAATAACCATGTCATCAATCAATTATTTAAATTCAAATTTTTGTAGTTTAAAATTATGCATAAAAGATGAGTTTATGGATTGAATGGTAAATTACATTCAATTGGCATGTATGTTAAGAACATATAGAACATGTAATTCAACTGTTGGATTTTCAAAATATAAATTTTATAACAAGTTATTGGGTGGTATAACATTACTTAGAGTTACACGAGGTATAACTTGAACCCAACCCTATATATATATATATATATATATATATATATATATATATATATATAGAGAGAGAGAGAGAGAGAGAGAGAGATGGGTTCAAGTTACACCTGGTATAACTTTACAAGAGTTACACCTTTTGTGAACCATTGATTACTATTAGATCTAAGGATAAAAAAGCACTCATAGTAGTATCATTATTACTCCCTAAAAGTTAGTGATTTAAGCATTAACTCTTCTTATTAAAGGAAAAAGAAAAAAAAGAAAAAAACCACAGCATTAACTCTTTTTTTTTTTTTTTTTTCATCCATATCGGCATCTTCTTCCTCTTGTCTTTCTTTCTGCACTATACTTTCAGGCCTCCACCATTCATAAAATTTTCAAGATAAAATTGTAAATACAAGCTATTTTTATTTTGTTTTAATAAACATGATTGCCATTTTGCCAACTCATTTATTTGTCCATCTTTGTATTATGTAGCCAATATGATGGTAAAGAAATAATATCACATTCAACCCTCAAAAAGCTAAATGTGACTCTTAAAACCATTTTCTTATGTTCATTGTGGGACTAGTTGTGTGCTTCAACTTTAGGCGGTGTACATTGTGATTCTTTCTTGTATTTCTTATTCTAAAATTTTCCCAGAAGTCATTTAATAATCATCTAGTGTATTAATTTGTTTTTTTTTTTTTTTCTATTTTCTATTTTCTTTTTTCTTCCTTAAATAAGAAGTGTTAGTGCCTAAATCACTAATTTCTAGGGAGTAATAATGATACTACTATGACCACCGCATACCCTTGGTGCAATGGTCACTCCACATGGAGTGTGGGGGGTAAAGGTCGGGGTTCAAGTTTTCAGGAAGGAGAGATTAAAGTAAAATTTCTATCTTGTATGTATCAAAAAAAATTATAATGATACTACTATGAGTGTTTTTTGACCCTTAAATCTAATAGTAATCAATGGTTCACAAAAAGTGTAACTCTTGTGAAGTTATACCAGGTGTAACTTGAACCTATCTTTATATATATATATATATTAGAATACACTATCTTTTCAAATAAAGCAACCTAACAGTAAATAAAATTTAATTTAGGTTTCATTAAATTTCCTTGAAATTTTTTTAATTAATATGTATATTCTACACTAAAAGGTTTCTAATTGACTTTTTACTTATTAATACTTATTAAACAAAGGCTAAATTACAAATTATACCTCTAACTTTGACTTAATTTTTAATTCGGTTCTTTAAGTTTTACTCATTATCATTTTAGTCCTTTAACTTTAATTTGTTTTCATTGTATTCCAACCATCCAGTCTGCATTGGACGATATTAAACTAATAGCAAGATTGGACAATATTGACGGAATGGCTAAACTAAAAACATATTTAGGTTAAGGACTGAAAAAAAAAAACAAAAACAAAAACAAAAACAAAAACTTAAATGACTAATTTGAAAATAAGTTAAAGTTGGAGGATGTAATTTGGAGTTTAAACTCGTTTATATAAAAATAAAATTTCTTGATCAAAAACTACCCCAAATTCCTTAAAAAAAAAAAAAAAAAGAAAAAAAAGAAAAAAAAAAAAGAGCCTTATTGTATGCGCAAAGTGCATGTGATGAGACTAGTTTTATACATAAGAGCTATCTCAACTAGCAGTTTTTACCTTTGCATAAGAAACGTAGGGAAATGCATGTATAGTATATGAACTGACAGAAGGTTAGAAGAAATTCTGTGCGCTCTTAAGATGTTTCTGAGTTTGAAATTGTATAATTGATTTTTCAATCAACCATTAGTTATATGTGTAGTTGGGAGAGCTTTTCCATTGTACCTACAGAACTGTATTCTTAATCACCATACGCATTCTGCATAGTGAGATTGGTACGATTTGCAGTCAAATGGTCTGCTGCCCCTCTCCGTTATCCATGATTCATCAGCTTGTGCTTGTGAGAAACTGCGACCTTGCCATGAGACGAGAAATATTGTCTCTCAAAATGATCGCTCAGTTGATGACATTGTTCTTCCTAGATCAAAAAATGTTTTGCATGGAATAAGAAGACCAAAATCAAGGTATTGCATATGATCTTTTATTGAAATATATATTCTACTTTATTTTGAGATAGAACATAAAATAAAAATTACAAGGCGTTCTAATAACATGTAAAATTATACAGGTAAGAATGGTCTAAAACCAATAATCTGAGTTCAGAAGTTACGTTAGGTACCCACTCTGCTTAACAGAAGTCGGTCTTCTAAGAAATAATAAAATAAAAATTGTAGTTAACATGCATTATATAAAATTATTTTTTTTTAGAATTTTCTTGATCATTGCAAGGGGTCCTAATGAGTAGATATCTAATTATCAATCAAACTTTTTAAAATTTATTTGAGGAAAAAGAAATGGATAACATAAAACTTTCTAGATAAAGGGAACTGAATAAAGGATCACATTCAATCTGGCTTAATTAATAAAGGGACCTGAATGACATGATTGCTACACGTTTAATGTTTGCCACACATTCAGTTTGCAACAAGGAAGTCAATACCGTACCGGAGGTTGTACCGGTTTGGCCAACGGTACTATATATTTCGGATATTGATCAATACCGGTGTACCGTTGCGGGTTTACCGCTATTTTTTATATTTATAAATAAATAAATATATATATATATATATGTATGTATGTATGTGTGTGTGTGTATATATATTATAATATATATGTATGTATGTGTGTGTGTATATATATTATAATAAATATAAAAGTTTACCATAAAACATTTTCTCAATTTAGAATTAATTATTCATGGTTTTAGACTTTAGTATCAATTAAAAAAAGAAAAAAAAAACACAATATAAAAAATAGAAAGCTTAAAAGTTACTATTGCATACTAAGAAAAACAAATAATACTAATAAATGCAAATAAGTTACCATTCTACCCTAACAAAAATTCAAAAAAAAAAAAAAAAAACTTTTTTTTGTACTGGTCGGTACGCCCGGTACCGGCTAGTATTGCCCGAAATTGGCCGGTATGGCTAGTACATAGCCGATACGGCCAGTATTTAAACCGGTACGAAACGTTGATGTTTCGATACCAGTATACATACCAGTACGGTATTGACTACCTTGATTTGCAACCAAAAAAAGTCTCCAAATTTCCAAGACTATAACTTTCCAAGTTTTGGATGTTCCAAATAATGGCCAAAGACTTGGTGAAATGTTAATAGGATTAAAGTCTTCTAATTGTGTCACACATTTTGAAGGTTGAAGGAATTTGCCAGTCTGACATATCAATGACTAATTGTAGTGCTATTGTTTTCTCTCACCTAAATTTTAAGAAACTAATTAAACTTTTCTTAGTTGACAGTAGAAAATCCCCAAAAGCCCGGGTCCTTCTTTCTTTCTTTTAGATATTATAGAAATTCAACTTTTGGATACAAATTTTAAGAGATAAAACTATTAATTAAATTCTTTTAGCTGATAACTTTGAAAAATTATTTTCCTTCCCCTAAGCCCCGTTCCGCCACTTAACTACTAAAATAATATTACACACGTTTAATTATGGGATAATTACACATAACCCACTTGTGGTTTGGACGAAAATCACTTTGCCTACCCGTGGTTTGAAAAGTATCACTTAACCCACCTGAGGTCTGTTTCCGTCACTCTCCGTAACCCACCTCGGTCTCTGCCGTTACAAAAACACCTTTTAACCCCAAAACAGAACATAACGCGAATCAAAACCCCCAAAACTCAAACACTTTTCGAGAGAGACACCCAAGGTGCAATCAGGCTTGTTCTTCGCGGTTTGGAGCGTGTGGAGAGGGAGAAAGCACTTGTTTTGCATCATCGAACCTGGGCAAGGTATGTGTGATGTTTTTTCATCTGCATTTGGGTTCTTGATGTCATTTTTTTATGGTGACCCACCCACGTAGTTAGGTTTTGCTGTTCATCTGCACAGTAAAATTTTTTTTGTATGTTAAATTAGCATTTTGCTATTTATGTGTAGAATCGCTTAGGATATGCATTTTGCGATTGTTGTTTCTATAATGCATATACCTGAAGGAATCAAGTTTATTTGTCAATGATTGCACTTGTTTGTGAAGTGTGGGTAGTGTGGTCCCTATGAATTTGTTGGGAGTCTGGTTTTGCATGTGCTTTATGTGGTCCTTTGTCCGTGTGTTGTTGTCAATTTGTTGGCTTGTTGCCTCTTTTGGCTTCTTCTCACTTTCTGCATGTCAGTGTGTGTAAACAAAATACTTATTTTAATTGCAGATGGATGATGTCACATTTGACCTTGAAATTCATGTTGGGGGATGTTTTGTGGAGGAGCCAACCATACAATATGTGGGTGGGTCTGTACGTTTACTGACAGAGATTGACCCTGACAAGTTGAGTTACTTTGAAATTCGGGATTTATGCCATCTAGTTGGTGCTCCTAAGGAACACAGTAGATATAAGTATTTAATTCCTGATGGTGATCTACAGCATGATTTAAGAGACATAGAAACAGATACAGATGTCGTAAACATGACTAACCTTCATAAGGCATGGTATGCTGAAAAAATCATAATCTATACTGACATAGATGTGGAGCCATTGGCAGTTGAGTATCCTGATGCAGGGGGAGTGGCAGATGGTGGCGTAGGTGGTGATGCAGGGGGAGTGGCAGGTGGTGTAGGTGGTGATGCAGGGGGAGTGGCAGATGGTGTAGGTGGTCATGCAGGTGGTGATGTAAGTGGTGATGCAGCAAGGGTTGAAATAGAATTGGATAGTGATGATGATGAAGATGATGAAAATGATGATGAGAGTGATGATGAAGATGATGAGAATGATGATGAGAGTGATGATGAAGAAGATGTTGAGGATGTTGACATTGATGCAAGAGATGAAGAACAGAATGTTGAAGGAGATGATGATGATGATGATGATGATTGGCTAAATGAAGGCCTAGAGGGGGATGGCTTTGGTGATGATGTATTTGCTGCTCAAAACTCAGCTCCACAAGGTTCTGCTCCCAATACAAACCCAGAATCAAGCAATGCACCCCACACAGCCCCAGAATCAAGCAATGCACCCCACACAGCCCCAGAATCAAGCAATGCACCCCACACAGACCCTGAGTGGGCTGAGCCAGCCCTTGAGGATGACCTGGTAAGCATGGATGGGTCTGATGATGAGCAGGTACCTGAGCAAATGGAGTTTAATGCTAAGAGTGACATGAGAAATGTTGTACTGAAGAAGGAGATGAAGTTCCCTAATGCAAAGGTGTTCAGAGCTGCTTTGAGGGAGTATGCAATCAAAAAACCTATTGACATCAAATTCAAGCTTAATGAGAAGACCAAGATATCAGTTCACTGCAAGAATGGGTGTGGGTGGAGATGTTATGCATCTCAAATAAGTGGAGAGCTAACATTTCAAATTAAGACCTTGACTGATGACTGTACTTGTCCCAAGTCTTTCAAAAACAGCCAAGCAACATCAGCTTATGTTGCTAAGAGGTTCATTGAGGATTTTAGCAAAAATCCAAATTGGGAGGTGAGTGGTGTACACAACCATGTGATGCAAAATTTATCTGTTGACCTAAGTGTAAACCAAGTGTATAGGTCAAAGAGAAAGGCAAAGGATTTGATAAATGGAGATGAGCAACTGCAATATGGTGTCCTTAGGGACTATGCACAAATGATAACCACTGTAGACAAGGGGAGTAGGGTTATATTGCAGACAGAAATGGCTGAGGAGACTTCCCAGCCAAAATTTAAGAGGATGTATGTTAGGTTCAATGCTCAGAAGGTAGGATTTTTAGGTGGATGCAGGCCATTTATAGGTTTAGATGGTTGTCACATAAAGCACAGATTTGGTGGGCAAATCTTATCTGCCACTGCCAAGGATGCAAATGACAACATTTTTCCAGTAGCCATGGCTGTTGTGGAACAAGAAACCAGGGAGTCTTGGATATGGTTTTTGGAAATTTTTGCTGATGATATAGGGAGGCCAGAGGAGCTTCAGTTGGTCTTCATTTCTGATAGGCAAAAGGTATGCAAGTTTTGTTTTGTTCAGTTACACTTGAATAATTGACTTTGTTTGCTGAACTAACTTGTTTTGTTTGTTTGTTTACTTGCTTATTTACAGGGGCTTATACCTGCAATAGAGACACTATTCACTACCGTGGAGCATAGATACTGTGTGAAACACATCTACAACAATTTCAAAGTTGATCACAAGGGATTGGAGCTGAAGGATGCATTGTGGAGGTGTGCTGCTGCCACAACAGTAAGGGAGTTTGAGAGATGCATGCAGTACATAAGGGATTTGGATGAAAAGGCATATGAGTATCTTGCAAACATTGCACCTGCACAGTGGACAAGGTCACACTTCACTCCTAGGGCCTTAACAGATTGTTTGGTAAATAATTTGAGTGAGTCTTTTAATGCAATGATATTGAAGTCTAGGGACAAGCCTATCTTGGCAATGTTGGAGTGGATTAGGGTTAGACTTATGACTAGGCTTTACACAAAAAAGGAAGGGATACAGAAGTATGCTGGAAAGTTGTGTCCAAGCATACAAGATAGGTTGGAGAAATTGAAGGTTGAAAGTAAGGCATTTAGTGCTACCCCAGCTGGTAGGTTCCTTTATGAGGTAGGCAGTCAGTATGAGAGGCATGTAGTTGATTTGGTGAAGAAGACATGTAGCTGTAGGTCTTGGGATTTAAATGGCATTCCCTGCAAACATGCCATAACAGCCATTTATACAAACATTGAGACACCAGAAGACTATACACACCCATGCTACTTCAAAGAAACTTACATGGAGATATACAAGGAGGTACTTCCTCCCATGCCTGGCCAGTCAGAATGGGCTGAGACTGGACAGCCTGCTCCCCTGGCACCTCACATATACAAACCACCAGGCAGACCACCCAAGCAAAGAAAGAGGGCTTCTGATGAGCCTAGGAACCCTTACAAAGCAAGTAGACAGAACAGACCTGTAAGATGTGGGAAATGCAAAAAGGAAGGGCATAACTCAAGAGGGTGCAAGGCTAGCATTACTGGGGAGACACCATGGCAGAGGAGACAGAGACTTCAAAGAGAAAAAGCTGTAAGTAATTAGGATTTAAATGGCAAAAAACAAAAAAAAAAAACTTGTTTTTAAACTTACAATAGACACTGTATTGAAACTGGGTTTTGTTGCAGGCAAGGGAAGGGGTGCCTGCACCTAGATCTGCACCTCAGCCTGCACCTCAGCCACCATCCCAGCAGCCTACACAGACCTACAACATGATGTCTGCCACTCAGCCTTCATCCTCACAGCAAGGAAATCAACCTAGGCCATCTCACAAGAGAGCAGGATGGTTCTCTTCTTCACAACCAGAGTTTCACACACCTAGGGAGACCTGGGATACCTTACCAAGTTCTTCACAGGTAACTTAGTCCTGGATGGTTGTGTAGCTTGGGATATTTTTTAACAAGTGGATCTATTTTTTATTTTGTAGCCTTCACATGCAAGTGGGAGCACTGGTGGTGTGAGGACTAGAGGACAGCTTGCTGCACAAAGGCCACCAAAAATGAATCCAGTGGGTGGAAAGAGGAAAGAGTAAAGGCAAGAAATGAATGAAGCTAGTGGGTACGCATGCCAGCATTGGGAGTAAAGCTAGTGGGAACATGTGGGCCTTTTTGGTTTTTTTTTTTTGTGAAGACCACTGTTGGCCTTTTGTAATTATCAATTAGTGTAAAAAACAGTCACTGCTGGCCTTGGAATGTGCTTTTTTGTAATTACTAATTAGTGTAAAAAACAATCACTGCTGGCCTTGGAATGTGCTTTTTTGTAATTAAGGTACAATATGGAAGTTGTGATATTACAGTTTGTATGGAACAATATTTGTCCAAACTAGATTATATGGAAGTTTATTTATTGCTACTACAAATTGTGTCCAAGTATATTATTTTTATTGTGGAATGGTATGCACAACCAAATTATATGAAAGTTTATTTATTGCTACTACAAATTGTGTCCAAGTATATTTTTCTAATAGAGTATATGGGAAGTTTTTATTGTGGAATGGTTGTTATGGTATGCACAGCCAAATTATATGGAAGTTTATTTATTGCTACTACAAATTATGTCCAAGTATATTTTTCTAATACAGTGTATGAAAGTTTTTATTGTGGAATTGTTGTTATGGTATGCACAGCCAAATTGATAATTAACCATTACTTCTTCCATTGAATGGTTGTTAGGATATGCACAAAATACTCAAGAATTGACCAATTCTTCATTCATTGACACATCAAAACATTACATCAGTAGGCTAGTGCTATTACAATGCAAATTCATTAACACCATTGCCATAACTATCTCTACTAACCAATTAACTACTTCAGGGGCAACAATCTAGGTCTCTTCACTCCAGAGAACTCAATTGAGCCAAAACACAACAACATAACAATAACAAAAAAGATCCATGACAAAATGCATGCAGACTTCCACATTCTTTGCTTCTCTTCAGCAAGAATGGCTTTTTCCTTAGCTTTTGCACAGACAGCTCGAGCCTTTCTCTCCCTCTCCTTGGCTTTGGCTTCCTCTTCAAGAGCCTTTTCTTCCATTTGCCTAGCTTCTTCTGCCGTTTCTAGAGCTGTCCTTTCCCTCTCATTTGCAAGTTGGAGAGCAGTCTGAAGCCTAGACATCTTCTCTAGAGCCAAAGGTGCAGCTTCATTCCCACGAGGACAGGTTGGGTTATCAATCCAAACAAAGAAAGGACACTTAGGACCAACCTTATAACGGCTACAACCCAAGAACCTCCTCCCAAAATTGTGCAAACTCAAACTTGTTCTCAAAACACAAGTCTGCTCATTGCACATATGTCCACATGAACCCGAGAAATTACCACTTGATGAAGACATCTCAACATACCACGATTCCTGGATTTAGACTTTCACACAGTAAGTTCACACTTGAACAAAATCTGAAACCCTAAATCAGGAACAGACCCAAATGCAGATGAAAAAACATCACACATACCTTGCCCAGGTTCGATGATGCAAAACAAGTGCTTTCTCCCTCTCCACACGCTCCAAACCGCGAAGAACAAGCCTGATTGCACCTTGGGTGTCTCTCTCGAAAAGTGTTTGAGTTTTGGGGGTTTTGATTCGCGTTATGTTCTGTTTTGGGGTTAAAAGGTGTTTTTGTAACGGCAGAGACCGAGGTGGGTTACGGAGAGTGACGGAAACAGACCTCAGGTGGGTTAAGTGATACTTTTCAAACCACGGGTAGGCAAAGTGATTTTCGCCCAAACCACAGGTGGGTTATGTGTAATTATCCCTTTAATTATTTAGGAAAAAAAATTATGTACGGGTGAGTTGGCATGAGCTAGCGCCGTACAGAGTCTCAATATAATGAGAAAACAATGGTGACATGTACTTAAATGGATGTCAGAATTATTTTAAAAGTGATGTAAAAAATTTGTAGTATCCCTACTCCCTAGTATTGCTCTTAAAATAGTCATAGCAACTAAAATAGCTGAAATTGTATTTTTAAACTTGTGCCAATAAATAGAAAGTTGCAGGCGTGGGAGCTTTGATTCGGGATGAGGAAGGTAATGTTATTGGTGCCCTTAGCAAGAAGATTTCAACCCCTCTCAAAGCAGTAGAAATCAAGGCAAAAGCAATGGAGGTCGGTCTGCAATTCGCTAAAGATCTTAGCATACAAGATTTTATTCTTGAAGGTGACTCCCTTTTGGTGATCAATGCTCTGAAGGAACTCTCTTTGCCACCATTATCTGTGGCTGCTATTATTTCTAGCTCTTTGTGTGTTTTTCAAGAATTTAGACAGGTTGTTTTTTCACATGTCCGTAGGTAAGGCAATAGGCCAGCTCATTTATTAGCTAAATATGCTTCTGGCATAGATGATTTTTCAATTTGGTTAGAAGAGGAGTCTTGCTTCCTTAACCAAGCTCTGATTCAAGAAGTAACTTACTCTTCTTTGGTTTAATAAAGTTTTTAGTATTTCCCATCAAAAAAAAAAAAAAAAAAAAAAAAAAAAAAAACAACAACAACACTAGTTTATCTCTGCAAGTCTTTATTGACTGACAAGAAATATGAGTTTTACAGGAAAAATTAGAAAAGAAATAAAAAGAAAGTAACGTGATAATCTCAAAAAGAGGTAAGTTACTTTACAGCCATATTAAACCAAACCGTTATGCATTTTTTTCATAACCCAAAAAAAAAAAAAAAAAAAGAGAGAGAGAGAATAAAAATGTTCATCGATTATTATTCTATTTTATCTTTCTTTTTCTTTTTTTAATTTTATTTTATTGAATCTAATTGTAACCAAGAGTAATGTTGGCTCCACCACTGCACACATAAAATTGGAAATACTACAAATTGTACCCTCCTGATGAATGATGATGCTATCACTTTATGTTCAACTTTTATTGCTTGAAGCATTCCCAAGTTGTAGGAAATGAGCACCTAATACCTTACACTAATTAAGAAATTTTCTACTTTTACAGTGATCTAAGAACAAGAATTAATAATTGTATTTTGTTTTCTGGCATACAAATTGATGACAGGTATCTTTCATTCAACCATCATAGTTAATATAAGGACCCAGATAAGGATAAGCCTAATTGCTACGCCTATGCGTCCAGATTTCAACTCTACCAAGCAATTATTATACAATCCAAAATTTAAAGACTTCAGCTTTCCAAAGTCTTTGGGAGTTCCAAACAATGACCAAAGACTTGTGAAATGTTAACAGTAATGTCCCGTTTAGCAACAGCTTATATAGCTGAAATTGAGATTTTTTTTGCTGAAAATACTGTAGACAAAACTAAAAGGCAGCTAAAAGAGTACAGTAGAACTCATGAATAATATCAAAAAGTCAGTGAGACCCATAAATAGTAGTAAAAAGAAGCTAAATAGTAAAAAAAAGCTGGCTTTTTAAACCATGCCAAACGCGCACTAAGTCTACTAATCTAAACCACACGTTTTCAAGGTTCATTGAATCTTTTAGTAAGAATAGTCAGTATTTTGTTTTCTCCCATATAAATCAATGGTAGATATCTTTTATTCAACCACCGTGTGTTTCACCAAGTGGTCTTTGCTTGGAATTGCCACAAGACTTGGGAAGTTAGTCTTTTCTATTAACCAGTGTGTTTTCAAGGTTGATGAACGATTGAGTCGAAAGCAACGAACAAGAAACTGAGGGTAAAAGGGTTCTGGGTTATGAAAAGAGAAAAAAGAGAGTTTGGGAAGCAAAGAGAAAATGAAACTAAGAAGCAAGAGATATTTAATAGATAAAAAATAGAGAATCAATTGAATTAATTCATCTCAGTACAAATATATTATTTATATATAAGAGTTAGGTTTAACTGCTCTACTAGCCATTATTACCTTTTTATAACAAACCATTAATTAACTACCCTAACAACTGTAACTAATTCCATAACAGAAACACCAGTGCAAGAATCGTTTTAGCTATTCTATATACAACCACAGGTCATTTATCACTAGTATTTTAAAAAAGACTTCAACAAATTCAGTGTCAAAGCCAAGATTTTAGTTCACAATTCATGATTAAAATAAAAGTAGGATAAATTGAAGTAATTCCAAAAATGTTAATTAATATAAATTAAAATTTGAAAGCTTAAATTAGTGTGAAAAGACTATAGTTTGTTTAGACCCCCAATTTTAATTACGACTTGATTAATTTTATGCTTAACACACTTAATGCAAAATATACATGATTAGTAAGTTAATCAATCGAAGCATTAAACAAATGCACGGATGAACAAATAAGTGCAATACTAAAATGGAAAGGGCAGTGGGTAAAAGAATAGGAAACCCAAGATAACACGGCGATGTGTTGTCGAAAAGGAAACCGAAGAATTCGGCGAAAAACCTCTCTGTAACCCTCCATGTCAAAATGATCTACTAGTGAATAAGTTGGAGTACAAGAATACCAAAAAGACCCTCCAAGCCTAATCTACCCAAAGTACTTGAGCCCTCCAAGCTTCAACTACCAACGGACTTTTCAGAGTCTTGTCTTCACTAGTTATCTAGATCCTGCAATACCACCCGATTGTACTACCAAGCCTCTCTAGCTTCTTTTGGAAAATACCCAATGCTTCCAAGCTCTAAAACACTCTATACATTCTAAATAGGTGTGGGTTATGTTTGAGTACAAATCTCCTCTCAAGGTATAACAATCAGAGAAGGGAGGAGAAGAGACTACAAGGATTTCTCTCTTAAGGATGAGTAGCTCTCTCTAACAATGTGGGTGTGTTGTAGAAACCTCTCTAGGGTTTTCTTATGAATAGCCTCCTTACAATTTTGTGGGTAATTATGGTATATATAGTATGGGTGAAGGATATAAGAATCACACTTAAAATCATCTAAGCAATAAGTTTCATTGGTCACTCACAGGTTAGCCAAGTCGCAAAATGACTCGTGAAATAAAGTTTGACACTTGACTCTTCATATTCCAGCATGCTTTTCTTATGTGACCTTTCGTGGGTCGTCCACTCACGAGTCAGTCACGAGCAAGTCGCAAACTTCACTGTCTTGAGCAATCTTTACCAACTTAATACTAAACTCATTACAAATAAATCCCACAAAATACAAGGTAATAAATTAATGCAATTACAACACTTTTTGTCATGGAATAAAGCAAATATAAATGTTATGTGAAAAACCATAACTTACAAAATTAATTAATAAATTAAACAAATTAAAACTCTGTCAATGACTCAACATACAAGTCCATTATTTGTTCTTGTTTTCTTTGCTCAACATACACTACTTCACTGCTATTATATTCTTTGAAAATGTAAAATAGTAAACTGTAAAAGACTAAATTTCCACACTTTTCACTTTATATACACGCTTTAAAGTTTTTATTTTTTCAAGAAGTAATGAAAATTTTATTAAGAAAAGGTTAATCGATGCTCTAAGGAATTTTTAGCACACTATTTTAGGAAAGTTTTTATGGGAAAATAAAGAAAACAATTAATGTTTTGAAATTATTTTCTATTTCCATAAGAGTAGTATAAAAAATTTTGTGAAATGGTTTATTATTGTTATTTGATGGAGTAAATTATATTATTTTAATATGTTGTATCTAAATGTATAAAAATTGTGATGTGGGTGAGTTGTAAAATGGTATGATAAAATAAATATAGTAGATTTTTCAAGTGTAAAACTTGTGTTTTTTTATGTACTCGAATGTGAATGTTATGAATCTTCTATAAATGTGCAAACTCACTCATGTCACTAATAGAACTACAAGGCTCTTGGCATCCAATCCCCATAGTCAAGCCCATTAAAACAACATCGTTTTGGAAAGTGAAAAATAAAAAATAAAAAATAAAAAAGTTAAAATTGGACATAGAACTGATGAAATGACTAAATTGAAAAAAAAAATTAAAATGAAAAAAAAATTAAAATTAAAGAAACAAAATGAAATAATATTAGAGGATATAATTTGTAATATATATAATTTTTTATTTAAATTTTCTTCATGTAATTGTCAAATTTTTTTTTTTCCTAAAAATAAAAACGATTTGAGCAAAGAAATAGATGACATTAAATAGTCCCCGATAATACCATTTCTACACTTTCAACCTAGCATGGTTAATTTAGACACCCAGACAATATAATTGCTACACATTTAATGATTGCTTGCTACCTGCTCAATATGCAATGACTCAGGGGTCTAAATAAACAATTCTATAGATCCATGAAACTGATAAAATAATGAAGTTTCAGCAAAGCCCACCACTACATCATGTCCTCGTTCTGTTAATCTGCATCTCTTGTTCTTACTGGTTTGTCTTCTCTTCTCCACCCAACACAGATTTCTCGTACCAGTCTTTTATAGCTTCTCTATGCATTTTTAAATCGTGTGGCTGTGAAGTTGTGTTTATTATTTTTTGAAGTAACATGTGGCTTTGGTAAAAGAGGGAATAGCGGTAACTCCGAAACGGTACACCGGTATTAACCAGTACCGAAATATATCGTTCCAATAGCTAAACTGAAACGGCTTCCGGTATGAAATTGACTTCCTTGATTCCTAGTCCAAGAGGGAATAGCAAAAGAGTCTTATAAATAGACAATGCTACAAAGAATTTGATGGCTTTGGCCCAAGGGTCCTCCCTATGGGGAGAGGGAAAATAGAGTGTGAAACTAAGAGAGAGAAAATGGATTTTCACTTGGGAGGAACGCAAGAGGAAGGAGAGAGTAAGGTATTGCCGTCTTCAAGAAGATAGCCAAGGAGGAGAGAGCGAAGGGTTGTCACCTTCGAGAAGATAGCCAAGGAGGAGAGAGTAAAGTGTTGCTACCTTTGAAAGAGATAACTAGTGTATGTATGTGTGAGAGCAAAAAAAAAAAAAAAAGATTTTTCTTTAGCCGTGAGACATACACAAGAATTATTGTAATTGATTTGATAATAATGAAATTATTCAGAATTTGTCCTGTAGTTTTTTCCCTTCAAGATAAAGGGTTTTTCACGTAAATTTTGTGTTCTTATGTGTGTTGTTATTTTGGATTGCTAATATTATTGATAATATTATTTGGGACCCAACACCCTCCCATTTTTTTTCTACCAAAAAGAAATTAAGTTTGATGTTGGCTCCGGCATTGCATACATGAAATTGAAAATGCAACACCAAATTGGACCTTCCCCATTTTTTTGATGAACTAAAAGACTAATAAAATTTAAAACACAAATAGCAAGATTACAAGGTATTAGACAGAATCGTTAACTTGACTGTCTAGCAAGATAGTATCAGAGATGGTGCTTTGATTCTACAATGGGTGTCACTGCACTTGGAATTCAACTTTTATTAATTTTGTTGTCGGTCATGACTCATGATCAAATTCATACCTTAAACGAATTAAGGATGTTTTCCGAAGTGCTTGTATTTCTAGGCCAAACTAAATTTTAGTAAAATACAAATGTGGGAAGCCAGGAGGTTTTGAACATCCTCCACAAGTTGCACCATATATCAAATGAACAAGCAAATGAGAACCGAGAAATTCAACAATTATTCCAAGAGGATGCCTTATTTCTTATTTGCTAGGTGGGTGGGTCCTTTACAATGTGCTAAATGTCTAGCATTTTTTACCCCCCAAAAAAAAAAAAAAGTCTAGCGTAAATGCCATAGGTTAATTATTTTTATAAGCTGATGGTCCTAAATAGACAGAGACAAATATATCCACTTTAGGTATCAATATGTGTGAATCTAGATTTAAAGTATACGGGAGTATTATGATACTTGTTTATAAGGAGTTTTTAGTTTTTAAAATCTGAGCCAGATAATCTGATTTTTTGTTTCACTTTCAAAACTAGTTCTTATAAATAAATAAAAATAGAGTAACCCATCCAGTAAATAATAATAATAATAATACTATAACCCACATGAGATTAAATTTTCCATGCCCTTGACAAGTGACAATAGTTCCACAGACCACAATTCACGGTAGTTAATAGAGTGACCCACAAGACTTTAATTTTGTAACACTAGGGATTAGAATTGTGTTGTGGCAGATAATTGTGGTATGGTCTCCCGCTGGGTTGAATCGGTTAGAAATTAATTCATTACAAAAAAAAGATTAAATTCTATAAGGACGTAGTGTAAAACCCATGTTTTACCCCTCCAATCCCAACATGCCACATCATCTTATCACATATTTAAAAATAAATACAATCACACTCAATCAATTCTAATACTCATATATAAATCCAACCAAATTGGGAATTTATTGAGATGTTATTAGGTGTGGTAGGATGTATTGAATTTTAAGTAAAATGCTGATGTGGCAATCACTTATTGGATGGTGTAAAACTTGAGTTTTACACCCCATCCTTATAGAATTTAATCTCTACGAAAAAACGATAGAAGAAGAATGAGATTAGTGTTAGTTTCTTCCCTTCAAAGAAAGTATTGTGTCTGGTTCACCATAAATATCTTATTAAAACACTAATTTGAAACTTACCAGGATAATTAACACAATTTCTCCTAATTCAATCTAGCATGAATCTTTAGCAAATAGTTTTATAGTCTAAAAGTGATGCTAGTCAATAGCTGAATCATGATGTCATTACTTTGCAAGTCTAAATTGAATTTCTGACTTTAACGAAAGACTCATTCAATGTAATTAGGATTAAAGTCTTCTAACGGAACCACATGTTTTGAAGTCTTTTGGATGATTCAATAGTTATAACAAAGGAGTGAGGCTAAATCATGGAGATACCAAGAGGTGTCAACTAATTGAGCTACAAAAATCTTGGCACAAGTGTTGAAGTATTTTCCCCTGTAACACAGGTTTTCAAGTTTGAATGAATTTAGACAATCAATAATTTTTTTTTTTTGAAACACATAGAATCAATGACTTGAAAAGAGTAGTTGTATATCATCAAACAATTATATAGCTCAAATGTCACGCTAGTTGATAATGGTACCATGTGGCCATTGCTTTCCAAGTCTAAATTTATTTTACAAACACTAACCAAAGACTCATTGCAACATTATTAGGATTAAAGTCTTCTCTAATAGTAACACACATTTTGAAGTTTGTTTGTTTTTTCAATTTGATAGTTATAACGGAAGAAGGAAGATTGGAATCCGTAATGTCTCCATTGATAGTTATATCTAATTAGAATACACATCTTTTCAAATAAAGCAACCTAACACTAAATAAATTTTAATTTAGGTTTGATTAAATTTCCTTGAGCAAATTTTAATTAATATGTATATTCTATTCTAAAAGGTCTCTAATTGACTTTTTATTTATCAATACTTATTAAACGAAGGTTAAATTACAAATTACACCTCTAACTTTGACTTAATTTTTAATTCAGTTCATTAAGTTTTACTCTTTATCATTTTAGTCCTTTAACTTTCATTTGTTTTCTTTGTATTCCTTCCATCCAATCCACATTGGACGATATTAAACTAATAGCAAGATTGGACAATATTGACGGAATGACTAAACTGAAAACATATTTAAGTTAAGGATTGAAAAACAAATGAAACTTAAATGACTAATTTGAAAATAAGTTAAAGTAGGAGGATGTAATTTGGAGTTTAAACTTAAATAAATATGTTTATATAAAAATAGATTCTCTTGATCATTGCATTGGGATGTGGATGGGTAGAAAACTAGATATGTAATTACAGTCTTTTTTTTTTTTTTTTTGAGAAAAAGTAATGGATGACATAAAATTGACCCGGATATCATGATTGCTACACATTTGATAATTGCCATACACTTAGTTTGCAATTATGTAGTCTACATCAAACTATTATTATATAGTCCAAAATTTTAAGATTATAACTTTCCAAGTTTTTGAAATTTTCAAACAATAACCAAAAGACTTTGGAAGTTTTGAACAATGACCAAAGAGTTGGTGAGATGTTAACAAGATTAAAGACTTTTAACAGTGTCATTCGTTTTCATGATCAAAGGTATCTGGCATATCAATGACTTAAAAAGAGCTGCAATTATTTTCTTCCACAAAATATTTTAAGAGATAAAGTTACTAATTAAACTTTTCTTACTTGTTATTTTGGAAAACTCTGTCTTCCCCATAAGTCCACTCCCCCTAGTAAATTATCAAGATATTACAAATGTATGTATACATATTTAGAAAAAGATAGTCTATGTTACGAAAGAGAAATCCAAAAAACTCATGTATTATATTGTTTAAGTTGCACCAATCACATTTTTGTTACCCATTTATCATTGTTTTGCAATACACTTTATTACTCTAAAAAATTTGGAGTTTAAACTTAAATAAATATGTTTATATGAAAAAAGATTCTCTTGATCATTACATTGGGATGTGGATGGGTAGAAAACTAGATATGTAATTACAGTCCTCTTTTTTTCTTTTTTCTTTTTTGAGAAAAAGTAATGGATGACATAAAACTGACCCGGATACCATGATTGCTACACATTTGATAATTGCCATACACTTAGTTTGCAATTATGTAGTCTAAATCAAACTATTATTATATAGTCCAAAATTTTAAGATTATAACTTTCCAAGTTTTTGAAATTTTCAAACAATAACCAAAAGACTTTGGAAGTTTTGAACAATGACCAAAGAGTTGGTGAGATGTTAACAAGATTAAAGACTTCTAACAGTGTCATTTGTTTTCATGATCAAAGGTATTTGACATATCAATGACTTAAAAAGAGCTGCAATTATTTTCTTCCACAAAATATTTTAAGAGATAAAGCTACTAATTAAACTTTTCTTACTTGTTATTTTGGAAAACTCTGTCTTCCCCATAAGTCCACTCCCCCTAGTAAATTATCAAAATATTACAAATGTATGTATACATATTTAGAAAAGATAGTCTATGTCACGAAAGAGAAATCCAAAAACTCATGTATTATATTGTTTAAGTTGCACCAATCACATTTTTGTTACCCATTTATCATTGTTTTGCAATACACTTTATTACTCTAAAAAATTTAGTACAATTTGTAGTATCTTTAAAATTTTAGTAACAAGGGTATCAAAGATTAAGAAATAGAAATAACATTAGGTATATAAGAAAAAGAAAAAGAAAAAGAAAAGTAGTGCTACTTATTAAAAATAGGAAAGATGAAGTTGGCTACTCCATTGTATGCATGAAATACAATACCAAATTGGACCCTCAAGAAGTTATCAGTTATCACCTTATGTTGAACTTTTATTAATTGGAGCATTCTCATGTTGTAGTGTAACGCCCCAAAATCATAAGCAATAAAAGTCTATTTAATCTAAATAATCCATAAAAATATTAAATAAAAGAAACCAGCAACCTTGAATCTCATCACAAAAGTCAGAGCTCTAATTCACCAAGTACAAAACATCCTCAACATAATTCTCCAATACAATGTTTAATGCCATAAAATAATAATAAAATCCTCAGTTCCACAAAATAGTTCGTAACTGCTGTTGAATGCTCAAAATGTGTGAAAACACAAGAGCTCGTTTAGACCCCCAAATCAAATTACAGCTAAATTGATTTTACACTAACTTAATACTAAGTGCGGAATAGTGTAAACGCAAGCAAACAAGCAAGAGAGCTACTCTAATTCATATTTAAAGACACACAGCAGTAAAATGAAATGAACAAGAGTAGGAAAGAGAGATGCAAACATAGATAACACCGAGACGTGTTATCAAAAAGGAAACCGAAGAACTCGGCGAAAAACCTCTCCGCCGCCCTCCAAGTGGTAATCGATCCACTAGAGAATAAGTTGGAGTACATGAATAACAAAAAACCCTCCAAGCCTAGTCTACCCCATGTACTTAAGCCCTCCAAGCTCCTACTACCAACTGACTTCGTCAAGCCTTGTCTTCTCTAGCTCTCCGGATCCCGTAACAAGCTCCATGTTGCATCTGCCATCGTTGGCTTCTTCCAATGTTTCCTAGCAGCACCAAAACCTCACTGGACACTCTCAAAAGATGTGGTAAGTATTTGGGCTATTGACCTCTTAATGGTATGGAAATACAAAGGTAGAAGATGAGGAAATTCCACAAACAAAATGTGTAGAGAATTGTTGGCATAACAATTTCTAACTCTCAAGTGTTTTTGCTAGGGTTTTCTCTCAGAAGCTCTCGGTTACATTTGTGGGTAATATGGGTATATATAATGAGGGTACAGAAAGTGTGTATCAAGCAGTACAGACTGGCAGAACAGAATGTCTCGCGGGTGTCTCATGGGAAGGCCTTACCCGCGTGATACTCATGAGACACAGCTGTCTCCATCTGTACAGACTCTTCACATTCCAGTCATGTGCAGGGCACATGCATCTTTTCACGGGATGCTTAGTCGCGAGATACCCGCGAAAACCTTCCTTGTTTCAATAGCTTGAGTCTTCACACTCTCTCTCACTATCACATAACCCTTACAATAAATTCCCACAATAGATACAGGGTACAAATGATTGAATATTGTACGCTCCAAAGATGGGCCTGCTGGGCCAAACGCTATTTGGGCTCACAATTTATTTGTTTGGTGTGTCTGGGTATCCTACCTTGGGTTGTTCTAGGCTTAGGGACCCAATTAGATCACTTTCTTCTCTTTCCTTACATTTTCTCCTTCTCAGACCCTCTCTTTCTCTCTCCTTACTCTCCCCAAAATTGCATCCCCCTGCCATTCATTCATTTCTCCTATTTATAGCCCCTTGTTAATGGGGTGATCATCATTATCTTTTTAACTAGTGCAAAGAGAGGTCCAATGTTAATAAACTTAAGTGGATTTTTGGGTACGAGTGGCTTTGGAAATGGTTCCCATTGCAGCAAATGTGTTTGGCAGCGGAGTTACCTAGGGTTCTGCAGAGCACTCAAATGGCGGTATGACCGAGCATATGTATACCGCCCGGGAATATTTTCCCTGGCAATATGCGAGCGGGGCATCCGCAGTCCGCTTTTCAAATATCCGAACAACACCCAGTTTAGACTAACAGTTATTGTGGGCCTGGAACGGGGCTTTTGACGGTGAGGAGGTTGGACCCCCGGCCCATATCATTAATTCATGGCCCAAGGCCCAAATGAACTTTTGGACGTTAGGTGTCGTACAAATATAATTACAATCAAATTTGGCACGGAATAAAAGCCAACAAAACACATATTTGTAAATCACAACTTTACAGTTGTCTCCTAAGAATCTCTACTCCAATAATCCCTCTAATGTATCTGTAATGGGAAATAAAGGGGGGGGGGGGGGTGAGATAACTCAATTAGTGGAATTCACTAACATTGGGGTGTGGGAACAAACCTTTCAAATAAATAATTCTTACAACAATTTCATAACTTGTAACTCATCAATATTTATCATTAAATACTTCATATATATATATATATATATATATATATATATATATATATATATCTATCCTTATATTGTGAGCCCTTATAATATATATATTAATACCATCACATAAACAATTTTCTAAGTTTTTCTTGTGGTCAACGTTTACGCCCCGTTGACAAGGTTGTGCTGTCCCCTTTTTGGGACTGGAACCTCTTTTTCATCTCCTTTCTTAAGGTTGGCTCCTTTGGAACCTAAAGGTGTACTCCCTTGCTAAGGAGCTTCTTTTTTGGATCCTCAATAGTATACTCCCTTGCTAAGGAGCTATCAAATGTGCGCTGTCCCCTTTTCTGAGACCGTCCCTTGCTAAGGACTAGCTACAGCATGATTGTCCCTTGCTAAGGACTAATACAACACTAAGCTTTTAATCACGACTTGCCATAGGTTTTCAAAACATATACAAGATGCTCACATAAATAATCCATTCAAGATGCTCACAAAAATAATCCATTCATAATTCTCGAAAATATAAGGATATATTCACACATACAAATTTAAATCAATTTAGGTTGTCTCACATGTTTTTCGCAAAACGAATAATTAATGTGCACATCAAGAAATTATAAAATATCCATTTATATGTATAGAATAAAAATATATTTCTTTAATATAATAGTTTAATAACCAACACTGTTTGGGAAAACCCCCAAAATTAGTAAACACCACTCACCTCTTAGTTGCAAAAAAATAAAAGAAATCAACCTCCCTTGAATCACAACAATTCAGTAGAATTAGAACCTAGCAACACCAAAAATAGGTTCATCAATACACAATTTCTCACTTAAAAATCTATTTTCACACTTAAAACGGTTTTATCCTAGACAATATTGATATATCCAAAATTTTCCATTTATTCACCTAACTATCCAATTTACTTTCAGCTTTGATCAGATTTCTAGACTTAAAAATGTTGCTGCCTAATCAGATTTTTCCATTAACGTAATCATAGATATTCATGAAACTTCAATATAGCTAAAACATAGATAGTGCAATAATATAGTTCTGCCAAATCAATCTTAGAGCCAATAGAGGTCCATATGACTATACATACTATTCATACATAATCAATTTCAAAGCCTGGACCATACGGCTATATAAACAATTCCTATTATAATATTGTAATTATCAACCCAAAGACCCAAAATCCAGTACATGGCTGGACTAGTGTGAATGCATATTAACCGGTCAACAATTGAGGCTATGTGTGAATGCATATTAACCACTAGCATTTTTTTTTTTTTTTCCCTTTAGCATGGTGACAAAGTCCAAGTCTATTACTCTATTTGGTTCAATTTCAAAGTCTTCCTAACATGAAGCCATATTTACCATTCTTAATCAAATATAATAACAATTCTAGGAGCCCTTTTTCTATTAGTATAATCATAGAAACCGTACCTGTAATCTCTACTCACAGCCACAATGAAGAGAAGCGAAGTTCAGTCATGTGATGCCGCTGAAGCAAAAGGAAGCCTCATAAGTATATGTACGTGTAGCTTAAGAGGTAAAAGACTAGGGTTTTCAAGGCCCATATATTTACTTATGTCACCTCACTTGGGCTTCATATCCCATAGTATTTTTTTTTTTTTTAATATCTTAGGCCCAAATCAATTTAATCCATTTAATTGTAGGTCTCCTTTATAATTTACGTATAATAATTTAATTGGTATCAAAATTATGGGGTGTTACATGTAGCTTGTAGGTCATGACTCATGACTATACCATTACCAAATTGGACCCTCTAGACGTTATCACTTTATGTTCAACTTTTATTAGGATTTTTTTTTTCTTTTGTTGAGATTATTAAGAAAATTTCTGCTATTACAATGATCTTAGATACTGTATTCCTAAGGGTGTAAACTTCCCTTTAAACCAATGGCTTACTGGCTATATTTATTTGTGCATTTGGCATGTGCCAAAATTATAATGATTTAATTAAAAATTATGCCAAGAGGATGCCTTTGTCTTATTTGTTGGGTCCTTAACAATATGCTAAATGTGTAGCATAAATGTCATAATAATAAGTTAATTATTTCCATAAACTGATAGTCCTAAATGGGCAAAGACATTTCCTAAAAATGAAAAGAAGAAAGAAAAAAAAAAAAAAAAAAATATATATATATATATATATATATATATATATACATAATATATATTAATAAAAATTTATCCACTACAAGTATCGGATTGAGTGAATTGAAATCTAAAGTATTTTTTTTATGGGATTATTATTATTTTTGAAAAATAGTAGATAGGATTATTATGATACTTGATTAATTATATGGAGTTTTATATAAATACCTAATCCAGATAATCTGATTTTCTGACTTTCTTTTCCCTTAAAAAAAATGAGAGACTTCTAATGACGTCACACGTTTTCAAGGTTAAAGGAATTTGGCATATGAATGATATAAAACTTATTCAAATAACATGATTGCTACATGTTAATTGGTTTCTACAAAATTTTTTTATAAATCTGCAATTTGCACCAAACAATTCTTCTATAATCCAAAATTCCAAGACTACAGCATACCAAAAAAAAAAAAAAATCCGAGACTTGAATTTTCAAAGTCTTTGAATGTTCCAAAAAATTATCAAAGACTTATCAAAACTTGAAACACTAACATGATTAAAGTCTTCTAATGCTTCTAATGGTATTTCCCTCAACAACAAAAAATGACTTGTAATAGTATCACACGTTTTCAAGGTTGAAGGAATCTGACATATGAATGACATAAAACTTATTTAAATAACAAGATTATTACATGTTAATCAGTTTCCACATATTTTGTTTATAACTCTGCAATTTGCATCAAACAATTCTTATATAGTCCAAAATTCGAAAACTATAGCGAACAAAGAAAAAAAATTTCAAGACTTGAATTTTCAAAGTCTTTGGAAGTTCCAAACAATGATCAAAGACTTGTTAAAATGCTAATATGATTAAAGTCTTCTAATGGTGTTTCCTCAAAAAAAAAAAAAAAAAAAAAAAACTCGTGATAGTGTACACATTTTCAAAGTTGAAGGAATCTAGCATATCAATGACCTAAAAAATGAATGATATCATTTTCTCTCATACAAACTTTAAGAGATAACACTACTAATTAAATATATCTTAGTTGTTCCCCCTAAGCTAACTCCCCCCAATAAGTTTTAATTAAAATATTACATATGAATGTATACATATTTAGAAAAAGTCCGTCCATTATGTAACAAATAATAATACCTTAAGGGTAATTATGAAAGTAAATTATTTGCACTCTTACCAAATAACAAGAAATATGAGTTTTACATAATGAAAATTTTTTTTTGGAGCATTTTCAAGGTCCCCTCCTTGCATTCTTGCTCACATCAGAGATGCAAGGAGTAGGCAACGAGCATATGCCTAATGCATCAAGCGTTGAACAATTTTGCTATGGTCTAAAAAAGATTATATGCTGGTTATAGAATTGGCATTTCAGTCTGATTAGATATAAAAGATGGAGTACTAAGTAGCTCTTGTGATTTAGCATGAAGCAAAATAAAAGTGACAACAATTCAATTTTTGTTAATAGCTTATCTAAATTCAACTCACTAAAAAGGCTTCGGAAATGTGTCATTGACAAGGGATGAGAATGCAACTAGAATACACAAGAATTTTATTGGTATATATATTTTCCTTAGCAAAAAGAATGGAAAATATCTTCAAAATTGAATTTGAGTTCTGTTTTTTGGATACTCACAAAAGAATGTAAGTTTATAGCTCTACTAAACCAAACAATTATGAAATTTGTTTCCATTACAAAAGGAAAGAAAGAAAAAAAAAAAAATCCATACTTATGTAACAAACAATTATGAATTATAGCTCTACTAAACCAAACAATTATTCTAAATAGTATGTAACCCATACTTATGCACATGAATGATGAATTGTAGTGGTACTATTGGTGTTAGTTTGGGTTATTAAATATATAGGACATTAGTTCGGCCAGGATATTTGGACGTACTAAAATGATTTTTCCTTGCAATTTTAATGATATTGGTTACTCCAAGTTTTTAATTACACTATTGTTATGTATATAATTTTGAAAATCACAATTGGACACTACATATACAATATCAATTCACTATCATTGTTTGTGAAATTTTACTAAATACAACACAAAATAAAAGAATAAATTGGTTCAATAATATCTATATCTCCTAAATTGAATAGGGATAGGTGTATGTGATCGTTTAGCTCAATTACAGTTTGTTACGTAAAAACAAAAAAATATAAATAATTTAATTTGTATGAAAAGCTAACAAAGGCAAAATCTAATTTTGATTCTAATTAAATTTTCTCTAAGATTTGGTTATATATATATATATATATATATTACCTGGGTTTATTTATATTAAACTCCTCGTTTTCTACATTATATTAACTCCTTGGCACAATTTTTTTTTTAATAGATTAGATGGAATATGTGGTGCAAAATTAAACTCTAATTGAAATTCAATTTTTATATTAAATTAACTCACTTGGCACAAAAATTTAAAAACTTAAATTAGATGAGACACATGACATAAAATTAGACTTTAATTGAATTCCAATTTGAGATCTAATTGGATTTTCTCTCAACTTTAACTATTAATATATATATATATATATATATATCTTTTATTTTAAAGTATTTTCAATTGAATCAAATTGTAAATAATCAGTCATTAATTAAATCCTCTTACTTTTTTCCCAAAAAGAAATTGATTGTGATGTTGGCTCCACTACTGTATGCATGAATTGGAATTTTACAACACCAAATTAGAAATGAGTTATGATATCACAATGTCATATACTCTGTAATACACACTTACTTTACACATTTTACCCCATGAACTGAAATTTTAATTTAAAAAAAAATGATTTAGTTAAATTGTAAAATAAGAATTTTAAAACACGATTTCACAGTGTTGGTCATGAGTATACCTTACAGGAATTAAGATCAATACAATATTCCTTAAGGATGTTTTCAGAAGTGCTTATATTTCGGGCAATGAATTGGAAACCCCTTCTAGGCCAAATTAAATCATAGTAAAATAAAAATGTGGGAAACCAAGAGGTCAAGAACATCCTTCATCAGCTGCACCGCAATGATTAGGAATTTATAATGAAATTCCTAATCATTGCGGTGCAGCTGATTGGAAATTTTTTTACTTGTGATTTTGGCATGTGCCTAAATTAAAATAATTTAGTTAAACAATTATGCCAGGGCCTAGGAGAATGCCTTTTTTCTTATTTTGCAGTGTCTAGAATAAAAGTCATCAGTTCATCATTTCCATGAAGTACTGATCCTCCAAAATAGCCAATCACAAAACATAAATAATAATAATAATAATAATATATTCACTACAGGTATCAATATCAGCTAATATAAATGTAAAGTAGAAAGGATTATTATGATACTTATTTATAAGGGGTTTTTATAAATCTCACTCTGATTACCTGATTTTTGACTTTCAAAGTTAGTTATCTTCTTCTTTTTTTTTTTCTTTTTTTTTGGTACAAATAAAAGTTAGTTTTTATTAATCAATGAATCTGCATCAAAGAATTATGCTATGTAATCTACAGCGTACTCTAGTTAACAGAGTTACTCTTAAATTCTATACATATAGTCCACAGTCAACGCTAGCTCATTAAAATAATGTCATTAAAAGTTCATTAAAATAAGATTTCCAGAGCGACTGCACGCTGGCTGGTTAATACTAAAGACACCCACAAGATTTCCATCAAAAAAAAAAAAAGTGACCCACAACACCTTAATTTTCCAAGTCATGGGCCCAACCGATAAAATAAAGGTAAGACTAGGGATTGAATTGTCTACATGTGCCTGATAATCGTAGTTATGGTCTCTCGTCATAACTATAAATATATGTATCTATGCCATCTCGTTTCCTATCTCTTCCTAAAAGATATATCATTCCTTTTCTTCTGATTTCTAAAACCAGCCAGAGCGGGTATTACTCTTACTCATTTGCTTGCTCTTGCTTTCTCAACCTAATAATTGTTCCTCTTCTCTCTCTTTTAATTCATCAACGCCTCTTTGCCATTCACACCAATCCTCTGCTTTGCTCCATTTCAGAAACTCTTTTTCTGTCGGCTTTTCTCGTTGTGACGATTCTTATTATCCTCTGAAGAATTCGTGGAAAATGGGTACAGATTGTTGTGGGTGGGATGGGGTCACCTGTGATACGATGACAGGTCATGTCATTGTTCTCGACCTCAGTTGCAGTCGGCTTGAAGGTCCCATCCATCCCAATTCTACCCTTTTCTCTCTTCGCCATCTCCAGCAGCTCAACCTCGGAATTTTTTTTCTAAATAACAATAAATATTAAAAAATTTAGTTATTTGTCACGTTTCAAAACAACTTTGAAAAGTAGCATCTCGAGTGTCTAAAACTCGAGTTCCAAGATAAAACTCGAGTTTTTAAGTCCCGATTTGTAAGTGGATTATAAAGTGGGAAAAAATCAAGCTGAAAATCGAGTTTTAAAGACTTGATGTCCATAAATTGAATAAAAACGCCGCTATAGATCTATAAAACGTCACTATAGGGCTTAAAAACGCCACTATAGGTCTCCCTAAACTACTTATAAAATTTTTGCAGGAAAACGCCGCTATAGGGCTTTAAAATGTTACTGTAAGGATTAAAAACGCCACTATAGGTGAAATTTTTTTTGCATAAAACTCGAGTTCTAAAGACTCGAGATCTATGTGACATTTTCACACTCGCAAAGCAACTCTTTTGGACTCGAGTTCTAATATGGATCTCAAGTTTCTAAAACTCGAGATGCTACTTTCCTATATTGTTACAAACGTTGCCTAACAAACTATATACAATTCTTTTGCACTGCTATTTTGCACATTACCTCCTCAACCTCGCTTTCAACGAGTTCTATCCCTCCACAATTTCATCTAAGTTTGGTGGCTTTGCGAACATGACGCATCTCAACCTCACTGACTCCTCCTTTGCTGGTAATGTCCCTTCCGAAATCTCCCACTTATCGAAACTGGTTTCACTTGATCTCTCTATGAATTATAACATGAGAATAGAAAAGCCTAGTTTGAAAAGGCTTGTTCAAAACCTAACCCATCTAACTGAACTTTTTTTGGATGAGGTTAACATGTCTTCTGTTCCACCTAATTCTTTCATGAATTTGTCTTCCTCTTTGACATCTCTTCGTCTTTATTATTGTGGATTGAAAGGGAGATTCCCAGATAATATATTCCTCCTCCCAAACCTCCAGCTGCTCGATGTAAGTTTCAACTACAATCTCACCGGTTCCCTTCCAACGTATAACTGGAGTACTCCTCTCAAGTCCTTGAGTCTCTCTAGTACTGGATTCCCAATTGACATGCCTAATTCTTTCAGCAATCTCAAGTCCTTAAAAGAATTGTACCTCAGTAATTGCAATTTCATAGGTTCATCGCATCCAACATTTCTTTCAAACCTCACACAAATAACTTCTTTGGCAACAATTTCATAGGCCAAGTTCCAGATTTTTCAACGAACTGGACACAAGTTTCTTCTTCAAACAGTTCTTCCAATAGGCAGTCAACTATTCAAATTCCTTCCAAATTGGTATATCTCTATTTATCTGATAACTTATTGAACGGCACTATACCATCTTGGTTGTATGACATACCATCTTTGCAGTACTTATGGCTAGACAATAACCAACTGACTGGGCATATTGGTGAATTCCTGCATAACTCATTGGTTGTTCTTCGGTTGAATAATAACAAATTACGTGGTCCCCTTCCATTGTCAATCTCTAAATTGGTGAGCCTTCGTCAACTATATGTTTCCTTCAATAATTTAAGTGGCAATGTGGAGTCAAAAATATTCTTTAGGCTCAAAAATCTTGAATATCTTGAAATGTCAAATAATCCTCTCTTGTCACTAAGCTCCTTCACCTTTGCCACCAATATCTTGCCCAACATTTACTATTTACGATTGTCTTCTTCCAACATAACTGAATTTCCACAGTTTTTACAAACTGCAAAATATATAAGACTCTTAGACCTTTCCAAAAACCAAATCAAAGGCAATATTCCGAAGTGGTTTTTGGAGGGGGGGAAGGATTCATTGTATTTCTTTTCAGTCTCAAGGAATAATTTAACTGGAGAGATCCCTCTCTTGATTTGCAATCTCAGTTCCCTCCAATACCTTGATTTGTCTTATAATCACTTGAGTAACATGATTCCTCCATGTTTTGGAAACTTAAGTAATCATCTCATAGATTTGGATTTGAAAAGTAACAATCTTCATCGTACTATCCCTTCAACATTTGCAAAGGGCTGCTACTTGAAAAGTCTTAAACTCAATGGCAACCAATTGGAAGGTTCATTGCCACAATCATTGGTCCATTGTAGAAAGTTGGAAGTTCTAGATTTTGGTAACAACAAGATTAATGGAACCTTTCCTCTTTGGTTGGAAAATCTTCCAAACTTGCGGGTTCTTATCTTGCGGTCAAACAACTTTCATGGTGCTATAGGCAATCCCAAGTACAAATTCCCATTCCCTAATTTGCGAATCATTGACCTCTCTCACAATGAGTTCCATGGGCATTTGCCGACAAACCTTTTTAAGTATTTAAAAGCCATGATGAATGCGAGTGCGGGCAAAGGTGAATTGAAATATATGGGTGATGATTATTATCAAGATTCTGTGATAGTGGAGATGAAAGGGATTTTCATTGAATTGGTTAAAATCCAAAGTCTATTCACAACCATTGATTTCTCCAACAATAATTTCCAAGGAGAAATTTCAGAGTCAATTGGAGAGCGTCAATCACTTAAGGGGCTTAATTTTTCACACAATAATCTTTCAGGTTGTATGCCTCCATCGTTGGGAAAATTAACCAATCTCGAATGGTTAGATCTCTCCTCAAACAAGCTCATAGGTGAAATTCCTACACAATTGACAGATCTCACGTCACTGGAAATTTTAAACCTATCAGAAAACTATCTTTCTGGACAGATACCTCAAGGTAAACAGTTCAATACCTTTATGAATGATTCTTACAATGGGAACCAAGGGTTATGTGGATTTCCAATGACAAAAGCTTGTGGCAATGATGAGGGACAACAACCACCACCATCATCAACGATTCAGGAAGATGATTTCAAATTTGAAAATGGGTTTCATTGGAAAGTTGTATTGTTGGGTTATGGTGTTGGATTCATGTTCGGATTAGGTTTGGGTTATCTTGTGTTCTCAAGTGGAAAGCCAATATGGCTAGTGAATATTTTTTATGGAGAACAAGGTAATAATGTACGAAGATCCAAGAAGAATGCTCGTGGACGAACTCATTGAAGAAGAATTTGGTGGATGCAAATACTGATTCTAGGTACATTCTTATATGCTAATAATATATTTGAAAATAATCTATTTCATAATTTTTTGGTTCATTAAAACTGTGTCTTTAAATTGTTAAGATGATTTTTCATTTCTAATTTGCTTTATTCTAGTTAGGAATGGCTGTACTTGTGTTAATGTGAGGCTTTTTACTAGTATTATAGGGTGCATAAGCTTCTATGTTTCCTTTCAAAAAAAAATTTCTGTGTTTAAAGTATAGCTATACAGGAGAGTAATCTGATGTGCTGATATTGTTTCTATTGCCAATAGAGGCATTATGCTGGTCTGTTCTTGATCCAGAATCTTCCTATATTCTGTCTCTCTTTTAAGATATTTTTTGTTAAGGTCCTTTCACCTAAGGGCTTTGGCAACAGTCTAAGGTTTAGGATTTGATGATTGTTTGTTAAAAACGATGCTTAAATGAAACTTGAGGAAAATGTAAGAAACGGACTTTAAAAGAAATGGTATCTTTTTACATTTTTATATGTTGAGGAGTCTATCAATAAGATTCTAAAGTACATATTGGTTATGTGGAAAACTTAGAAAATTAATGAATTGATAATACATTCCTAGTGATTTTTGCTGTTTTGGTTTCCACAAATTGTTACAGTCACCTTTACTTAGCCAACTAGTTGTTTCTCGAACTTTTTGGTTATAATTTTTCAGTCAAAAATGTCAAAAATTAAATAAATAAAAAAATGAAATACTTTTCTCATTCCAAATTCAGTTAAACTAATACTAAAGAACAGCTCTTAGTAACTCGTTTTATTGGTGCTCTGATGTAAACTACTATACTTGACATCACAGGCTGGTGGCCCTTTCTATCCAATGTTAATAGGATTGAGGGACAACATTCATTCATATTTAACGAAGCACTGGCCGGCATTCCACGACCAAATGATAACATAACACTGACACTTCACCTTTTTGCCTTTAGAGGTATTGATGAAAGATAAACTGTTAGTCTTCTAGGTACTTACTATCTCTCTGCCTTTTCTCATTTCCACCCTTATTTTATGGAGTTGAAAAAGGTTTAAAAAGTTATTTGGTTTGTATCAGTTTCTTAATCATCTGAAGATGCATGTGACATTGGGAAGGTTTGCTATGAATTCATACAGAAATGCCTCCCTTACCTCAAGGGGACAGGGCAGCCAAACCCAACTATAGCTCCTGGTTTTCTCATTGAGACGAAAATGAGTGAGTTTGCAATGGGGATGTCATATTTGCAAGAATTGTCATCTTTGGTATCATTTGGGGTAGGTTTTGACACTCACGACTGTCAGAGCTTGTGAAAGGGGAGAGGACTCCTTTTTGCCGATCAGAAATTGATAGCTAATGAGAAGACTGCGAGATTGGCAAGGGTTTATGCGCCAGATGATGGATCAATCTTTCGAATGGACTTTGCTTGGGCAATGATGAAGATGTCAGGTCTTAACGTTCTGGTTGGATCTCAAGGTTAGGTCCGAAGAAACTGCTCCTTGGCTTTGGTCAGTTCCTAAGTGACAGTCTAACCATAATGAACTCTTGAGATCTTTTTTCTTTCATGAAAGTTTCTCTTATGTTCCATATTTTATTGTAGATGCTGTGACTTCTACATTTCTTCCCTGTGCTAATTTTTGAGTCTATATATAAAGGCAATGGCATAGAGTAGACATTAGTCACAATGATGAACCTTACAGAAGAAAACTGCATACTAATGTGTTTTGGCTGTTGATTTCTTTTGACGTATAGAATTTTAATGTTTTGATTCTTACCAAAAGTTAACAAATATTTGGGGAGCTCATAATGTATGCTGCAACATCCAAATTAATATTAAGGATAGAATTCTTTAGACATACGTTGAGTTTGTGGTGCCTTTGTGTTAGAACCTCATTCTCTCTTCCTTGTGCGTGTGTGTTTGTTTCTCATAAAAAAGAAGCAAACCTTATGAAAATAGTAGTGTTACATAGGGTGAATAAATAAATAAACTTGGTCCTAGTTGATATGAGCTCATCATTTGGGGCCTTCGAGTTCTGTGGTCTCTACGCTGGGCCTTATCAATGTCAATATGACTAGTGTAGTAGCCTTAGCTTCTAAACCCAACGAACCTTTTCTTCTTGCATGGTCAAAAAAAAAAAAAACAATTGGAAAACCTTAATAACTCAGAATTCAGAACACTCCAACCTTAATAGCTCAGTAATAACTCATTGGGGTTTTGCTTGTGTTTCATTCCCTGTGCACTGTTTAATTTTTTAGTTTTCACAAAGGAGCTGTTTGAGTTTTATTTTTCTCCCTTTTTTGGGGGTGGGGGGATAGAATGCCAGAGAGTAAGTAAGTGATTGGTCTTTCATGGGAACCTAGATTTTTCACCAGGAACCCATAATGGGTGTGAGAGCGAATCTCAGAATCAGAGTGAAAACAGTGCACTTTGGAGATCCAATTCAGAGCTTGTTGATGGGTTTTTCCTCTCCAGAAATTTAAAACAAATTTAAGAGAAAGCATCTCAAAAATACTGCTGGAAAAGCTTGGTATGTCTGTGTTTCAATGAGAGTTTCTATTTTAACTTTTCATTATATTTTCTTCTGTCTAATTGGTTGGCTGAGAAAGATAAAGAGAGGAAAGCTTTGAATTTCTTAAACTTCGATCCTTTTGGTTTCAAGTTAATTACTAACTCTTCTCATTTCTTTTGGTGTATATGGGTGGAGGAATTTAGTTTTTATTTGGGGTCTCAACTTACAAGATTTGTTCATTTAGAAGTGTTGTTAAATTTGCTAACAATGATTACATTTTTTTTTTTTTTGGTAAAATGTATATAGGTTTGACTTGCCTGCACAAACCATAACCCTTGAGATTGAGAAAGATTTGTGTTTACTGAAGGTGTGGTGAACCATAACCCCTGTGTCTTTGTAAATTAATGTTATAGCTTAAAGTGTAATTAGATCTTATTCTTCTACTTAAGAGATTGTTCGGCTTTAGATAATTCACAAATTGGAAAAATAGAAATGACGTGGAAGGTTGGGTACTTCCTATTAATGCATTTAATATGTTCTATAATGTATGTGTAGACGATAGCCTTTGGCTGGATCCATGTTTAGCATTCAAAAATTCATTCCTATGTATGGAATGTAAAAGTTTTACTTACCATAAAATAGTTTTTGTAAAGTTTGACTCTAGATGGGTAAAATAACAACTTGAAACTGAAAGCTAGTTAATTTTCCACAAGTTGAACTAGAATTGATAATAGTTATACAATAGTATGGCACTAGTAGTTTTTTTTTCTATCAATGATGCTGACAGGGTTGCTAATCTTCTTCATGCCTCCTGTAACTTGTATGCAACATCCTTGGTGAGAGGGATTTACCCTACACCATACAAAGATGATTTTCTAGAGATATTAATGATATCTTTTAGTCATATATTGCCAGTTAGTTTTCTTGTAAAATGGCATTGGCATAATAAAGTATTAAACTTGGTCTTGTCTTGAAGTAATTATGATGGTAGTGTCCTGGAATCTTTGATTTGTTGCACTATCTGGGATGTTTATAGTGTCAATTTCAAAAAGTTGATTCTACAACTCAACTTCACTCGGAAAATTTTGTTATTTACCTGAATGCACATGATTCTATTTGTCTACATGAAATTTACATCAAGAACCCATCAAAACACATCGTAATTTAAGATGTGCTTTTAAATTATTATGTGCTCTTACTTTGACCAAAGTAAGCATTCTATTATCATAACATATTCCAGATATAGGACTGTACCTAATTCATCTCAGTATTTCTCTTGAGTTGAACAAGTCTTACTTAAACAATCTTCCATTTATTTTTGAATTATGCTGGAAATTATTTAGATTTTAATAAGTCATTTTTTTTCTTACCTATAAAAGAAAAAAGAAAAAGGAATTTAAGTCAATATATACATACATACGTACATATATATATATATATATATATATATATATCTAAATGATGAGAAGTTATTCAATACTCCTTGAGCAATTGTAACGACCCAAGGAAAAGCGCTAGCCACATCTGCGCTATACCTCAAAATGACTAGTCACAATTGAGGCTCCTTGTAGTTGTTAATAAAGCCCAGTTCAACCCAGTAAATACCCGATGTGGGACTCATTACACACCCACACACATCACACAATCAATCAAATTGGGGCATCACAATCTCCCCTACTTAAATCCCTAACGTCCTCGTTAGGGCCCACTTTGTGGGATAGTGTCTCTGAGCCCACACGAGATTACCGGGCCGGCTCTGATACCATATGTAACGACCCAAGGAAAAGAGCTAGCCATATCTGCGCTATACCTCAAAATGACTAGTCACAATTGAGGCTCCTTGTAGTTGTTAATAAAGCCCAGTTCAACCCAGTAAATACCCGATGTGGGACTCATTACACACTCACACACATCACACAATCAATCAAATTGGGGCATCACAATTGTAACGCCCCAAAATCATAGGCAATAAAAGTCTATTTAATCTGAATAATTCATAAAAATATTAAATAAAAGAAACTAGCAACCTTGAATCTGATTACAAAAGTTAGAGCTCTAATTCACCAAATACAAAACATCCTCAAAATAATTCTCCAATACAAAGTTTAATGCCATAAAATAATAATAAAATCCTCAGTTCTACAAAAATAGATCATAACTTCTGTCTCCCAAGAATCTCTACTACAGTAATCCCTCCAATGTATCTGTAATGGGAAAATAAAGGGGGGTAAGATAACTCAATAAGTGGAATTCACTAACATTGGGGTGTGGGAACAAACCTTTCAAATAAATAATTCTTTCAACAAATTCACAACTTGTAACTCATCAATATTTTGTCATCAACTATTTCATGTAAAAGAAAATAATATCTTTATATTGTGAGCCATCATAATATATATATATATATATATATATATATATATATATATATATATATTGATACCATCACATAAACAATTTCCTAGGCTTTTCTCGTGGTCAACGTTTACGCCCCGTTGACAGGGTTGTGTTGTCCCCTTTTTGGGACTGGAACCTCCTTTCATCCCATTTCTCAAGGATGGCTCCTTTGGAACCTAAAAGTACACTCCCTTGCTAAAGAGCTTCCTTTTGGCTCCTCAATAGTATGCTCCCTTGCTAAGGAGCTATCAAATGTGCACTGTCCCCTTTTGGGACCGTCCCTTGCTAAGGACTAGCTGCAGCATGATTGTCCCTCTGCTAAGGACTAAATACCATATTGAGCTTCTAATCACGACTTGCCATAGGTTTTCAAAACATATTCAATATGCTCACAAAATAATCCATTCATACTTCTCAAAATATAAAGACATATTCACACATACAAGTTTAAATAAAATTAGGTTGTCCCACAAGTTTTTCATAAAACGAATAGCCAATGTGCACATCAAACATTTGTAAAATATTCATTTATATATAGACTATCAACATATTCTTTCATATAAAATAGTCTAATAATTAACACTGTTTTGGGAAAACTCCCAAAATTAGTAAACACCACTTACCTCTTAGCTGCAAAAATAAAGGAAATCAACCTCCCTTGAATCACAACAATTCAGTAGAATTAGAACCTAGCAATACCAAAAATAGGTTCATCAATACACAATTTCCCACTTCAAAATTTATTTTCACACTTAAACGGTTTTATCCTAGACAATATTGATATATCCAAAATTCACCATTTAATCACTTAACTATCCAATTCACTTCCAGCTTTGATCAGATTTTTGGACTTACAATTACCGCTGCATAATCGTATCTTTTGGCTCTACCTAATCAGATTTTGGCTTAAAATCATTGCTGCATAATCAGATATTTTTGGGCTTAAAAAGTTACTGCATACTCAGTGGCTTAGAGATGATAAATTAGTATCACTAGATGCAAAGGTAGGTATCAAATAACCTAAGGCAGCCCTTTTCCATTAATATAATCCATGCATGACTTTAATGCGGCAGAAAGATGGACATGTGATAACCTAATATATACATTAATCTATCCATCCAATTGCCTAGTATTCCCTTGATGCGCTGGACTAGGATTTAGCCAAAGAAAAGGGCGTGGATGCAGGTCAAATTAACGGTGAGTACAATGAGAATATAAACTATTATATATAACCCACAAAGCACCCTTGTTCTAATAAAATAATCCTAGCTTTAGATCCATAACGGCAGCCCCTATTTTTTCTATTTGGTACGCCAATAACAGATGCTAAAAGTGGGAACAAAAGCTAGCCATGAGTATAAACTATCCTAAGTTTAGAGCAGCAAAGAATCGTACCTGAAGTCTCCACCCACAGCCACAGTGAAGAAAATCAACATTCAATAGTCGGCTGAAGCAAAAGAAATCCCATCAGCAAAAAAAACACGTGAGACCTAAGAGGAAAAAGGCTAGGGTTTTCAAGGCCCATATATTTACTTATGCTACCTCACTTTGGGCTTCAGATCCCTTAGTATTTATCATATTTTTAATACCTTGGGCCCAATACTAATTTATTCCATTTAATTATAGGCCTCCTTTAAAAATTTACGTATAATACTCTCACATGAATGATGGGGCTTGAATTTAATTAGTGGGACCTATTATAATGTGTCAGGAAAATAAATTGCTCTCTGTGTACTAAATAATTACAATTAAATAATCATATATAAGAACTTAATGTGAAGCTTCCTTTTTATGTGGGGATAAGTTATTGTGAAGCTTGCAATATACGGGTTATGGGTTTATCAAGATAATAGGACACTTGCTTTTTATCTGACTTTGACAGTTCGTTTGCTTGCTAGGATTTTAGATTCTATAACTTAGGTAGGTTATTATTGATTTCTGAATTCTTTCCTGCGTTCACAATTACAGTTGAGAAGTGCCATTGATCTGAAAAGGCACAACAAGAAGGGTGATACAAAATCCAAAACATTGCTTCTCAAGTTTTTCCTGGCAAGTCTATTTGTAATTTCTAGACTGATAGTATAATATGTGATATCTTGGAGCTCTAACTAGGACTGTGTGTATATTCTCCTTTGGGTGGTATACATTTTGTTATTTAGGCTTGGCTAATTCATACCCCATTTTGTCTTTTGACAATTAGATCGGGAATGGTGATAGTGTCAACATCATACTTCTTCACAGTTAGACTAACGAGGAAAGAGAGAAAGGGAACAATTGCAGCTGAGTTGTTATCTAATCGTACCATTGCTGACTACAGGTGAGATATGCAACACTATCTTGTGTTTGGGTCGTAAACCATTTGACCATATCACAACATGATGTGTGAATTTAAAGGGTAAAAAGAATGTGGTGTTGTCATTTGTAAAAATGTGTTCATTTGCCTATATAGAATGATTGATTAAGATGAATTCAGCTAAGGGAGTAATCTAAAATGTTATTGCTTATCTCAGTTGTCATCTTCAAATGGACTCACAAAAAAACTTCAGACAAACATAATTTGTGAAGAAGACAGCTATGATTTGAAGCATGGTCATCATATATAACAATGTAACATTCTCTATATTATTATTTTTACCTATAAAAAAAATATAACAGTGTGAAAACGTGAGAAAGAATATAGTATTTATGCTTTGTATTTCTAGAAATTATTTCCAGCAGAAACTTCCATCTTGACTCACCCCCTTATGAGCAAAAGCTAATTTTGGGTCCTCTATTGTGCACCTTACACGTTTCCATTGCTACATTTAACCAAATTGGAATAATTTTGAATATATTTTAGGAAGTTGTTACTTTGTCCTTGGTTATGTGAAGAGCACGATCAATTATTTCTACGATAATCCATGTTTGTATTTGATTTACTTCCATTGGGATAGCCAGAATTTCCGTGTTTGTTTTCCTTTATTAATCTTCCTCTATTTTAATCTCTATGTACAATAAGAAGGAAAAAAAAAAGGTTCAATCCCAATGTGTCCCATATGGGTTCATTTCATCTACATATGTGAAGGAATTGAAGAAAAACAGGGATTGCAGTGGCAGAGGAATGCTTCTTAGAGTACTGAAACAGCTACATACAGTTGGGTTTTAGCTGATGCTTCTTGCATCTTCTGCTTCTCGTTCTTCGACTGATTCTTCTTCATCCGTGAACTTGCTTGAAATTCTATCGGTTTTTTCCATTTGGAGGCAAGAATTGAGAGAGAACAAGAATGACCATGAACAGAGAAGTAGAAAATGGGAAACTAAATGAACTAGATTAACCAGGCCAAACCCAGTGTAATACCTTAAAATTAGTTAACGACATCAAATTAACTATTTTCCATATGTAATTGCAACCTAGAGTTTTTATTTTTATTTTTAAATGGAATAGAATTTCAACTCTATTGTAATCTTTCTCATCATCACGCTAAGATACCAAAAATGGAAAAGATGTGGATCTTTCCCTCATGATTAACTAAACAATATTATGGAAATCCAATGAATTAATTACTTAATATACATTTTTTTTAATGCTGTGATAGTTGGGAGAGGATTTGAACCCATGATGTTTTTACTAAAAACAACAAAATGTGTCAATTGAGATGTAGGGTTGTGGTTTTTTTTTAAATAATTATATTGGTTAGAATTCTTAATGCTACTACCTAAATTCCTTCGAATGTGTGAGTGTTTGGAGTAATAATTATATTGGTGCTCTTTGCTCTCACATTTATGCTTGGGTCCACCATAAATGTAAGAGAATGGAGTATCGTTTTACTATACTCCCAAAATACTTAAAAATTTCCCGAGTGTTTGGGAGGTGAATGCCCATATTCAATCATTTAAGATTTAACATATACATTAAATGGGGGTTATTACCAATCCATATACATTAAACGTGTTTAAAGGGTTGTTCGGCTTCTTGTCCGAAGTGCACAAATGGTTTAAGAGCCTGAGAAAAGAAGTAGAAGAAACTAAATGTGAACTGGACTAATTTTTATGGAATAAGCAAGTACTATTCCATTAATCCATTCTTACTAAATTCTCAAATAAGAGAATAGATGGAATATATTTTGAAGATCCTTTGCATTCTTCTCTTTTCCCTCACTATAGTGGAATAACCATTGCCATTTTCACTTTTTCTTTATACTGCCAAACATAATGCCCTATAAAATCAATTCACAACTAGCATAGACCCCAAAGCCAAAGACTTCAGTGTACATAATCACCATTGCGGCAGTGAAAAGCCTATAAGCCATTGTGAGTTAATCATCCAAATCTATGGTTAGTCCATTAGGGAACCAATTATGCTAGAAATTATAAATTATTTTTAAAACAATAGTAAAAATTAGAATTAAATCAAAAAGAGTAATGTTACACATAAAAACTATTTTACAACATTTTTATAAATTGTTGATGTAGCTAATTCCTACTGATTCTCATCTGCACCTACAATTAACATCATTTTTTTCTTTACTTAATCACTTACCATATCAACAGTATGTAAAAAAATAACGTAAAATAGTTTGTATATTTAGCATTTTTCAATTGAAAAACTCAAATAGTGGGACCTACTTGGCGGATTAGCACTCCCCTAGTTGAACCAAAGTGTTGATTTGGAGACTCTAAGTGTCAATTGATCAGCACTGATGCTCTAAACTAGAGAAATTTCTGTGTTTTGAATAGGATTTTTTTTTTCTTAATTAATTTTTGTGGGAGATAAATATGAGATTATCCTACCAATTGCACAACCTTTAAGCGCTAAAAATAAGGAAAACACCTCTCTTAAGTGTGAAGCATTCGAATTTAAAGGGCACTGGATTTTTATTGGCCATAGGCTAAAAACTTCTTTAGCTTAGGTTACCAACCCCCCACCCATAGCCACAAAATTCACTTTCTTTTTCTCCATATTTTCATCACCCTTTTCACAGCGTACATACGTCACTTTTAAGTCTGTATAGGAACCATTCATAGGCACCAACCCAAGTAGTTTTAGGATTTATTACATCCATCATTACTATTAAGATTAGTGATACTTTCCTCTCTTCTAAGAAAGTATGGGGCCTGACAACATTTTGGAGTTTTAGCTAGTGTGAAATTATGTTAATTTGAACAAATTATAATTCACTGTTTTTTTTTTTTTTTTTTTTTTTTTTTTTTTTTTTTTTAAGATAATGCAACAATACACAAACATATATAGTTCGGATTAACTTATGCTTCATTTTCTCTAAATAAATTTTAATTAAATTAGGTTTATCCTTTTCTATAAATTACCTAATTGATATATTGATTAAACTCATTAAATATAGGCTAAATTACACATTATACTCAAATTTTGCATTGTTCACAACTCAGTGCTTTTATTTTCACCTTTTTTTTGTTTTAATTTGAATCCTTTAATTTCTATTCATTTTCAATTTAGCTCTTCCGTTTGATCTACCTCATAGACTTCATTAAAACAACTTCATTTTAGAAAGTGAAATTTTTAATACTTATGGTGAGATTGAACAGAATTAACAGAATGACTAAGTTGATACTAGATTACAGTTGAAAGAATAAAATGGGAGGAAATGAAATTTAAATGTCTAATTTGAAAATATATTAAAGTTATGCATTTTGTAGTTTAAACTTGAATAAATATGTATAAAAACAACTTTTTATTGATTTTTCTTGATTATTGCAAAGAAGCATTGCACGTAGAGATATGAACTAATAAATCAGTCTCTCTCTCTCTCTCTCTCTCTCACATTTATTTTGAGGAAAAATAAATAAATGACATAAAACTGACTAAGATTACATGATTTAGACATCTTCATTCTGGCTTCGTTTAATAGACGGAACTTGATAACATTATTGTTACACATTCAATTACCACATGTTCAATTTGCAATTCTTCAATTTGCATCATAAAAATTATATAGTCCATAATTCTAAGACTACAACTTTCCAAGTCTTTGGAAGTTTTGAACAATGACAAGACTTGGTGAAAACGATTGACAGTCATTGAACGAAAGATATGTTAAAAATTATAGGATGTCTTAACAAATAAAAAAAATTATATTTATATATGTATATATATATATATATATATAGAGAGAGAGAGAGAGAGAGAGAATTTTATTGTAAACTTAATCTTGAATAATATCATTATAAATAAATAATTTTTGTTGAACTTTCTAGATCATTGTAACTTGTAAGCATACCAATTTCTTTTAATAATAAAATATTTGAGGAAAGGGAAACAAATGATATAAAATTGACCCAAAAACTTGATTGCTACATGTTCAATCTAGCATGAATAATAGAGGGACTCGACTCTCAAAAAAAAAAAATAGAGGGACTCAGATAACATAATATCTACACATTATGTCCGCAACTTCATAATCAGTATCAAACTAGTGGAGAGCTAGAAGGGGGGCCATGGCCCCCTTGACTTTTTGAAATTCCTACTAATAGAGCTATTAAATCTAAAAATTACCTTAAATTCTCACTAATTTTACTTAAATGGCCCCCCACAGGATTTTGGAAAAAAATTTTGATTTTAGTTCCTCGTTTGCAAAATTACTTCTCTTTAAATCCATTGGGCCTCCCTCAAATTTCAAAATTAGTTCAAAAAGACACTTTACCAAAAAAATAAAAATCCAGGCATCTAGGGCATTCATTGCCCATAGCCAGTCCAAATTTATACAAACAACAACAAGTCCCAAATCAGCAATATTATCCACCAAAAAGAAAAACCCTTCGTAAATCAGGTCTCTTATAAATTCAAAAATCAGTCATTTAGAGCTATAAGTGGTTGCACCACCCAAACGCACATTTTTAGACTAAAATGCAAAACTCCCAGAGTTTGGATAGGCGATTGCGTTTTTAAAAACGCAAATACAACGCAGATTTGAAGGGTGTAAATACTTAAAATATCCTCATAACTTTTCTAAATGACGAAAATATCAGTTGCTTAATGACAACTTCTACCTGCTACATCTCGTCGTTCTCAAATTCTCAATGCAAGTTGTAGAACACTGTCACAGAAAAAGCTCTAATGGTAGTTAAGAAACACTAGGCAAAGGCTTCTAAACCTGGTTTACCCAAATGGCACACAACTGGAAATAGAAAGAACATGCGTTGGCAAAGCCTCAATTGCACCATTTGCAAGCTCAATCGCCCCAGTTGCAGAATGCCATTGTTGCAAGTAGGATCTTTCTTTCTTTTTCTCTCAATAATTTTTCATTAAGTTCTTTGTGGTTTGGATTTCAACTTTTCAAAAAAAAAAAAAAAAATTGGTTGTTTAGAATGGCGGAGTCTGACACGGGAAAGTTTTTGAGATTGAACATCTATCGTGATGGGAAAATTATAATATTATTGATTATATTATATTGAGAAGTCTAGTGTACATAAAATTTTCATGATAAATCATAAGCAGTAAATTGTTATTGGTTCTAATTTGAACCTACAACTAATATTATTTTTTTTTCCACCAATAACAATCTGCTACTTAAAATTTGTTATGAAAATGTTATAAAAATATTGAGGATATAGCTTTTCTCGTATTAAAAAAACTCACTATAATTTATCTAAAATTAATGCTTTGAGTGTACCTTGAGTCCTTGATATTAGAATTGCGTCATTTTTGGTAATTTACCCTAAAAACAATAAATTTTCACAAACGGTCAATTGACAAAATGCTTCTCTTTTTTTCTTTTTCTTTTTTAAATTTTTACCAAACGCTTGAATATGGTTTCAAAAATTGTGTTTTTAAAACATAAGTTTTAAAAACACTAATTTTTAAAAATACACGTTTTGAAATAGCTTATTTAAACAAACCGTTAACCGTTACTAAAAAAACCCAAATCTATTTAGGAAAAAAAATATCCCTTATGCCACTACCGCCGTCTTTAACCTACAATTATCCGTTTGCCTCCACAACTCGCCAGTTTGCCACGCCTAAGCCTAAGCCGAAGCCGGACTTCAATTTAGGCTTTTAAGTTCCAACCTTACTCACTGTGCAGGTGTATCTTTTGATGGATGTGTTGGTTGGTGGTGAGGGAGGGAGTGGTGCTGCTGCTGTTGGTTTAATCTCTATTTTTCGTTTTAGTCATAGATCTTGGGTTTTTGGCTTGGATTTTAATTTCTTTGTTCTGGATTTTTTTTTTAAGATTGTTCTAGGTTTTGATTTTGTTTTAGTCTCATATATAGGAATTTGGCATATGAATGATATAAAACTTATTCAAATAACATGATTGCTACATGTTAATTGGTTTCTACAAAATTTGTTTATAAATCTGCAATTTGCACCAAACAATTCTTCTATAATCCAAAATTCCAAGACTACAACAAACAAAAAAACAAAAAAAAATCCAAGACTTGAATTTTCAAAGTCTTTGAATGTTCCAAAAAATGATCAAAGACTTATCAAAACTTGAAACGCTAACATGATTAAAATCTTCTAATGCTTCTAATGGTGTTTCCCTCAAAACAAAAAATCACTTGTAATAGTGTCACACGTTTTCAAAAATTGATTGACAAGAAATATGAGTTTTACAGGAAAAATTAGAAAAGAAATAAAAAGAAAGCAACGTGATAATCTCAAAAAGAGTTAAGTTACTTTACAGCCATATTAAACCAAACCATTATGCATTTTTTTCATAACCAAAAAAAAAAAAAAAAGAGAGAGAGAGAGAATAAAAATGTTCATCGATTATTATTCTATTTTATCTTTCTTTTTCTTTTTTTAATTTTATTTTATTGAATCTAATTGTAACCAAGTGTAGTGTTGGCTCCACCACTGCACACATGAAATTGGAAATACTACAAATTGTACCCTCCTGATGAATGATGATGCTATCACTTTATGTTCAACTTTTATTGCTTGAAGCATTCCCAAGTTGTAGGAAATGAGCGCCTAATACCTTACACTAATTAAGAAATTTTCTACTTTTAAAGTGATCTAAGAACAAGAATTAATAATTGTATTTTGTTTTCTGGCATACAAATTGATGACAGGTATCTTTCATTCAACCAGCATAGTTAATAAAGGGACCCGGATAAGGATAAGCCTAATTGCTATGCCTATGCGTCCAAATTTCAACTCTACCAAGCAATTATTATATAGTCCAAAATTTAAAGACTTCAGCTTTCCAAAGTCTTTGGGAGTTCCAAACAATGACCAAAGACTTGTGAAATGTTAACAATGATGTCCCGTTTAGCAATAACTTATATAGCTGAAATTGAGATTTTTTTTGCTGAAAATACTGTAGACAAAACTAAAAGGCAGCTAAAAGAGTACAGTGGGACTCATGAATAGTATCAAAAAGTGCAGTGAGACTCATAAATAATAGTAAAAAGAAGCTAAATAGTAAAAAAAAACTGGCTTTTTAAACCATGCCAAACACGCACTAAGTCTACTAATCTAAACCACACGTTTTCAAGGTTCATTGAATCTTTTAGTAAGAATAGTTAGTATTTTGTTTTCTCCCATACAAATTAATGGTAGATTTCTTTCATTCAACCACCGTGTGTTTCACCAAGTGGTCTTTGCTTGGAATTGCCACAAGACTTGGGAAGTTATAGTCTTTTCTATTAACCAGTGTGTTTTCAAGGTTGATGAACAATTGAGTCGAAAGCAACAAACAGGAAACTGAGGGTAAAAGAGTTCTGGGTTATGAAAAGAGAAATAAGAGAGTTTGGGAAGCAAAGAGAAAATGAAACTAAGAAGCAAGAGATATTTAATAGATAAAAAATAGAGAATCAATTGAATTAATTCATCTCAGTACAAATATATTATTTATATATAAGAGTTATGTGTAGCATAAATGTCATAATAATAAGTTAATTATTTCCATAAACTGATAGTCCTAAATGGGCAAAAACATTTCCTAAAAATGAAAAGAAAAAAAAAATATATACATAATATATATTAATAAAAATTTATCCACTACAGGTATCAGATTGAGTGAATTGAAATCTAAAGTATTTTTTTTATGGGATTATTATTATTTTTGAAAAATAGTAGATAGGATTATTATGATACTTCATTAATTATATGGAGTTTTTTATATATGCCTAATCTAGATAATCTGATTTTCTAACTTTCTTTTCCCTTAAAAAAAAAAAAGAGAGAGAGAGAGAGAGAGAGAGAGAGAGAGACTTCTAATGATGTCACACGTTTTCAAGGTTAAAGGAATTTGGCATATGAATGATATAAAACTTATTCAAATAACATGATTGCTACATGTTAATTGGTTTCTACATAATTTGTTTATAAATCTGCAATTTGCACCAAACAATTCTTCTATAATCCAAAATTCCAAGACTACAGCAAACAAAAAAAAAAAACAAAAAAAATCCAAGACTTGAATTTTCAAAGTCTTTGAATGTTCCAAAATATGATCAAAGACTTATCAAAACTTGAAACGCTGACATGATTAAAATCTTCTAATGCTTCTAATGGTGTCTCCCTCAACAACAAAAAATGACTTGTAATAGTGTCACACCAAAAAAATGCTTCTAATGCTCAATGTCTTTGAAAAAGTCTGTCCATTATGTAACAAATAATAATACCTTAAGGGTAATTATGAAAGTAAATTATTTGCACTCTCACCAAATAACAAGAAATATGAGTTTTACATAATGAAAAAAAAGAAAAAAAAAAGATTTTGAGCATTTGCAAGGTCCCCTTCTTGCATTCTTGCTCACATTAGAGATGCAAGGAGTAGGCAATGAGCATATGCCTAATACATCAAGCGTTGAACAATTTTGGTATGGTCTAAAAAACATTATATGCTGGTTATAGAATTGGCATTTCAGTCTGATTAGATATAAAAGATGGAGTACTAAGTAGCTCTTGTGATTTAGCATGAAGCAAAATAAAAGTGACAACAATTCAATTTTTGTTAATAGCTTATCTAACTTCAACTCACTAAAAAGGCTTCGGAAATGTGTCATTGACAAGGGATGAGAATGCAACTAGAATACGCAAGAATTTTATTAGTATATATATTTTCCTTAGCAAAAAGAATGGAAAATATCTTCAAAATTGAATCTGACTTCTATTTTTTGGATACTCACAAAAGAATGTAAGTTTATAGCTCTACTAAACCAAACAATTATGAAATTTGTTTCCATTACAAAAAGAAAGAAAGAAAAAATAATAATCATCTATTATTATTCTAACTAGGGTTACAAGAGACTCAAAGTTTTGGATATTTTTCTTTGAATTTTATGAGCCTTTTGACTAAATATTATTAAAATTTGAATTTATGGGCGAGAGCATTAGCATCAGGAAATGCTACTCTATCATATTTTACCATTTTAAAAAGCTATTTTATCAATTATACAATATCATTTTACAACACATCCAACATCTCAAATTTCAAGATTTTCATTTTACCTCCTGAAGTTTGAGGTTGTTCGGATTTTACATCCTGACATTTCAAAATTTAGATATTACCCCCTAAATTTTAGAGGTGTTTGGATTTTACTCTCCAAAGTTTAGGAGTATTTAGATTTTACATCCTAAAGTTTCAGAATTTGGGGGTGTAAAATCTAAATACTTCCAAACTTCAGAATATAAAATTCAAATTCTAAAAAGTCAGGCTATAAAATCCAAACACCCCAAAGCTTTAAAGAGTAAAATTTAAATTCTGAAATTTTAGAGTGTAAAATTTAAGTACCCTCAAACTTTAATGATGTAATTTATAATTTATCCTTAAAAAAAAAAAAAAAAACTAATTGACTCTGATAGTCCCGCTTCTTTTTTTTTTTCTTTGACTTGGAGACTCTCATAGTCTCGCTCCTTCTTCTAAACTTCCAGGACCCCACCGAATTTTCACCTCATCAGCAAAAGAAAACCCAGTGCATACGGTATTAGATTTCAATGTCCCCTATTCCCATTAAATGAATGTTGATTTCTTCTCACAAGCATTGATTGTCAAGATTCTAGAGCCACACCGACACGAGCTTCATCTTTAGCTCAACGTTAGTGTGAAAGGGAGAATTTGGTACTAGGCAACAATTTTTCTAAGTCAAAAAGTTCTGCCAAGCTAAGAGAGACTTAAAGGCTCTGGACAAAAAATAAAACCAACTTTAAGACTTTAAAGGTTTAAAGTCTTTGGGCTATTAATTTGTAAATTTTTTTTTTAAAAAAGTATTAAAATTGAATTGGTATTATTTAACAATCATGAATTCAGAATTATCATTTTATATAATTATATTTTGATTTTGATCACAATGGTAACCGCATAGCAATTCCATTATGATTAGGAGGCATTTGATCTAATTTGGGTATTTGAATAAGAGACTCAAAGTTTTGGATATTTTTCTTTGAATTTTATGAGCCTTTTGACTAAATATTATTAAAATTTGAATTTATGGACGAGAGCATTATCATCAGGAAATACTACTCTATCATATTTTACCATTTTAAAAAGCTATTTTACCAATTATACTATATCATTTTACAACACATCCAACATCTCAAATTTCAAGATTTTCATTTTACCTCCTGAAGTTTGGGGTTGTTCGGATTTTACATCCTGACATTTCAAAATTTAAATATTACCCCCTAAATTTTAGAGGTGTTTGGATTTTACTATCCAAAGTTTAAGAGTATTTAGATTTTACATCCTAAAGTTTCAGAATTTGGGGGTGAAAAATCTAAACACTTCCAAACTTCAGAATGTAAAATTCAAATTCTAAAAAGTTGGGGTGTAAAATCCAAACACCCCAAAATTTCAAGGGATAAAATTTAAATTCTGAAATTTTAGAGTGTAAAATTCAAGTACCCTCAAACTTTAAGGATGTAATTTATAATTTATCCTTTGAAAAAAAAAAAAAAAAAAAAACTAATTGACTCTGGTAGTCCCGCTTCTTCTTTTTTTTCTTTGACTTGGAGACTCTCGTAGTCTCACTCCTTTTTCTAAACTTCCAAAACCCCCCACCGAAATTTCACCTCATCAGCAAAAGAAAACCCAGTGCATACGGTATTAGATTTCAATGTCCCCTATTCCCATTAAATAAATGTTGATTTCTTCTCACAAGCATTGATTGTCAAGATTCTAGAGCCACACCGACAAGAGCTTCATCTTTAGCTCAATGTTAGTGTGAAAGGGAGAATTAGGTACTAGGCAACAATTTTTCTACAATTTAGGAGATATAGATATTATTGAACCAATTTATTCTTTTATTTTGTGTTGTATTTAGTAAAATTTTACAAACAATGGTAGTGAATTGATATTGTATATTTAGTGTCCAATCGTGATTTTTAAAATTATATACATAACAACAGTGTAATTAAAAACTTGGAGTAACCAATATCATTAAAATTGAAAGGAAAAATTATTTTAGTACGTCCAAATATCCTAGTCGAACTAATGTCCTATATATTTAATAACCCAAACTAATACCAATAGTACCACTACAATTCATCATTCATGTGCATAAATATGGGTTACATGCTAGTTAGAATAATAATAGATGATTATTATTTTTTCTTAGCTTGGCAGAACTGTTTGACTTAGAAAAATTGTTTTCTTTTGACTTAGAAAAATTGTTACCTAGTACCAAATTCTCCCTTTCACACTAACGTTGAGCTAAAGATGAAGCTCGTGTCGGTGTGGCTCTAGAATCTTGACAATCAATGCTTGTGAGAAGAAATCAACATTCATTTAATGGGAATAGGGGACATTGAAATCTAATACGTATGCACTGGGTTTTCTTTTGCTGATGAGGTGAAATTTCGGTGGGGTTCTGGAAGTTTAGAAAAAGGAGCGAGACTACGAGAGTCTCCAAATCAAAGAAAAAAAAAAGAAGCGGGACTACAAGAGTCAATTAGTTATTTTTTTTTTTAAAAGGATAAATTATAAATTACATTCTTAAAGTTTGAGGGTACTTGAATTTTACATTCTAAAATTTCAGAATTTAAATTTTACCCCTTAAAGTTTTGGAGTGTTTGGATTTTACACTCTGAGTTTTTAGAATTTGAATTTTACATTCTGAAGTTTGGAAGTGTTTAGATTTTACATCCCCAAATTATGAAACTTTAGGATGTAAAATCTAAATACTCCTAAACTTTGGAGAGTAAAATCCAAACACCTCTAAAATTTAGGGGGTAATATTTAAATTTTGAAATGTCAGGATGTAAAATCCGAACAACCTCAAACTTCAGGAGGTAAAATGAAAATCTTGAAATTTCAAGGTATAAAATTCAAACACACCCAAAATTTAAGGGTGTAATTTGCAATTTACCCTTTAATAAATTCAATAGTTACAAAAGAGAGAGATGATGAAAACACCAAGAGGTATCAACCAGTTAAACTACAATACTCTTAACCGTGTCAATTACTTTATGCAAAGAGTAGCATGGTTAATTGGTTATCTAAAAAAAAAGAGTAGACGTAACGAGTAGTATACTGGTATTGATGATGCCGAAAATACCACCAGTAAGTCACACGGTCCTCGCGCGTTCCAAATAGCACCTGCACAGTAACAAGAAAGAACTTAGCAGAGAGCACTGGTATGGTACCGGCCAAGTACCCTCCGAAGGTTAAGTTAGAAATATTCTCACTGCTCTAGAGTGCTAGAGAGGGTAAATTATGCGTACCTTCATTTATGAGGGAGCATGGTTTTTATAGTAGTAGGGCTCGCCTCCTTTTCCTTGGAGTAGAAGTCTTTTCCTTATAGGAGTCTCCTTGGGTGTATTTTGTGGGATTCTTTCCATATAGGAGTTCTTAGGTTTCATGAAGCGTGGGGAGCAAGTTATTTACTTATACGCGCAATCGTGGTGATCAAGTATTCAATAGACTGACGCCGTCAGTTTATGTTGTTCCGTCATATTAAGCACCGTCAGCTTCAGGATGTCCAGTTTTATGGTACTCTACGTGGAGTTCCTTCACACCATATCGCCGTCAGCTCTTTAGAAATGCTGACGGCAAAACATGTCCCGTCACCCACTTATTTTATCCTCATCAGGTATCTTTGATCTTTTACACTAGTTGTTCTAGTTAATATTGATTTATATACTGTTAATTAAATTTAATAATTTTGATTGTGGTAATTTTCAGAATTTTTATAGATTGCGTATGGATTTGATTGAGCTCTTCTTGTTTTAAGAAACCTTAGGTAATTTGTAGGGTCTGATCCAAGTTTTCTTAATTTTGAGACTCTTAAAAGAAAAATAGTAGTTAATTTAAAAAATGGGCGTTGTTTCTCTAATTTACTGGGTTGAAAATGAAATGCTTTAGTTTAATGCTTTCTGAAGATGAGAATGAGCAGCATGACTAGACCTCCTAGGCATCCAGCTTAACTACAATTCAATAGTATGGTATTTACATCGAGTCATTAATTAAATCAAATTGAGAATATTCAGTCATTAATTAAATCCCCTTACATTTTTCCCAAAAAGAAACCAATTTTGATGTTGGCTCCACTATTGTATGCATGAATTGAAATTTTATAACACCAAATCAAAACCATAATCATATAAATTCCTAATCATTGCGGTGCAGCTGATTGGTCTTTTTTTTTTACTTGTGATTTTGGCATGTGCCTAAATTAAAATAATTTAGTTAAACAATTATGCCAGGGCCTAGGAGAATGCCTTTTTTCTTATTTTGCAGTGTCTAGAATAAAAGTCACCAGTTCATCATTTCCATAAAGTACTGATCTTCCAAAATAGCCAATCACAAAACATAATAATAATAATAATAATAATATATTCACTACAGGTATCAATATCAGCTAATATAAATGTAAAGTAGAAAGGATTATTATGATACTTATTTATAATAAATCTCACTCTGATTACCTGATTTTTTGACTTTCAAAGTTAGTTTTTTCTTCTTCTTTTTTTTTTTTTGGTCAAATAAAAGTTAGTTTTTATCAATCAATGAATCTGCATCAAAGAATTATGCTATATAATGCACAGCGTACTCTAGTTAACAGAGTTACTCTTAAATTCTATACATATAGTCCACATTCAACGCTAGCTCATTAAAATAATGTCATTAAAAGTTCATTAAAATAAGATTTCCAGAACGACTGCACGCTGGTTAATACTAAAGAGACCCACAAGATTTCCATCCAAAAAAAAAAAAAGTGACCCACAACACCTTAATTTTCCAAGTCATGGGCCCAACCGATAAAATAAAGCTAAGACTAGGGATTGAATTGTCTACATGTGCCTCATAATAGTAGTTATGGACCTATGGTCTCTCGTCATAACTATAAATATATGTATCTATGCCATCTCATTTCCCATCTCTTCCTAAAAGATATATCATTCCTTTCCTTCTGATTTCTAAAACCAGCCAGAGCAGAGCAAATATGGAGCGGGTATTACTCTTACTCATTTGCTTCCTCTTGCTTTCTCAACCTAATAATTGTTCCTCTTCTCTCTCTTTTAATTCATCAACGCCTCTTTGCCATTCACACCAATCCTCTGCTTTGCTCCATTTCAGAAACTCTTTCTCTGTCGGTGATTCTTATAGTTTTTGTGATCCTCCGAAGAATTCGTGGAAAATGGGTACAGATTGTTGTGGGTGGGATGGGGTCACCTGTGATACGATGACAGGTCATGTCATTGGTCTCAACCTCAGTTGCAGTCGGCTTGAAGGTCCCATCCATCCCAATACCACCCTTTTCTCTCTTCGCCATCTCCAGCGGCTCAACCTCGCTTTCAACGATTTCAATCACTCCGCAATTTCATCTAAGTTTGGTGGCTTTGCGAACATGACGCATCTCAACCTCACTGTCTCCTCCTTTGCTGGTAATGTCCCTTCCGAAATCTCCCACTTATCCAAACTGGTTTCACTTGATCTCTCTGTGAATAATGGCATGATAATGAAAACGCCTAGTTTGAAAAGGCTTGTTCAAAACCTAACCCATCTAACTGAACTTTTTTTGGATGATGTTAACATGTCTTCAGTTTCACCTAATTCTTTCATGAATTTGTCTTCCTCTTTAACATCTCTTAGTCTTTTTCGTTGTGGATTGAAAGGGAGATTCCCAGATAATATATTCCACCTCCCAAACCTCCAGCTGCTCTATCTAGGTTACAACTACAATCTCACCGGTTCCCTTCCAACGTATAACTGGAGTACTCCTCTCAAGTCCTTGTATCTCTCTAATACCGAATTCCCAATCAACTTACCTAATTTAATAAGCAATCTCAAGTCCTTAAAAGAATTGTACCTCAGTAATTGCAATTTCATAGGTTCATCGTATCCAACATTTCTTTCAAACCTCACACAAATAACTTCTTTGGACCTCTCATATAATAACTTTGGTGGTCAGTGTCCATGGTACCTCCTAAACAATGCAGGACTTACTAGCTTAGATCTCTCAGGCAACAATTTCATAGGCCAAGTTCCAGATTTTTCAACGAACTGGACACAAATTTCTTCTTCAAACAGTTCTTCCAATAGTCAGTCAACTATTCAAATTCCTTCCAAATTGGTATATCTCTATTTATCTGATAACTTATTGAACGGCACTATACCATCTTGGTTGTATGACATACCATCTTTGCAGTACTTATTTCTAGACAATAACCAACTGACTGGGCATATTGGTGAATTCCTGCATAACTCATTGGTTGGTCTTCGGTTGGATAATAACAAATTATGTGGTCCCCTTCCATTGTCAATCTCTAAATTGGTGAGCCTTCGTCAGCTATATGTTTCCTTCAATAATTTAAGTGGCAATGTGGAGTCAAAAATATTCTTTAGGCTCAAAAATCTTGAATCTCTTGAAATGTCAAATAATCCTCTCTTGTCACTAAGCTCCTTCACCTTTGCCACCAATATCTTGCCCAACATTAACTATTTACGATTGTCTTCTTCCAACATAACTGAATTTCCACACTTTTTACAAACTGCAAAATATATAGGACTCTTAGACCTTTCCAAAAACCAAATCAAAGGCAATATTCCGAAGTGGTTTTTGGAGGGGGGGAAGGATTCATTGTATTTCTTTTCAGTCTCAAGGAATAATTTAACTGGAGAGATCCCTCTCTTGATTTGCAATCTCAGTTTCCTCCAATACCTTGATTTGTCTTATAATCACTTGAGTAACATGATTCCTCCATGTTTGGGAAACTCAAGTAATTATCTCATAGATTTGGATTTGAAAAGTAACAATCTTCATGGTACTATCCCTTCAACATTTGCAAAGGGCTGCTACCTGAAAAGTCTTAAACTCAATGGCAACCAATTGGAAGGGTCATTACCACAATCATTGGTCCATTGTAGAAAGTTGGAAGTTCTAGATTTTGGTAACAACAAGATTAATGGCACCTTCCCTCGTTGGTTGGAAACTCTTCCAAACTTGCGGGTTCTTATCTTGCGATCAAACAACTTTCATGGTGCTATAGGCAATCCCAAGTACAAATTCCCATTCCCTAATTTGCGAATCATTGACCTCTCTCACAATGAGTTCCATGGGCATTTGCCGACAAACCTTTTTCAGTATTTAAAAGCCATGATGAATGCGAGTGTGGGCAAAGGTGAATTGAAATATATGGGTGATGTTTATTATCAAGATTCTGTGATAGTGGAGATGAAAGGGATTTCCATTGAATTGGTAAAAATCCAAAGTCTATTCACAACCATTGATTTCTCCAACAATAATTTCAAAGGAGAAATTTCAGAGTCAATTGGAGAGCTTCAATCACTTAAGGGGCTTAATTTTTCACACAATAATCTTACAGGTTGTATGCCTCCATCGTTGGGAAAATTAACCAATCTCGAATGGTTAGATCTCTCCTCAAACAAGCTCATAGGTGAAATTCCTATACAATTGACAGATCTCACGTCACTGGAAATTTTAAACCTATCGGAAAACTATCTTTCTGGACAGATACCTCAAGGTAAACAGTTCAATACCTTTATGAATGATTCTTACAATGGGAACCAGGGTTTATGTGGATTTCCAATGACAAAAGCTTGTGTCAATGATGAGGGACAACAACCACCACCACCATCAATGATTCAGGAAGATGATTTCAAATTTGAAAATGGGTTTCATTGGAAAGTTGTATTGTTCGGTTACGGTGTTGGATTCATGTTCGGATTAGGTTTGGGTTATCTTGTGTTCTCAAGTGGAAAGCCAATATGGCTTGTGAATATTTTTTATGAAGAACAAGGTAATAATGTACGAAGATCCAAGAAGAATGCTCGTGGGTGAACTCATTGAAGAAGAATTTGGTGGATGCAAATACTGATTCTAGGTACATTCTTATATGCTAATAATATATTTGAAAATAATCTATTTCATAATTTTTTGGTTCATTAAAACTGTGTCTTTAAATTGTTAAGATGATTTTTCATTTCTAATTTGCTTTATTCTAGTTAGGAATGGCTGTACTTGTGTTAATGTGAGGCTTATTACTAGTATTACAGGGTGCATAAGCTTCTATGTTTCCTTTAAAAAAAAAAATTCTATGTTTAAAGTATAGCTATACAGGAGAGTAATCTGATGTGTTGATATTGTTTCTATTGCCACTAGAGGCATTATGCTAGTCTGTTCTTGATCCAGAATCTTCCTATATTCTGTCTCTCTCTTTTAAGATATTTTTTGTTAAGGTCCTTTCACCAAAGGGCTTTGGCAACAGTCTAAGGTTTAGGATTTGATGATTGTTTGTTAAAAACGATGCTTAAATAAAACTTGAGGAAAATGTAAGAATCAGACTTTAAAAGAAATGGTATCTCTTTACATTTTTATATGTTGAGGAGTCTATCAATAAGATTCTAAAGTACATATTGGTTATGTGGAAAACTTAGAAAATTAATGAATTGATAATATGTTCCTAGTGATTTTTGCTGTTTTGGTTTCCACAAATTGTTACAGTCACCTTTACTTAGCCAACCAGTTGTTTCTCGAACTTTTTGGTTATAATTTTTCAGTCAAAAATGTCAAAAATTAAATAAATAAATAAATAAAAAAAAAATGAAATACTTTTCTCATTCCAAATTCAGTTAAATTGATACTAAAGAACAGCTCTTAGTAACTCGTTTTATTGGTGCTCTGATGTAAACTACTATACTTGACATCACAGGCTGGTGGCCCTTTCTATCCAGTGTTAATAGGATTGAGGGACAACATTCATTCATATTTAACGAAGCACTGGCCGGCATTCCACGACCAAATGATAACATAACACTGACACTTCACCTTTTTTCCTTTAGAGGTATTGATGAAAGATAAACAATTAGTCTTCTAGGTACTTACTATCTCTCTGCCTTTTCTCATTTCCACCCTTATTTTATGGAGTTGAAAAAGGTTTAAAAAGTTATTTGGTTTGTATCAGTTTCTTAATCATCTGAAGATGCACGTGACATTGGGAAGGTTTGCTATGAATTCATACAGAAATGCCTCCCTTACCTCAAGGGGACAGGGCAGCCAAACCCAACTATAGCTCCTGATTTTCTCAACGAGTGAGTCTGCAATGGGGATGTCATATTTGCAGGAATTGTCATCTTTGGTATCATTTGGGGTAGGTTTTGACACTCACGACTGTCAGAGCTTGTGAAAGGGGAGAGGACTCCTTTTTGCCGATCAGAAATTGATAGCTAATGAGAAGACTGCGAGATTGGCAAGGGTTTATGTGCCAGATGATGGATCAATCTTTTGAATGGACTTTGCTTGGGCAATGATGTAGTTGTCAGGTCTTAATGTTCTGGCTGGATCTCAAGGTCAGGTCCGAAGAAACTGCTCCTGGCTTAGGTCAGTTCCTAAGTGACAGTCTGACCATAATGAACTCTTGAGATCTTTTTTCTTTCATGTAAGTTTCTCTTATGTTCTATATTTTATTGTAGATGTTGTGACTTCTACATTTCTTCCCTGTGCTAATTTTTGAGTCTATATATAAAGGCAATGGCATAGAGTAGACATTAGTCACAATGATGAACCTTACAGAAGAAAATTGCATACTAATGTGTTTTCGCTGTTGATTTCTTTTGACATATAGAATTTTAATGTTTTGATTCTTACCAAAAGTTAACAAATATTTGGGGAGCTCATAATGTATGCTGCAACATCCAAATTAATATTAATGATAGAATTCTTTAGACATACGTTGAGTTTGTGGTGCCTTTGTGTTAGAGCCTCATTCTCTCTCCCTTGTGCATGTGTATTTGTTTCTCATAAAAAAGAAGCAAACCTTATGAAAATAGTAGTGTTACATAGGGTGAATAAATAAATAAACTTGGTCCTAGTTGATATGAGCTCATCATTTGGGGCCTTCTAGTTCTGTGGTCTCTACGCTGGACCTTATCAATGTCAATATGACTAGTGTAGTAGCCTTAGCTTCTAAACCCAACGAACCTTTTCTTCTTGCATGGTCAAAAAAAAAAAAAAAAAAAAACAATCGCAAAACCTTAATAACTCAGAATTCAGAACACTCCAACCTTAATAACTCATTGGGGTTTTGCTTGTGTATCATTCCCTGTGCACTGTTTAATTTTTTAGTTTTTACAAAGGAGCTGTTTGAGTTTTATTTTTCTCCCTTTTTTGGGGGTGGGGGGATAGAATGCCAGAGAGTAAGTGATTGGTCTTTCATGGGAACCTAAATTTTTCACCAGGAACCCATAATGGGTGTGAGAGCGAATCTCAGAATCAGAGTGAAAACAGTGCACTTTGGAGACCCAATTCAAAGCTTGTTGATGGGTTTTTCCTCTCCAGAAAGTTAAAACAAATTTAAGAGAAAGCTTCTCAAAAATACTGCTGGAAAAGCTTGGTATGTCTGTGTTTCAATGAGAGTTTCTATTTTAACTTTTCATTATATTTTCTTCTGTCTAATTGGTTTCTGTCTAATTGGTTGGCTGAGAAAGAGAAAGAGAGGAAAGCTTTGAATTTCTTAAACTTTTATGCTTTTGGTTTCAAGTTAATTACTAACTCTTCTCATTTCTTTTGGTGTATATGGGTGGAGGAATTTAGTTTTTATTTGGGGTCTCAACTTACAAGATTTGTTCATTTAGAAGTGTTGTTAAATTTGCTAACAATGATTACATTTTTTTTTTTGGTAAAATGTACATAGGTTTGACTTGCCTGCACAAACCATAACCCCTAAGATTGAGAAAGATTTGTGTTTACTAAAGGTGTGGTGAACCATAACCCCTGTGTCTTTGTAAATTAATGTTATAGCTTAAAGTGTAATTAGATCTTATTCTTCTACTTAAGAGATTGTTCGGCTTTAGATAATTCACAAATTGGAAAAATAGAAATGACGTGGAAGGTTGGGTACTTCCTATTAATGCATTTAATATGTTCTATAATGTATGTGTAGACAATAGCCTTTGGCTGGATCCATGTTTAGCATTCAAAAATTCATTCCTGTGTATGGAATGTAAAAGTTTTACTTACCATAAAATAGTTTTTGTAAAGTTTGACTCTAGATGGGTAAAATAACAACTTGAAACTGAAAGCTGGTTAATTTTCCACAAGTTGAACTAGAATTGATAATAGTTATACAACAGTATGGCACTAGTAGTTTTTTTTTCTATCAATGATGCTGACAGGGTTGCTAATCTTCTTCATGCCTCCTGTAACTTGTATGCAACATCCTTGGTGAGAGGGATTTACCCTACACCATACAAAGATGATTTTCTAGGGATATTAATGATATCTTTTAGTCATATATCGCCAGTTAGTTTTCTTGTAAAATGGCATTGGCATAGTAAAGTATTAAACTTGGTCTTGTCTTGAAGTAATTATGATGGTAGTGTCCTGGAATCTTTGATTTGTTGCACTATCTGGGATGTTTATAGTTTCAATTTCAAAAAGTTGATTCTACAACTCAATTTCACTCGGAAAATTTATTATTTACCTGAATGCACATGATTCTATTTGTCTACATGAAATTTACATCAAGAACCCATCAAAACACATCGTAATTTAAGATGTGCTTTTAAATTATTATGTGCTCTTACTTTGACCAAAGTGAGCATTCTATTATCATAACATATTCCAGATATAGGACTATACCTAATTCATCTCAGTATTTCTCTTGAGTTGAACAAGTCTTACTTAAACAATCTTCCATTTATTTTTGAATTATGCTGGAACTTATTTAGATTTTAATAAGTCATTTTTTTTCTTACCTATAAAAGAAAAAAGAAAAAGGAATTTCAATCAATACATACACACACACACACACACACACACACATATATATATATATATATCTAAATAATGGGAAGTCATTCAATACTCCTTGAGCAATGCTCTTTCCTCTCACATGAATGATGGGGCTTGAATTTAATTAGTGGGACCTATTACGATGTGTCAGGAAAATAAATTTCTCTCTGTGTACTAAATAATTACAATTAAATAATCATATATAAGAACTTAATGTGAAGCTTCCTTTTTTATGTGGGGATAAGTTATTGTGAAGCTTGCAATATACGGGTTATGGGTTTATCAAGATAATAGGACACTTGCTTTTTATCTGACTTTGATAGTTCGTTTGCTTGCTAGGATTTTAGATTCTATAACTTAGGTAGGTTATTATTGATTTCTGAATTCTTTCCTGCGTTCACAATTACAGTTGAGAAGTGCCATTGATCTGAAAAGGCACTACAAGAAGGGTGATACAAAATCCAAAACATTGCTCAAGTTTTTCCTGGCAAGTCTATTTGTAATTTCTTGACTGATTGTATAATATGTGATATCTTGGAGCTCTAACTAGGACTGTGTGTATATTCTCCTTTGGGTGGTATACATTTTGTTATTTAAGCTTGGCTAATTCATACCCCATTTTGTCTTTTGACAATTAGATCGGGAATGGTGATAGTGTCAACATCATACTTCTTCACAGTTAGACTAACGAGGAAAGAGGGAAAGGGAACAATTGCAGCTGAGTTGTTATCTAATCGTACCGTTGCTAACTACAGGTGAGATATGCAACACTATCTTGTGTTTGGGTCGTAAACCATATGACCATATCACAACATGATGTGTGAATTTAAAGGGTAAAAAGAATGCGGTGTTGTCATTTGTAAAAATGTGTTCGTTTGCCTATATAGAATGATTGATTAAGATGAATTCAGCTAAGGGAGTAATCTAAAATGTTATAAGAGCATGCTTATCTCAGTTGTCATCTTCAAATGGACTCCCAAAAAAACTTCAGATAGACATAATTTGTGAAGAAGACAGCTATGATTTGAAGCATGGTCATCATATGTAACAGTGTAACATTCTCTATATTTTTATTTTTACCTATAAAAAAAATATAACAGTGTGAAAACGTGAGAGAGAATATAGTATTTATGCTTTGTATTTCCAGAAATTATTTCCAGCAGAAACTTCCATCTTGACTCACCCCCTTATGAGCAAAAGCTAATTTTTGGTCCTCTATTGTGCACCTTACACGTTTCCATTGCTACATTTAACCAAATTGGAATAATTTTGAATATATTTTAGGAAGTTGTTACTTTGTCCTTGGTTATGTGAAGAGCACGATCAATTATTTCTACGATATTCCGTGTTTGTATTTGATTTACTTCTATTGGGATAGCCAGAATTTCCGTGTTTGTTTTCCTTTATTAATCTTCCTCTATTTTAATCTCTATGTACAGTAAGAAGGAAAAAAAAAAAAAGGTTCAATCCCAATGTGTCCCATGTGGGTTCATTTCATCTACATATGTGAAGGAATTGAAGAAAAACAGGGATTGCACTGGCAGAGGAATGCTTCTTAGAGTACTGAAACAGCTACATACAGTTGGGTTTTAGCTGATGCTTCTTGCATCTTCTGCTTCTCGTTCTTCGACTTATTCTTCTTCATCCGTGAACTCGCCTGAAATTCTATCGGTTTTTTCCATTTGGAGGCAGGAATTGAGAGAGAACAAGAATGACCGTGAACAGAGAAGTAGAAAATGGGAAACTAAATGAACTAGATTAACCAGGCCAAACCCAGTGTAATACCTTAAAATTAGTTAACGACATCAAATTAACTATTTTCCATATGTAATTGCAACCTAGAGTTTTTATTTTTATTTTTAAATGGAATAGAATTTCAACTCTATTGTAATCTTTCTCATCATCACGCTAAGATACCAAAAATGGAAAAGATGTGGATCTTTCCCTCATGATTAACTAAACAATATTATGGAAATCCAATGAATTAATTACTTAATATACATTTTTTTTAATGATGTGATAGTTGGGAGAGGATTTGAACCCATGATGCTTTTAATAAAAACAACGAAATGTGTCAATTGAGATGTAAGGTTGTGGTTTTTTTTTTAAATAATTATATTGGTTAGAATTCTTAATGCTACTACCTAAATTCCTCCGAATGTATTAGTGTTTGGAGTAATAATTATATTGGTGCTCTTTGCTCTCACATTTTTACTATACTCCCAGAATACTTAAAAATTTCCCGAGTGTTTGGGAGGTGAATGCCCATATTCAACCATTTAAGATTTAACATATACATTAAATGGGGGTTATTACCAATCCATATACATTAAACGTGTTTATAGGGTTGTTCGGCTTGTTGTCCGAAGTGCACAAATGGTTTAAGAGCCTGAGAAAAGAAGTAGAAGAAACTAAATGTGAACTGGACTAATTTTTTTGGAATAAGCAAGTACTATTCCATTAATCCATCCTTACTAAATTCTCAAATAAGAGAATAGATGGAATATATTTTGAAGATCCTTTGCATTCTTCTCTTTTCCCTTACTATAGTGGAATAACCATTGCCATTTTCACTTTTTCTTTATACTACCAAACATAATGCCCTATGAAATCAATTCACAACTAGCATAGACCCCAAAGCCAAAGACTTCAGTGTACATAATCACCATTGCGGCTGTGAAAAGCCTATAAGCCATTGTGAGTTAATCATCCAAATCTATGATTAGTCCATTAGGGAACCAATTATACTAGAAATTATAAATTATTTTTAAAACAATAGTAAAAATTAGAATTAAATCGAAAAGAGTAATGTTGCACATAAAAACTATTTTACAACATTTTTATAAATTGTTGATGTGGCTAATTCCTACTAATTCTCATCTGCACCTACCATTAATATCATTTTTTTCTTTACTTAATCACTTACCATATCAGCAGTATGTAAAAAAATAATGTAAAATAGTTTGTATATTTAGCATTTTTCAATTGAAAAACTCAAATAGTGGGACCTACTTGGCAGATTAGCACTCCCCTAGTTGAACCAAAGTGTTGATTTGGAAACTCTAAGTGCCAATTGATCAGCACTGATGCTCTAAACTAGAGAAATTTATGTGTTTTGGATAGGATTTTCTTTTTTTTTTTCTTAATTAATTTTTGTGGAAGATAAATATGAGATTATACTACCAATTGGACAACCTTTAAGCGCTAAAAATAAGGAAAACACCTCTCTCAAGTGTGAAGTATTCGAATTTAAAGGGTACTGGATTTTTATTGGCCGTAGGCTAAAAACCCCTTTAGCTTAGGTTACCAACCCCCCACCCATAGCCACAAAATTCACTTTCTTTTTCTCCATATTTTCATCACCCTTTTCACAGCGTACACACATCATTTTTAAGTCTGTATAGGAATCATTCATAGGCACCAACCCAAGTAGTTTTAGGATTTATTACATCCATCATTACTGTGAAGATCAGTGATACTTTCCTCTCTTCTAAGAAAGTATAGGGCCTGACAACATTTTGGAGTTTTAACTAGTGTGAAATTATGTTAATTTGAACAAATTATAATTCACTGTTTTTTTTTTTTTTAAAGATAATGCAACAATACACAAAACATATATAGTTCGGATTAACTTATGTTTCATTTTCTCTAAATAAATTTTAATTAAATTAGGTTTATCCTTTCTATAAATTACCTAATTGATATATTGATTAAACTCATTAAATATAGGCTAAATTACACATTATACTCAAATTTTGCATTGTTCACAACTCAGTGCTTTTATTTTCACCTTTTTTTGTTTTAATTTGAATCCTTTAATTTCTATTCATTTTCAATTTAGCTCTTCCATTCGATCTACCTCATAGAATTCATTAAAACAACTTCATTTTAGAAAGTGAAATTTTTAATACTTATGGTGAGATTGAACAGAATTAACAGAATGACTAAATTGATACTAAATTACAGTTGAAAGAATAAAATGGGAGGAAATGAAATTTAAATGTCTAATTTGAAAATATATTAAAGTTGTGCATTTTGTAGTTTAAACTTGAATAAATATGTATAAAAACAACTTTTTATTGATTTTTCTTGATTATTGCAAAGGAGCATTGCACGTAGAGATATGAACTAATAAATCAGTCTCTCTCTCTCTCTCTCTCTCTCTCTCTCTCTCTCTCTCTCTCTCTCTCTCTCTCTCTCTCTCTCTCTCTCTCTCATTTATTTTGAGGAAAAATAAATAAATGACATAAAACTGACTAAGATTACATGATTTCTACATCTTCATTCTGGCTTCGTTTAATAGAGGGAACTTGATAACATTATTGTTACACATTCAATGACCGTATGTTCAGTTTGCAATTCTGCAATTTGCATCATAAAAATTATATAGTCCATAATTCTAAGACTACAACTTTCCAAGTCTTTGGAAGCTTTGAACAATGACAAGACTTGGTGAAAACAATTGACGTTCATTGAACGAAAGATATGTTAAAAATTATAGGATGTCTTAACAAATAAAAAAAATTATATATATACATAGAGAGAGAGAGAGAGAGAGAGAGAGAGAGAGAGAGAGAGAATTTTATTGTAAACTTAATCTTGAATAATATCATTATAAATAAATAATTTTTGTTGAACTTTCTAGATCATTGTAACTTGTAAGCATACCAATTTCTTTTAATAATAAATATTTGAGGAAAGAGAAACAAATGATATAAAATTGACCCAAAAACTCGATTGCTACATATTCAATATAACACTAATAATAGAGGGACGCAGATAACATAATATCTACACATTATGTCTGCAACTTCATAATCAGTATCAAACCAGTGGAGAGCTAGAAGGGGAGCCATGGCCCCCCTTGACTTTTTGAAATTCCTACTAATAGAGCTATTAAATCTAAAAATTACCTTAAATTCTCACTAATTTTACTTAAATGGGCCCCCACAGGATTTTGGAATAAAATTTTGATTTTAGTTCCTCGTTTGCAAAATTACTTCTCTTTAAATCCATTGGGCCTCCCTCAAATTTCAAAATTAGTTCAAAAAGACACTTTACCAAAAAAATAAAAATCCAGGCATCTAGGCCATTCATTGCCCATAGCCAGTCCAAATTTATACAAACAACAACAAATCCCAAATTAGCAATATTATCCACCAAAAAGAAAAATCCTTCGTAAATCAGGTCTCTTATAAATTCAAAAATCGGTTATTTAGAGCTATAAGTGGTTGCACCACCGAAACGCACATTTTTAGACTAAAATGCAAAATTCCCAAAGTTTGGAGAGGCGAATGCGTTTTAAAAAACACAAATACAAGTACAACACAAATTTGAAGGGTGTAAATACTTAAAATATCCTCATAACTTTTCTAAATGACGAAAATATCAGTTGCTTAATGACAACTTCTACCTGCTACATCTCGTCGTTCTCAAATTCTCAATGCAAGTTGTAGAACACCGTCACAGAAAAAGCTCTAATGGTAGTTAAGAAACACTAGGCAAAGGCTTCTAAACCTGGTTTACCCAAATGGCACACAAGTGGAAAACAGAAAGAACATGCGTTGGCAAAGCCTCAATTGCACCATTTGCAAGCTCAATCACCCCAGTTGCAAAACGCCATTGTTGCAAGCAGGATCTTTCTTTCTTTTTTCTCAATAATTTTTCATTAAGTTATTTGTGGTTTGGATTTCAACTTTTCCAAAAAAAAAAAAAATGGTTGTTTAGAATGGCGGAGTCTTACACGGGAAAGTTTTTAAGATTGAACATCTATCGTGATGGGAAAATTATAATATTATTGATTATATTATATTGAGAAGTGCTAGCGTACGTAACATTTTCAGGATAAATCATAAGTGGTAAATTGTTATTAGTTCTAATTTGAACCTACTACTGATATTATTTTTTTTCCACCAATAACAATCTGCTACTTAAAATTTGTTATGAAAGTGTTGTAAAAATATTGAGGACATAACATTTCTCGAATTAAAAAAAACTCACTATAATTTATCTAAAATTAATGCTTTGAGTGTACCTTGAGTCCTTGTTATTAGAATTGCGTCATTTTTGGTAATTTACCCTACAAACAATAATTTTTCACAAATGGTCAATTGACAAAATGCTTCTCTTTTTTTTTTTCTTTTTTTTTTTTTTTTTTTTTTAAGTTTTACCAAATGCTTGAATATGGTTTCAAAAATTGTGTTTTTAAAACATAAGTTTTAAAAACGCTAATTTTTAAAAATGCACTTTTTGAAGTAGCTTATTCAAACAAACCATTAACCGTTACTAAAAAAACCCAAATCTATTTAGGAAAAAAAAAATCCCTTACGCCATTGCCGCCGTCTTTAACCTACAATTATCCATTTGCCTCCACAACTCACCAGTTTGCCACGCCTAAGCCTAAGCCGAAGCCGGACTCCAATTTAGGCTTCTAAGTTCCAACCTTACTCACTATGCAGGTGTTTTTTTTTTTTTTTTTGGCTAATCTGCAGGTGTATCTCTTTCTCTTTATTTATGCATGTTAGTCTAAAAGAAATAGTCTAATTTATGCTTTTGCCTTTTGAATCTTCTACAACTCTCTATTGGTTTTGTTGTGGTTTACAAGCTTACAGCTTGCATCTATTATAATATTTAGTTTTGATAAATGATAGTACTATCTACTGTTTTGACAGCTGTGTATAGCTTTTGTGTTTAATTTTGTATATCATATGTGTTTTGCGGTTTACATTTTTCACAATTGTTATACTATTTTAATTTCTATTTAATTTTGATAGTGTTTTTAAGTGTTATACTATTTTAAGTTATTATTATTGTTAAATTTTTTTAAAAAAAAAGTTATTACTGTTGTTTATGAAATATTATATGATTATATTTGATATAGTAATATGTGTATTTATTTATTGAAGCATTGATACAAATACAAATTCACTATAATTCTTTGGTTTAGTTATAAATTATTTTAGTAATATGAAAGGTGGGCTATAAATTTTTTTAAAATATTTTAAATACATGCAAAAATGGTGTCATAACTTTTGGCCAAACTATTTCATTTTCTACTTGTGAGATACCTAAAAATATAGTATGGTAATTATGAAACTAAGACCACTTTTTAGTCATCATTTTTTTTTTTTTTTTAATGTTTAGTTTGACACTCTATAGAAAATTTTTTTGACTCCGCCACTGATTACCCCACACTTATCCTCACACCCAATAAAGGTATTCAAATTCAATCAAACATTAAATGATGATTGTCCTAAATCCTCAAAGTCAGCTTGTACATCATAAAGATTTTTGGCCTTCAATGAGCTAATGGTAAACAAGTGATTAACAATCTAGTGAGTTTAGCAAGCCTTCCCTACATTGAGCAGTATTTTGACAGCACCAAAAAATATATTTAAAATAGGGAATAACCTGAATTGAAGGGCATTAGTCCTTAACTGAATTAGAGAAATATAGAAAGTCAAAATTGCAGTAAAACTCATCCTTACATTCACACAAAAATTCTTACACCTTCATACACATCATGATTAGTTCAGCAGATAGCTTATTATATTTTTTGTGCATTCTTAAAGGTACTAAACAGTCTAAACATAAAATGATTTCTTCTCCTCCATTACATGGATCACGATCATCCCCATCCTAATGCTAACAATTCCACTCACTTCGATTTCAACACTTGTTGAAGTGTTTTACCTCTGTTGTAGGCTTGTTAAGTGTATTGAGGCACTCCACTAGACTTCTTTGTCGATTGTGCAGACAAGGGTGGTGGATTCGACTCCCCGAACTAATTCAAAGTCCACAGAGAGAACCGATCAAGCACAAGCAGATGGCAATCTAAAAAAAGGACCTAACAATCTTGTCATGCAATCTTTGTTTAAGGAACCCTTGCCTTTCCACAAATGACACCAAGAGTTGATACACAACACAACCATTCTATTGCTTGCCAATCTAGTAGTATTTTTCTTTGGGGCAACTTGAATATGGACAAGATTCTTCGGAGATTAAATCTCGTCTTTCCTTATGTGTCTCAATTGAATGGACTTTGTGATTATCAAACTTAGTCAGCCATGTCTCACTGGCCAACGTAGCTTAGATATCAGGGTTCGATGCCTTGGTCATACTCACAGTATTTCACCATGGTGAACTGTAAGCAAATAAGCGAAAGAGTTAATTCTTTTTCAATTAAAAACCTAAAGTAGTGAAATTTTAAATAAATAAATAAGGTAAATCTCCATATGAAGCATTTGTACAGCTTCTTAAATAGTGCCTTACATTTGATAGTGTTTCTGTCACTACATGACACAAACTACACCTCTACCAAAAAATAAGGTATTAAGGTGTCAAAATCACAAGAGGAAGATTGCAAAATCCATGCTAAACGATTACATCCATGATTATATAAGTACATATGATTAAGATTTGAAGAATGTACAAAACGCTATTTAGTTTACACACAAGAAAAGGAAAATAATGACAAATTCTCATTGACCCTGTTTGATAGTATCACCAATCATAGGTTTAGAAGCATTTGCTGGTGAATTCCCTATATCACCCACAATGCTTGTACTAGCTGTTGATGAGTTGAAATAGCTAGTATCAGTTGCACCTTCATTGGTTACATTGGTTATATCATCACATTTCCAATCTGTCAAATATCCTGGCCTTGAAGTTACAGTGCTCACTTCAATATCTCCAGAGAGCATTGCCACCACATGCGACATTGATGGCCGTAACGTTGGGGATGCTTGAGTGCACAAAAGATATACTCCTATTAGTCATTTTACTTCTTCCTCATTGAATTTTGATAATTTAGAGTCCACAAGATCAACTTCACGGTTGTTTTCATGCAACTACCAAGCTTGAGAAAGATATATATTTTATCAGAGTAGCTTTACAATATTGTGTACAAGTGGTGGCAGTGAGTGATCCATTTGTTTCAATGAGATAACTTTCTAGTGGTTCAGAATATAGTACAGAAGTGGTGGAAGTGAGAATCCAATTGTTTCAATGAGTCTAGCTGTCCAAGTGTTCATAATATGGTATAAAGGTATTGTCAGTGAGTATTCAAATTGTCTGAATGAACAAGACAACCATGTTTTAGTTTACTGGGGATCTAAATAAAATCTACTTGTTTTCCCTAAAGTCACCCACAGGTTCATCTTGTGAATCTAACAGTCGCTCCATTTTAAATACTCATTTTGAATGTTCTGTGACATATAGATGAGTGACATTGACAGGTCAAGATTGAAATATATTTCTATATAAGAGTGTGTAAACTTAAAAAAAAAATCAAGAACATCACAAATTATGAATAATCAAGAACATGTGTGTTATCATGAATTTCATAAAATAATTTGGAACGAGACCATTACATAGTATTTGGTCACACAAAAAGTAGACTCTTACTCACATAGATTTAGGTATGGAGACTCATTTGATTTCCCATTATGGTGCAAAGTGGACTCATTTTGCAAATACTCTAAATAAGCAAATAAAATTATTTTGCTTCCTTTAGACGTCCTAACTTTCCTCTTTATTTATTGGTAAGTTATGATCCAAGTTTTGCTGGTACTTCAACTTTTGGCAGAACCAAAAAAAAAAAAATATAGTTGTGGATGGATCGTGACTGTCATGAACCCAAAACACATATCCAGACAAAAATAAATGCTACTAAAACTATTTGAAGGAAAAAATCCATCCAATTAAAGAAAGATGACTATCATGGTGCACAAAAATATTGTTCATACTTCATACCCATTCAAGAAGATATATCTTTTCTTCTTCCAAGCTTGAGTCAGAATTTGGCCTGCCACTAACAAGCTCTAAAGCCACAACACCAAGGCCCCGTTTGGGAATTCATAAGGGAATGGAATAGAATGTATTTAAATAAGGGAAAGGAATGGAATGGAATGGAATTAAGTAACCTTGATTGAATGTTTTAAAATAAAGGAATAGAAAAGAATAAAAATAAATAGAATGTAAGTAATCTTGTTTGGGAGCAACATGGAAGAAATGGAATGGAATCATTTTATGACAATATTACTATTAGACCCCTATTTTAAAATAAATGGTTGAATATATAAAGGTATTTTGGGAGTTTTAGTAAAAAAATCATTAAATCTAATTTCATTCCCTCTTATTCCTCCCAATTTTGGGGGGAATAAAAATTTGAGATTTTAAAAGAATAGAGAGGAATGAGTGTTCCCTCCTACCCATTCCATTCCCTTCCACTTAAACTCCCAAATAAGATAATGGACTTTCCATTCCCTCCATTAAAACTCCCAAACAAAAGAAGGGAAGAATATTCTAAAATTATTCTTTTCTTTCCTTTCCATTCTATTCCCTCCTCCCAAACGACGAGGCAAACACATCAGCCTTCTCTGTAAGGTGCCCACGCATGGCGTACTCCGATGCAAGATACCCACTGCATCAGTAAAAATCACGTGCACAAATTAGTGCTAATCTAACTAAATCAATAGATTAAAAAAAAAAAAAAGGATTATGTAATTCAAAAAGACAAGGTGACAAGCTAAGCCTCTGGGATCTTACATAGTCCCTACAACGCGCGTGCTTATGTGGGTCTTCTTATCATCATAAAGCTTGGCCAAGCCAAAGTCTGATATTTTGGGGATGAGATCAGAGTAAAGCAGGATATTACTAGCCTTCACATCTCTGTGCACAATCCGAAGCCGTGACTCCTCATGAAGATAAGCTAAACCTCTTGCCACACCCAAGCATATATCGAAGCGTGTTGACCAATCGAGATTCAAGGTTCTTTTTCCTGTCTCATGCAAGCATATAAATTAAATATACATAGTATAAATAAATACTTACACACACAATTAGCAACAGCAAAGATGCATTCACATACCAAATAATGCATGATCAAGACTTTTATTTTCTAAATACTCGTACACAAGGAGTTGTTTATCTTCCTCAATGCAACATCCATACAACTTCACAAGGTTACAGTGTTGCACAGAAGATATAGTAGCAATCTCAGTTAGGAATTGGTTCTTTCCTTGGTGTGATGTTACAGACAGTTGCTTCACAGCAATTACTCTCCCATCATTAAGTGTTCCCTATTCAATACAAAATATCAGACAAAATATTAAAGAATCTGTTTAAAAAATATCACCCATCTACGTATAATTTTAATCTATTATAGTAAATAGAAAAGAAGAGTTTGAATAATTAGGATGGATGGCTTAATAGAGATGTAATTTAGACTTCTTATCTGATTGATGTCTTAAGTAAAGTCAAACGATGTAAAACAAAACCACACAATACCCAATTGTACATAAAATTTATAAGGATAAATTTCAAAAAATTGTTGTTGCTTAATGGTCACCATCACCATGAACTTGCATGTCCATTTTAATCATTTTCAATTTTATGCCTCATACCATTCAAGGAAAAGTATCAGGCAGGAATGACAGGTTGCCCAATATAAATTTTCTACAAAGCACTAGATTGCCTTCATATGGTCCAAAATTTTGATTTCTAAAATAAAAAAACTTTCTTTCTGGAGTGTTTTTCCTTCCAATGATACAAGCAATACATCTGGCAAGCTATAAACTACCAAAAACGTAATCTTATGGATCCATTTCATAGATCAGGTAACGAACCTTACTAATGTCTAGAAAAGAAGAAATAAAAAAAAAAAAAATTACTTTTATGCTCCAAGTAAATATAATCTTGTTTGGACTTCAATTATTTGGTCAGAATCTCCTAATACTAAAAGATTTTGGAAATTCTTTATTCGTACCAACTGTGATTACTCAAACTACTATACCCTCCACAAAATGTAATTACCCATCTATTGGTTTCCATGATTATCAAATCTAACAAACATCAGCCAGAGATGATTTTTTCTTGACTAGTCCATTTTTACCAATCTTAAACAACTACTCAAACTTTAAACCATCCATGAGGATATTAATTTTCCATAATCATCAATTTATCATAGTTTGTTTAGAGTGAGACTACATAGAATGTGTCCAATAATTTTTTTTTTTTTTTGGGCAAATTACATTTTAAACTGTATAGTTTGGGTTGATTGCAATTGAAGCCTAAACTTTAAAAAGTTTCAATTCACCTCCTCCATCTATTTTTTCCAAAATCGTTTACCAAATACATGTGCCTATGCAACTGTGTTTTACAAAGCTTAATGACACAAATTTGACACCTAATAATATAAAAAAAGGAAATACGGCATTATTTTGGACTTACCAAAGTGCACCCTTTTGGACTCGGGTAAGTAAATGGCATTAAGGAAATAGGGATAGAAGGGGTTGGTTAATTGAAAGTTCTCCTTGCTAATTTGCTAAGTGGAAATGTGGTTTTTTAGTTTTGCATTATTTTGTAACTTGGTTTGTTAGTTTCTGGGATTTTGTCCCTGATCTGTGTATTTGGGTAGTCAATCATGGTTGCTAGTTTAGATATTGTTGTCTAGTTGTAGTTAGGAGCTGTTTGCTCTGTTGTAGCCGTTAATTGTTGTGGCTGGTTTCAGCTTGTTGCTTAATAAAATTCACTTGATTATCAGGGAAAAAAAAAACTTTCAACTTCTTAAAGTAGAAAGATAACAATAAAACTAGTAAAAGAAATAGAAAGGGGCATATGGATATGGGATTATGAATCTTCATTTATTTTTGGATCAATTTAATTCTACAGCAATTGCAACTGCAGCTTCTCACCAATCATAGGAACAAGATATCATGGTAAAGACAACCAAGTAATTTCACAACAAATGGAAAAAGAAAATAAAAGGATAATATAAAAGGAAAGAAAAAAGTAAAAGAAAAGGGGTGGTATTTAACTCTCTGATTTGTCAATAGCTATTTCTTGGAAATATCAATAGATGTATAGAAGCTCTAAACTTATATCAAACAGTCAACTTTAAGGCAATGGCTTGGTTTCAGCCACTAAAGTTCTTGATTAGAATAAGGAATTACCTTATAAACTGGTCCAAATCCTCCCTCTCCAAGCTTATTATCAGGATTAAAATCTTCTATAGCTTTCTTTAGTTCAGCATAGCTGAAAGTGAATATTTTAGCATCTATTCCAAGGAGCTCTGCAATGTCAACATAAACACAGGTTGTAACACTGAATCCAATAACTAGTAATCGATTTGCTTGAGTGGTTTAAAGCAGAAAACTCAGCAATGTTTCTGCAAACTAAATGAGGAACTATCCTTTTCTTAAGCATCAATGATCAATGTGTTTTAGTCCAGAATGTTGTTGGACTGAAGCAGGAGATTGGGTAGCAAGCTTAATAAATGGGAATTTGTCTATAGCCTGGGGCTTCATTGGCCACATAAATTATGTTTCTCCCTACTCCTTTTTGGTCATATATGTCCGTTTGTGTGTGCATGCGTATTATTCCAGGACATGTATAGAAAGAGGTTTTAGTAAAAACGCTTATGTATACAAGAAATGATACACTGCATTTTATACTCAACCTATTATGGAGTATGCAGAGGCCACCTCACTAATAGCGAGTACCATAGCATCACATAAGGAAAGAGTTCCATTGTTCTAACATGTAGAGAAAACTGAATAAAGTTTGACAGCTATCATCATGCATGTGCAACATGATTTTTGGCTTACCTTCATCATCATTGGTTGGCGGTTTTCTTCTTCGAACAATATAGAAAACAATGAAAACAGCCAGAAAGCTCACAGCCCCAACACCAACAAGGAGACCCACAATCAGACCAGTCCTATTCTTGTTGCTGCTTGGAGGATTGTTACTAACAGTGGGTGTAAATTCTATACCAAAGTAAGATAGTCAATAATATGTTACTAAATTGTGAGGAAACCAATACCTAATCTTTCTAAATGGCATCTATAGTTTCTGCACTTTTTTACCTGGTGTAGCACTGATGGCTGAAATAGAAGGCCCATAAGTACCTTGAGCAGGTACACAGCAAGTCCCCTTTCCAGCCCAAAAGAGATGGAATTCAAGGTAGTTTTGTGATACATGAACATTGTTATATTCCTTCTGAACAGGTACAAAAGAGGCACCACCAGCTTCCTTTTGTAAGTCAAAATCCTTTAAAACAAGATTCCCCTGGAGTAAACAAATTCAAAAATTAGCCCCAAAAAAAAAAAAAAGGAATGAGGATAAGAGGAAAGAGGTCATTTTATAGGAAAATTGGAGAGGGAATACATCAAAGGTTTCATTCAAAATCCTTATCATGATTATAGACATATTTTGGATATCAAAACTATTTTGAGTTTTGGAAATAAATTGCAAAAAAAGTGAAGAAATCGCAGAGGTAATGGTTGTACTGTACTTGACAAAAATTTTGAGAAAAATAAGAGCAAAATAGATAGTTAAAGAAAACATGTGGAGGGGCCAAAATAGAGAACTGCTAGTGGAAAATTTAGAATTGATTAGATAATTTCAATTGTAAATATGCATCACATTCAACAAAAATCTATATTGATGAATAAGACAGTCAATATATTTGTTCTTATACTCTTTTTCTGTAAAGAAATATACACTTAGATTGGCATCATAATCCCTAGTCACGATCATGGTGCAAAATTATTAAACTACACAATTAAAGTTTATCAAAGAAATTAACTTATTTACTAGGGTGAATAAACGTTTTAGGCAATGCAAACTTCATTTTAAAAGAAAACGCTGAAGTTCTAAAACAATTCGATAATATGATGCAGACCTGGATATAAATATCAAAGACACGCCTCCCAAGACTTTGCCATGTGTTAGAGTTTACAAAAGCTATTTCTGCAAACCGGAGGCTCACAGTGTAGTTTCCATTCTCGAGCCCTAGGCCATAGTATCGTAATGATGAAGCAGAGAGTCGAGCTGTTTGGAACAGCTCTAAGTCTAAAGTATTTGTGATTTGTGATAATGAAGAACTTGTATACTGAGCATTATTGGACCCACTAAAATATCCAACATTACTAACTACCCACCTTTCTGTGTCAACCACATAATATATGACTGGACCAAGTGTCTCATTATCCCTCTCATACAAAATCCCATTAGAAGAGGTAATCTGAGGTCCACCACACTTAATTGCAAACTCAGAACCTGTAAACAATATATTAAAAAAAACAATCATTGATATGTAAGCTTGGAAAAGGTAATTAAATTTAGCATTCATGAGCAATCTACGCATTTCAATAGTGGACATGCTTGAATTTAGAATTCTGACCAGTAGTCTGAAGAAAAAAAAAAAAATAGAACGTAAGTTCAAAAATAGTTTAATTATCTGTAAGTTGAATGTGCGACTTAGTGCTAAGTACAAAAGATTTACATATTCAAACCCGAGCTTTTTAAATACTCTTTTAATGATCACCAGTATAGGGTCCTTGGCAGAGGTTCACTGACCTTGCAATTTTTCTTTTTAAAGTACATCATGTTGCCATTTAAAATTACTGTATATTGAATTAACACTGGAATGTAGCTGTGATGCATTGCCAATTTAGCCCCTGAAAAGACAGGTCTAATATTCATGTTTACTAAAAATTTGGAATGCATCTTGATTTTACTGTGTCCATATCAATATTTTGTAAACATTTGAAGTTTTGTTCGTTCGTATTCTGCTTAGAAGCACCAATCCTAGAGTATAATCTTCTCAAGGTTTGGCCTCAATACCTACTAATACTTTCCAATCTTACAATTAAGTGTGATTTTTTAAATTGTACTTATATCTTCCAATGCCATGATTGCAAGGAAAACCCCGTTGAAGACAGCTCAATCCTGAAGGCAAAACACTAAAGGAGAACAGAAATGCACTTAGGCAAGGAATATGTAGTTTAATGACATAAAACATTAGTTATTAAAGCAGATATATCTCATTCATTAAAAATATTCTTATTAGGATTAGGTTTTCACTCATGTAATTAGAAGTGATCTCTTGGCAATATGCTCATAAGCATTCTCCTAATAATACTAAACCATGATTGTCACATGATGAAAGAGGTTTCTTTAAATGAGTTAAGACTTGTGGTTTCCCAATGTAAGGCATTACTTGCAATCAGAAGAATTAAATATATATGAAATTGATCATGAAGGGAAACATATAATATTTATGCAGAAGTGGTTTTTTTTTTGTGGGGGGGGGGGGTGTGTGTGGAGGGGCAATTTAATCAAATGGGCTTTGATAGTCCCCATCCCCATTACTCTCCTAGGTATGAAATCAGCTAATTACTCTTCATTTTTATCAATGTTTCGTATGAGAAAAACATATAGATTAGGTGTCATTTGACCATGTAAATAAGATGATATAACCAGGCTTGACCCTTTTTTTTTTCTTTTTTTTTTTGTATATTTTGGTAATTGATGACTCCTGAGTTGTTGGAGCTGGAAACCCCATTTCTCATGCTCAGGATCTCCACATGTGAGGCTTAAGAGAATATTTTCTACTCAAATTAGTTTGGTATCAAAGCTTTTGTCCTGCATCAGACCCTACTTATTCACTCCTTTTAATGAACATGAGTATACATGCTATCAGCTTCTAACAGCTTCATCACCATAATTGACAAGACTAATAACATTGTAAACTTGATTAGAAACTTGTTTCATTATAGTAAAACTCAAGCGCTAAAATAAAAAATATAGCATCGAGAAATTTACCTGCTGTTTGAACCTTCTATTGTGAAATTGTTGGCAACTAGATTACTGCATATTATACAGCATAAGATCTGAATGTCATTTTTTATTCAAGAGTAGCAAGTTATAGAATATCAGAAACATAAATATAATATAAGATATTTTCAAATAGAATAGTATACATACAGTTGTAAATTTTGTTCACTAACCCAAGAAGGACAGCTTCCTTGTAAATTATTGTAAGACAAGTCACTGCAATCATAACATAAGAAGGATGTTAGATACATGATCCATTCAACTGGTAAACAATCCCATGTTCAGTACTAAATTACGCATTAGTCAATTGACATTGATGCTCTGAAACAAAATTTTGAAGCCACATTATTTGAAATTTAGAACCTCAATTTTTCTATGTTTGCTAATAGTGCCATGCTTGTTTATGCTATCAGCTACACATGGAAATCCATGTATACTCTTTTATGAGACTATAAGATTAGGCCAGTACAATTAATCCATTGGTGATACAACATTTATTATTTTCTGTAATTGCTTGCTTATAGATATACAGAAAATACCCTCCCCACCCCCCCCCCCCCCCCCAAAAAAAAAGAAAAAAAGAAAGGAAACACTTCCATCATTTTAGAGTAATCGCTAAATTATTACATGGAAATCAAATCTTTGATTAACCTCCCAATGTAAAAGTATCTGCTCTATAAGATTGTTATAGCTCACTACGTATGAATGTTCACTTAACTCATACAAGATTTTGGGATGTGGTACTCAAATTTTTTCTACCAAAATACCACCGTAAATAGCTTAGTATTAACAAGAGATCAGAGTCATACTACCCTCTTGACATCAGACTGAATATAACTCCTTGTAAATATGCATCGGAGATTCAAAAAATCCTTATACAAATAAGGGATTTCTATCAAAAAAGCTAATTGTTAGACACCTCCATTTTAAATGTATCATAATGTTGTTAAATGCAAATAATGTCTTTATGTACTTACATGTTGAGAAGAGACCCACTTTTTTGTGCAGGCACAGTGCCGTTTAACTTTTATTTCCAAGAAACCTGATAATGAAGGCAATAGTACATGCTTCAATATAATACAAAATAATATTGGGATGAATAATATGAAATTAAGAAAATGAGGAATATTACAAGAAAGAGAGCGAACTCAAACTGAAAAGCGCGTTTGGAATCTGTCCTGTTATATTGTTGAAGCTCAAATCCCTAAAAAAGTAAAACAATATTATTATTATGTATTGATAATAAAGCTATTATTACATGGTTGTGATTCATAAAACTAGTTATCTACAAGAAGTAATTAACAATTATAATCCTTACACACTATCCCAACAAGAAAAAAGGAAAAGAAAAGGATAGAGAAAAGATAAGAAGAGTGGAAAAGAAACAAGATGAATTTGAATTACAATGAAGTGGCCCCTTATCCAATGACAAATAGGGTGAGTTCATTTTGTAAGCCAAGAGAAACCTAATAACAATATCACTTAATTTGATCAGTATTGACCACATAAATTTCTTTCTTCAGGTTGGGGTTGCTCAACCTAATAAATAGCATAGATGTTCCTAGTTCCATTGCTTTGAACAACAATCAAATTCAACCTAAATTCCAGCACTACGTGTATCTAAAATTCTAAATAGTCACCCACCAATGGGAATTACTTACAGCTGTGACAACTTTAAGTATTCTCCTATATTTGATGGAATTGAATCAGAAATGTTATTATTCCTCAGCACTCTACAACAGATGCAACTAAACTATTATATTATATTCTGGAAGAGCAACAAAGAGGAAAGAAAATATGGGTATTCATAATTAGGAATCTAAAACATAGACGCTTGGGCTTTTTCTTACAAGGTACTTAGAGATTTCATATTCTTTATAAAAGCCAGTGAAGAGCTCCCATTAGACAAATCACTTATTCTCCTACAATAATATCACACATGAGATTGTTAACTTTACAAGATCTACAAAAAACAAATAAAAGTAACTAAGAGATGTTGACACTCACAACTCTGTCAAAGAAGTCAAATTGGAAAATGCTAAGGGTATTGGACCTTCTAAAGAGTTTCCTTCAAGCTTCCTACCAAAATCATTTTGTAGTAGTTAATCATAAATTGTGCACAAATGCATCTCTTCTATAGAATGTACAAGTAAACACTAAAATTTTATCAATAATAACTTTGACTTTGCAATGGAAATTGAGCCTTATCAAGTATGATTTAGAGAGAAGCAAATAGAATAGGGCTAACAATATTCTTACAAGGCTTTGACCAATTCCCAATGAAGTCAAGTATCTTACCTGTTAGTTCAGTGTCTGAAGCCCACCTGAGACCATAAGAAATATCTCCTCACACAATCTAATCACAATTTTTTGTTTTAATATTCATCATTATGTAAATTTTAGAAAGTTTGCAGGTGAGAAAAGAAGTAGTAAGCTAGTTCTTACACTATCACAAGGCTTTTTAAATTAGCAAATGTCGAAGGAATCGCACCGCTATCTCCAAAACTATCAAAGTAGCTATCAACGTAAAGAATTTACATAAATAAAATTATATTGATATCCTATCATCAGTTCAAATAAAAATTTAGTAGTAACAGTTAATGAATTTAACAACCAAAGTAAAGGTCTCAAGCCATTTTTGGCAGCTAATAGAACAATTTTCAAAATTTCTCATGGTAAGTATCTACAGAATATATCATTTTCACCATATCATTTCTAGCAACTAATAGTACTTGACTTTATCATGTAAAATATATATTTTTTTAAATATGATTACATTGTTTTCTGTCCTAGGATAAAACAAATAATCTTGCGTTTGCAAAACCTTGCAATATGGCATATGAGATTTGTTGTCACAAAGTTCTTATAATCTCTAGCAACAAACAGGATATTACAAGAAGCTTTACTAGAACCATTTCCAAAGTCTGCCTCACCTAGCTATAAAATGAAATCAAATTGATTTTCGGAACGTTTATTGAAATTCGAAAGCTTTATGGTACTAGAACTTACAGCTGTTCTAATTTCACTAAATTGCCAAGCTCAGATGGGAGAGAACCAGTGAAGTTGTTTGTCGAAAAAGACCTGCAAAATTAAAAAGTAAAACAATATATGAATTATAATTTATATTCAAGGACTTGATTCTCTTCGGGTGCAGATCATCAAGATCAAGTATGTGAGATATAGAATTCCAGCCAAAAAAAAAAGATATGAAATGCAGAAAGCATCAAAATTGTTAGGACATATGTGTTTCACATGTTAAGAACATATGTCTTGATTTTATTTAATTGGCTTATCCTTTGACAAAACGCACTTTACTTTTATTTAGGTAGATTTAGGATGTTTTAAATACTTCAAGAAACTTTGTTTCAAGATCATGTATTGAAGCTTTCAAGTCTGTTCAAGAAAACAAGTTCAGAGTGCAAAATCATTAAAGCTCGACAGTTGGTCGACAGCTGCATCTATCGAGTTTAAGGAAGCTGTTCTTCATTCGGTGTGCTCGACAGCTGCTCGACACCTGCTATCTGTTGAGATTTAAGATTTTCAGAATTTCAATCTGATTTTCTTAGGATCCGTGAATATATCTTTGGGCCTTCTTTTCTCCTAAACCTAGACATATAAAAGGATCAGTTTAAGGGCCGTCTAAGTGTTCACAAGTTGCACAAGCTTTGAGCAAACTCTGTTCAAGCAAATTGTGACCGGAGACGAAGTTCTTACCCTAGTTCATCTCTTTCTCTTGAAGAAGTTGTTGTGTATGTGCACCGTAGGATTTTGTGACCAAGCATCTTCTTGATCTTCATCGTTTGGATGAATTGAAGAACTTTGCAACCAACAACCTTCTTAGTTGGTGATTGAAGTCGCGTACTGGGATCCGCGCAATTGGTTAGTCACGTACTGGGAGTCCTGCATCTGAAAGGGGAACTATCACTACAGAACAAGTCTAATTGGGTATTGGGGTAAGGGTTCAACTATAGGTTGGTAAGGTACTTGGATTCATTTACTTGTAACCGCTTGTTCAACTATAGGTTGGTAAGGTACTTGGATTCATTTACTTGTAACCGCTTGTTGTGATAATAGTGGAGTTTTGGAAGTGGTGACCTGAAAATCACTCGGTAGGATTTTTGTCGTTAGGTTTTCCCCATTCGTAAACAAATCACCGTGTTATTTATTTTCCACTGCATATTTAGTTTGTTGGTGATTTGTTTGTGCTACCACGCATTTGCATGATAAATTGATTAATTAACAACTTGACTAATTAATTAATTAATTTCTATCACAAGGGGTCATTCAGTTTGTGGCCTATCAAGTGGTATCAGAGCAGGGACACTCTGATTAGGGTGTAATCTTTGCTGTGTTGATCCATTGACCCCTGTTTGTCATGGATAGAGGACAGTCATTAATCATACCTCCTTTATTTGAGGGCACTAACTATGCATACTGGAAAGTACGCATGAGAGCTTTCTTGCAGTCTTTAGATGAGAAAGTATGGCAAGTTATGGAGTTAGGCTGGACTAAGCCTACAGAAGCGCCAGCCAACTGGGATGATGCCAAGATTAAGGCGGCAAACTTCAACAGCAGAGCTTTGAATGCATTGTTCAGTACTGTCACCAATGAGGAGTTTAAGAAGATATCCTCCACTGAAACTGCCAAGGAGGCTTGGACCATTCTCCAGACAACCTATGAGAGTACTAAGGCTGTCAAAGACTCAAAGTTTTAGAGGCTCACTACAAGCTTTGAAGAGATAAAGATGGAGGAGGATGAGTCCTTTGATGAGTTCTATGCCAAGCTAAAGGACATAGTGAACTCAGCCTTCAATCTTGAGGAAATCATTCCTGAACCCAAGATTGTGAGGAAAGTGTTCAGATCTCTGCCCGAGAGATTTCACGCCAAGATTACGACAATAGAGGAATCAAAGGATATTGACAAGATTCCTCTGATTGAGCTGGTTGGAAACTTGCAGACCTACGAGCTAGGGTTGACAAGAACAAGCAAGTTGGGTAAAAGCAAAAGTATGGCACTGAAGGCTAAGAGCAGTGAAACAGATGAATCTTCTGATGATGAAGATTCCAAGATAAAGTCCTACATCACCAGGCAGTTCAAGAAGTTCATGAAGAACGCCAATGGAAAGGGTTTCGACAAGGACCGCAGGCAATCCAGTTCTTCTCAATTTAAAGGCCAAGACAAAGGGAAGAAGGATGCTAAGGAAGGTGATTAGTACACTGTTCTCTCAGGACCTAAGTGCTTTGGGTGTCAAGGCTTCGGTTACATGAAGCATGAATGTCCCACATACCTCAAGAGCATTGGGAAGAGTAAAGCACTTGCTGTTACCTTGAGCAACACTGACCCTGAGGATGACGGAATCTTAAATGCCTTCACAGCCAGAGTCAATCCTACTGATGGGATTGTTGAAGATGTGGTTGAAGAAGAGGAACTGGTGGAATCTAAGTTTGAGAAGATGGAGGACCAAGATGACATCCATACAGCCTATGAGAAGCTGTATAAGCTTTTCGAGAAGCATGAGAAATTATATAGGCTAACCACCAAGAAGCTCAGTGATGTGGAACTTGATCGTGAGGAGCTTTCCATGAAATTTGATGAAGCCAATCAGACTATTGGAGCACTGAGATTCAAGAACAATTTCTTGGCTGAGAATACCAAGAAGCTTGAAGTGGAGCTGTTTCAAGTTAGAGCTCAATTGGAGAGGACTTCAAGCGCAAAGCTGGATGAGATGCTGAGCATTCAGAAATCTGCTTCAGATCGAACAGGTTTAGGGTATGGTCTTTCTTCCTCTAATACTGCTTCTTCTAGTACTACTATTTTTGTTCCTCCTGCTAATAATGTTAAAACTGAGAACAATGAGATTAAAACTGAATTAGCTAGTGAGAACTTAGACAAGGGTAAATCTATCTTAGGAGCACCCCCTAAGTTTAAGAAGAAAGATGTTAAAAACCCTAGGGCTAAGAAGCCTAACTCTCAAAAGCCTAAACAAAAGAAGTAGCATCTCTGTCATCATTGTGGAGCTGCCGGTTATACTCAACCAAATTGCTACAAGTGGCTTGCCACTCAACAAAGCAACTGCTTGATAGCATCTGGGAACCAGAATCAGCTACAATTCTCTTTCGCTCCCCTTAGTAATCTTCTCAAAACCCTTATGTTCCTTTCGAACTTGAATGGGTTTAATTCTTCCCCTTCATCGCCGGTTCAAGGGTTTGCTAGACGGAAAAGTTCTTCCAAGGTGTGGAAGGAAAATGGCTCCAAGTGATTCTATCACTTTTCTCTCTCTCTTCATGTTTTTTTTTTTTTTTTGTGCAATACTTGTGTTTTGCTTTCATGTTTTGAGTCAGTCTAGTTTTTATGCTTTGTTTGTTTAACATGTTTTTTGTTGGTTATTTTTTTCAGTTTTTGCTTTGTTTTGTTTTTCTTTAAAAAAAAAAAATCAGAAAAATACAAAAACAGTATGTTTTGTGCATTGGTATTTGTGTACTTTGGATGGCCATTGAAACAAAGTCTTCTGAACTTTGTATCATTTGTAGCTTAGATGAGCATCTCTATGCACAACTAAGCAAGTAAGCTTTGTGGCTCATGTTTGTGATGAGTACGATTAAGTTGTCTTTTAAACTTAACATGCATATCACTTTTTTTTATGGAAATGACTAAAAAATCATGAGAGAAAGGCATAAATAACCATCTCATCACTGTTGCCCGTCAATCATAATTAGACACCTGTATGCTTTGACATAGCAAAAGTGCAGTGTCAATGACATTTGTGTGCCTAGGCATAGCAAAATTGGAATGTCAAATATCATTGGGTATTTCTTTTCTTTCTCTAATAAGCCCATGCATGATATGTTTAAAAGAAAAATATGCAAAGAAAATCGATAGCAAAAAGATCAAAAATGCTTTAAATATGATTGCAAGCGTGTATTCTAGGAGATGTAGGAGTTATAAGATGTACCTCAAAGGTGATAGTCCCCATCAAGCAGTTATGATTGTGTGTGAGTTAAAGTGATTTTCTCATATCTCAAATCGTCATAACATGCATACCCTTATGCAATCTTGCGATGTTTTTCACTCACAACATGTAATATTCTTTGCTATTCTTGATACATGTGCAGGTACAATGTGATTTGGTCATTACGAGGTTTTACATGTATTAATGTATGCTCACTAAACTGTCTAGACTTGTTTTTGAAATATAAAATTGGTTAGACTTGTTTAGTGTGTGTGTGTGTGTTTTTGGAGATCCATGTGCTTAAATTTCCAATTGAGAGATGATTTTAAGAGCTTAATATGTTGATTGGATCGTTGGTTGAGTTGCATGTTGGATTGCATTCATGTTTGTGTTTTTCACATCTCGAAAAACTATTTTTAAAAGCTGGCTCTACACCTCCTTGATACCTCCTCGATAGCTGGCTATCTGTCGAGCTTCCTTAAGCTTTTTCCTTATCGCAATCTCGCCTGCACCTCGATACCTGGTGGATCGATCGAGCTTCTGTTATTGATTCTGATGTGTTGATCCTCAACACCTCCTCGACACCTCAGCTGTCGACAAGCATTTTTCTCAACACCTCCTCGACAGATCCCTCGATACCTCTCGATACCTGCATCTATCGAGATTTACTGCTTGTCCTATATAAGGACTCTGTGCGATCCGGTTCTCATTTCATTCGATATCTCTCTCGATACTTCTCTGTTTCTCTCCCAAAAACTCTCCAATCTCACTTCTATCTTGGTTCTCAAGGATTTTCCAAGGTTTTTCAAGTTTTTCTTCACTTGGTAAGCCTTTGATCCTTTCTCATTCATGCATTTCATGTTTTTGAAACCTAGGATTTGGGGTTTTTGGAAATTTTTGGGAGTTTTCAAAATTGATGAGATTTTATTGAAATTTTGGGTTGGGTTTTCACTTAAATGTGTTTAAAACCTCATACATTGCATCACATTAGCATTATAATGGTATTGCCATGCATTTAGATGTGTGCTATATGTTTGTGTGCTGATAGGTTTGGATTGGGCTGAGCCCATGATGAAATTTCTTTTGCATGTCACATGTTCATGCATTTTCCATGCATACGTACTTCTTTTCAATATATTTGATATATTTGAAAATGTTGGGGACTTTTCTAATTGTTTTTCTTTTTCTCCCTCTCTGTTGTTTACGTTAGTCGTGTCTATGGCACCTAAGCGTAAATCCACTTCAGCCCGGAACCTTCTTCGTTCCGGTGCTTCTTCTTCGTCTGATTCTACTTTATCTTATATCCAGTTCCGTGATGATGATGCCTTTAAGGCATTTTCGGAGAACTTTTCTCGACGAGGCATTCATTCGGAACGCCAAGTCATCTTGTCAGATTTTGCTGACACCGACCTTCCTTCTGTCATTCACAGTAAGGGATGGGAGTCACTGTGTGACGCCCCGGTCACCTGTCCTCTCATGCTGATCCAGAAGTTCTACTCCAACATGCACGGGATTGATCGGTCAGTACCTCTTTTCTTCACTTGCGTTCGAGGTACGCGTATTCCTATCACACCGCAGCTAGTTGCGGATGTGCTTCGGGTTCCTAGGATAGAGTTTCCTGACTATCCTGGTTATGAGTGTCTGAGGACTATGTCCAGGGATGAGCTCATGTCCGCTTTCTGTGAGCGCCCTACTTCTTGGGGTGAGCATCTTTTTACACCATGTCGACCTTTTGCTAAAGGTCCTAGATTCATGAACATGGTGATGACTTTTGTTTTGCATCCCCTCTCTCACTATAACTCCATCACAGAGCCTCGTGCTCGGTTTCTGTTGTTTCTTCTTGAGTATCTCACCATAGACTTCCCTTTTCATTTCATTCTGTCTATTATTGATGTTCATCTAGATTCGGCGACCCGTGATAAGCTCATCTTTCCTTCCGCTATCACTAGGATTCTACGCCATTTTTCTATTCCTTTTCCCTCATCCGACCATTTCACTGTCATGTGTGCCATAGATTATGCTACCGTTAAACGTAGCGAGGCCCAGCTTCAGTCGCGGCAATCGGATGCAGCGGCTCCTTCCTCTCGTTCCGTTCCATCCCGTTCGGCTCCATCCACATTGACTCCTCCTTCCTCTTCGAGCGATGTGTCTCTAGAAGACATCATGGCGCAGCTGCAGCGCATGGATGCTCGCCTCGATACACTCTCTACGGAGTTGTATCAAGTGAACATTCGTGTCGGTTGTATTGTTCGATGACAGGCGTCTATGGGTGGCTTTGCTCCTGAGGCTACTCCTTCACCGCCTTCTCCTGTGGCTTCTACGTCTGAGGATGAGGATGATGATGATGGTGATGACGATGATGCTTCAGATGATGATGATGGAGATACTAGCTCTGCCGATGAGATGTCTACTTGACACTCTTACCCTTTGTCATTCGTGACAAAAAGGGGGAGTAGTTTTGGCATGAGAGTAGTCTATCTTAGGGGGAGAGTTAGTATAGGACCATTTTGTTAAGAAGAGTGTTGATACATTTTTGAGGGATGTAGTGAGGATAGTATGTATCTTTTCTTTTCTTTCTTTTTAGATACATTACTCTTGTACATGAGGTCTTGTGACCATTTATAGACATACATTGTACTTATCTCTTTATCTATATTGATGTATGTTTTTCTTTCACCTACCCCTTCATGTGTTGTTTCTTTTCGCTCTTTATACACATGTTTCTTATACTTGTATGCAATTTATTATTTCTATTTCACACAAAGATGCCTTGATGAGTTTTGTTTAAAGTGTTTCAGAAATACAGGTTGTCAAAGTCTACTTGCCATAAACTCTCTTCTTGCAAAGTTTTTCAAGAGTTTGTGTTAAGATAGATTTTATTGTATTCAACAAGTGAATATGAGTTGAGTGATTTATGACTTCTCTCATATGTCATTTGTTTGTTGTGGTTTTGTCACGAATTGCCAAAGGGAGAGATTTTTAGGACATATGTGTTTCACATGTTAAGAACCTATGTCTTGATTTTATGTAATTGGTTTATCTTTTGACAAAATGCACTTTACTTGTATTTTGGTAGATTTAGGATGTTTTAAATACTTCAAGAAACCTTGTTTCAAGATCATGTATTGAAGCTTTCAAGTCTGTTCAAGAAAATAAGTTCAAAGTGCAAAATCATTAAAGCTCGACAGCTGGTCGACAGCTGCATCTATCGAGCTTAAGAAAGTTGTTCTTCATTCGGTGTGCTCGACACCTGCTCGACACTTGCTATCTGTCGAGATTTAAGATTTTCAGAATTTCAATCTGATTTTCTTGGGATCCGTGAATATGTCTTTGGACCTTCTTTTCTCCTAAACCTAGACATATAAAAGGATCAATTTAAGGGCCGTCAAAGTGTTCACAAGTTGCACAAGCTTTGAGCAAACTCTGTTCAAGCAAATTGTGACCGGAGACGAAGTTCTTGCCCTAGTTCATCTCTTTCTCTTGAAGAAGTTGTTGTGTATGTGAACCGTAGGGTTTTGTGACCAAGCATCTTCTTGATCTTCATCGTTTGGATGAACTGAAGAACTTTGCAACCAACAACCTTCTTAGTTGGTGATTGAAGTCGCGTACTGGGATCCGCGCAATTGGTTAGTCACGTACTGAGAGTCCTGCATCTGAAAGGGGAACTGTTACTACAGAACAAGTCTAATTGGGTACTGGGGTAAGAGTTCAACTGTAGGTTGGTAAGGTACTTGGATTCTTTTACTTGTAACCGCTTGTTGTGATAATAGTGGAATTTCAGGAGTGGTGACCTGAAAATCACCCGATGGGGTTTTTGCCATTAGGTTTTCCCCATTCGTAAAAAAATCACTGTGTTATTTATTTTCCGCTGCATATTTAGTTTGTTGGTGATTTGTTTGTGCTACCACGCGTTTGCATGATAAATTGATTAATTAACAACTTGACTAATTAATTAATTAATTTCTATCACAAGGGGTCATTCAGTTTGTGGCCTGTCAAAAATAGGTGTACAATTGCATCATGGTGACTACTAAATTCATATTTTTGTGAAAACCCTTCCTCATTATTTTTAATGGTAAGTCACACATGCATCCTATTATTGAGGGAGGAGGAAATGCCATTTGAGATATAGCTTACCACAAAACCCTTCTTCAAATAAATTACAATAAAAGAATGGTTGAAACAACACCACCAAGATGCCACATAGATGACTTACAAATTTTGAATAAGGGTAACTTACAACGATATTAAATCTGTAAGATTTCCAAGTTCCTTTGGAAGTGTCCCTGATAATGCATTGATGCCAAAACTCCTAATTTATTAAACATCAAAGGAAAGAGAAAGGTTAGCTGACATTAGACATACAATATCCTTTGAGTTTCAAACCAAAACTAAGACAGGCTTACAGGTATTGCATGCGATATAGTTTGCCGATGGATGCAAACAAGTTACCAGTCAAGTAATTTTGGCCCAAATTCCTGTAAGAAATATTGGAAACATAGCACATTTAACAAATTATAATGAAAATGAACCATCCTGGAAAACTAGTACACCACATCTACCACAAAATTCAATTGGTTTACATGATGCAGTACACTTTCAAGGTCTAAGTTCAATCCTAGCTTACATGAAAAAGAAGGTAATCCATATTCATGCAAAACACAAGTAAACAAACATATCGAGAAGATATCGTACAGATTGAAGAGGAAAGTCAAAGCCCATAGTTCATCTGGAATTATGCCAACTACATTCAGGGCATAAGCCCTCCTGTAAAAGGGGGAAAAAAATCAACCATGAAAAAAAAGATTGAAGTACTGAAGATGCCCAAGATATTTTGAAAGTGTAGTTTCTGTAACTTACCAAATTTTGCAGAACTTTCAAGGATTTTTTTTTTTTTTTAAAATTGAAAAAAGGGGGGATTATCGTATGAAATAATTGTGCTTCAGCTTGTATATGAATTTAATTCATGGATCGCTAAAACTGTAAGCTTAGTAAAGGTGGCAGATTGAATGACTACTCAAGAATATTAGTAATTAATATCATAAAAGCTCTCTACAAGGGAATTTTTACATATAACGGTGAGTTTCCAATTAATGGCCATATACCCTAGTGGCATTCTGCTCCCTTCTTATGGGTTTAGACCTGAGGGTCAAACTCAAATCCCCTTAACTTGCACTTTGCAAAAATAATACATATTGAGGTCCCATCTGATTATCCTTTGCAAGTATTTAGATTTTATTCTTTTGTTTGCGCTAAATGCATCTCAAATTGTGCTTGTATGCTCCAATGGCATAAAATTCATGGTTCATTGTACAAAACCACACTTGTACTAGTGAAATGTGGTACAAGGAGAAAATGAGCATAGGAGAAGATAAAATTAGCCATCAATATATAAATCCAAGAAACCACATAAAGAACTTTTAAGTTATAAAACACACATGTGCACACGCACATGCACACACAAAGAACTTATCTCTTCAATTTTTATTTTATTTTTTTTCAATTCCTTTCCCCATTTCAACACTGGAACATTGAATTCAAGTAAAGTTCCCATTTTATATTACCATGTGAATTTATAAAGTTGACACATTTTAGCTTTTCATTTTTGGTCATCATATAGATGATTCATACGTGAGATTTTCTTTTAAGAGGATATTATGACAAGGCCTCCTTATGATGTCTCCATGACCTCGCCTTAGTCCTTAGGATTCTATGGCCAATTCATGCAAAACTCAATAATTTTAAAGCTCACACATCCATCATAGGTATTGGTTTGACCAACAAATGCCACCAACTTAAATTGTTGCGTGAAGATACATTTCATCAAAATTTTAAGCAGCAAAATACTTTATCTTTTATGCTCAAATTTGATGGTATGATGTTTGTATGACATTCCATGCTCAAAAACCTTTAAAATAAAGGAACAGAACATGGGAAGCACCATGAAGGCACACCCATGACAGATTAGATCTTCTAATTAGAAAAAGGCTGACTCGGGTGGCAAAAAAATCTCATTTGTTTGACTGCTGTACCCCACACACACACACACACACATATATATTTAGAGTGAAACACACAACCACCACCCCTCCCCCTGAGTTTTGAATGCAACACTCAACTCCATGTGTATCATTTTATGTGAAAACCATAAACATCCATTAAAATAAAAGATGTATTGCTCATGTGATAACACTGTCAATATTTAGAATTGTATTTTCACATAAAGCAATACCATAGGGGGTTTTGTCTTAAACTCAAAAACCTCAAGAAGGTAAAATATTACATAATTAACAATTTACAGGTAAAACAATACCGCAAGGGGTTTAAGTGTTACACTCAAAACTTCAATGTGTTATGTTTTTAGGGGAAACTATAAGGGATTTTGTGCATATTTTTATCCTAAAATGAATGGTAGAAATTGGCATAGAAAAATGACCTGGGGTAGTATATATCTCAATATTTGACTCTGTTATCCCTTATCTATTTCTTAGTGCAATATAAAGTAGGTTTATTAATAAGCTCTCACCTGAATAATACCTCCTCATTTCCTCTATAAAAATACTAAGATGGAAGACGAGTTGAGACCTATGTTACCTACCAACAAAAAGAATTATTATCAGCCACAAACTCCCCCCACAACCACCACCATTCTAAGTTAAGTTCACTTTAGAAATATCCACCTCTATACCCAACAAACTAACAAAATTCTCGATAATTAGTTGGTGTATGTCAGATGAGGGACTACACATACACACTCGGGAGAATAATTCAGTGCTTGAAGAGCTCTAAATACCCTTCTTAAATAAATAAATAAACACCCGGTCCAATAACAAGATGTTAAGGACAAGCATTATAAAACAACGATATGAATAGCGATTTTTGTAATGCACATTGGCAACTCACCTCACCTGTCAAATGATTTTTTTTTTAAAAAGGTTATTGCTACTTTCCTCTGCCACTCTATAAAGGTACATAAAATTTTCGTATATGATAACATATAAAAATAAGTTTTGCTACTAGGCAACCAGTTAATATATAATATCCTCTTCATCAACCAGTTAATATAATATATTCAACAGTGTCGATACTAATTTTTTAACCAATATCGAAAATAAACTTAAACCTTTTCAACAACCAGTCAGATATAATAGAGGCGATCCCCTTGCTTTTCGTTTAAGTTCAATAAAAAATTATAATATAAAAAAAAATGCAACTCACATTAAACTATTTTTTTTTTATTGAATGTGTAGAAATTGTAATTCTAAGCAAAAATGGCATGGGAAACAAAACATGAGGATATATATAAATATATAAGTGTCCTACCACAAAACATCCAAGATTTGGTTGCAAAATTACTTCAGCGTGTTTGGTTGCCAGACCCCTACTCCCCCGGACATTTATATATATATATATATATATATATATAAAGAAAGAAACGTACAATTGGGTTATGTGGCGAGATACTATTGTACGAACAGTCACATTTGATAAAGGGGTTGTGGTTTTGGTCGTCAAAATTTGTGGAGTCGATGGCTGCTCCACTGCATGGTTCCCCACTTATATTCCATTGATTTGAATTTGCTGAGATCCCCCATTTTTGAAATATTGTATTCAGTGCTGTCACTGCAATCACATTCACAATTAAACATCATTGTGATCAATCTAATATACACCCTCCAAAATTGCCACTGTTTAAAAGAACAATTTTATTTAGGAAAAAAGAGCGAAATTTTATAAAATCATTATACTAAAAAATAAATAGCTTATTTTTATTTTGAGCCCATCCCAAACAGAGAAAAATGTTGTGTTTGTAAAAAAGAACCTTCTAATCATTGATACCCATAACAGATTGGACCATAAAATAAATCCCACTTAATTAACAAATATCCAAATTGTCCAAAACTAATAAATCTACGAATACTTTTTTTTTTTAAAGAATTAAAATTACAATTAACCCACTTTTAAAGGGTGTAAAAAAAATCAATCAGTGAATGAATTTTTATTTTTTTAATGAAACGGTGAGTAAAATCCATGTAACATAGATTTCTTTTCTTTTTCTTTTTTTTGGTTACTACACTATATAGATTGATTGAATTTTTTTTTTTTTTTAATTCAATCAATCTATATAGTGACCAAAAAAAAAATCTTTCATAACTTCTTTTTTTCTTTTTAATTTACTAAGTTGGTAGCCTTTGAAATTTCAATATATATATATAGAGAGAGAGAGCATTGCTCATAGCTGTCTGATTATTTAGTTAAATATATAATTATTAATTTATGATGTAGTATTTACCACCACCCCAATAATGTAATGGCTGACACCACAAGTTGCCAGCACAATTGTAAAGCTAAGCTAGCTATTGAAATGATGATAATATCAAAAGTACAATATCTACCTTGCACTCATCAACATGATTCGTTGGTTTGGGGCTCTTATTAACTTCATCCATAGCTAGATTTGCAAGCTACAGCACAATCAAATTCTAAAAGCTAGCCTTTTATATATTACTTCAAGTTTTGTACTTCAACAATTATAAACAAACACAGTATTGGCATTCATTGTTTATTTATTGGATTATAATCCAAAATACAAAAAAAAAAAAAAAAAGTTTCGTATGGCTGTTCATATGTAACATATGCAGAAGAGAAAAAAAGCTCTGATCAGCCAACAACATTAATATGTAATAAACTCTTTGTGTGTGTGTGAGAGAGAGAGCGGCACACCTTCAGCAGGATCTGTAGCAGCTTGGGTTCGATTTTGAGCTTGAGCTAACTCAAAAAGTTGGCCAAAGATGCAAGCACCACAAAAAGCTGAAGCTAGAAGAGGTGATGATCCTACCATGACTTCAATTTTTTCTCTATATGGGATTCATTAACAAAATAGAAGTGCAATGAGAGATATTACAGAAGGGCTAGAGAGAGAGAAGAAAAGAGGAAGATAAAAAGCTTCTCATAGATATGCAAAGCCGCCACACCATCTACTCTATCTGACTAAATGCATTTCTTAAGTATACAAATTCCCATGTTCAAATGTATCCATTGGTAAATATACTCAATATAAAAATGCCAATAGCTAGGGGCAGAAAGTTGACCATTGTTTATAAAACACAACATAATTGATACATTCATATCATGCGGTTTGGTTGTTAGTTACATCATGCCCCACTCACGCGCCCCTAGCTATTGGTGCCAACTTGGTACGTGGTAGCTCAAGATTCACAAACCAGACTCGGGGGAATGGGCAGACTAACAGTGTGAGGGGCAACTATATAGTAAGTTAGGCAAGGTTTGTAAGAATAATGGAAAGTAGCATCTCGAGTTTTAGAAACTCGAGATCCATATTAAAACTCGAGTCCCAAAGACTTGCTTTGCGAGTGTTTTGCTGGATGAGTTGGACTGAAAATGCCACATAAGTCTCGAGTTTTAGAAACTCGAGTTCCTATAGTGGCGTTTTTAAGTCCTATAGTGACGTTTTAAAACCCTATAGCGGCGTTTCCCTGCAAAAAAAAATTTATATGATCATCCCACACTTCAGGGAGCCCTATAGTGGTATTTTTAGTCCCTATAGTGACGTTTTAAATCCCTATAGCAACATTTTAAATCCCTATAGCGGCATTCTCCTGCAAAATTTTTTTTATAAGCATGATCACCCGGTACCAGGTTCAGGGAGCCCTATAGTGACATTTTTAAGCCTTATAGTGACGTTTTAAAGCCCTATAGCGGCGTTTTCCTGCCATTTATGGAACTCAAGTTTTTAAAACTCGATTTCCACGTGGATTTTTTCCACATCAGACCCATCCGCTTACAAATCGAGACTTAAAAACTCAAGTTTTTTCTTGGAACTCAAGTTTTAGACACTCGAGATGCTACTTTTCAACATTGTTTTGAAACGTGACAACTAACTAAATTTTTTGATATTTATTGTTATTTGGAAAGGGTGTTCGACCGGACCCTCTCGGTGGCAACTTGGTAGCTATAGTATAACTTATAAAGTCATTATGACTCATAAGGTCATTGGCACCAGTAGCTAGTATAACTTATAAAGTCGTTGGCAGTGGTTGGGCTGGTGGTTTGTTGATCGAGTTGTGGTGGTGAGTTGCCGATTGGTTTGCAATTTTGGGATGTTGGGTTTTTTCTTGATGGCGTTTTGGTAACAGTGGTGGGGGCACTACAAGAAATTTGGCTATTTTCAACGGTTGAAACCGTCGAAAAAATATTAAAAACCGTTGAAAAAAGTATTTTCAATGGTTGGAATGACGGTAGCGAACTGTTATTAAAAACCATGTCGAGAACATTTTTTTACAGCCTATGCAAACGGTGAAAAAAGTATTACACATTTATCAATAGTTAATAACCGTCGAAATATATACACATAAATGTAAATTAAAGTATGCTTATTACTTTTATCCACAGGCACCCAAACATTGAAATAAGTATTTTCTTTTTAAAAAAAAAAAATTTTGAATGCACCCTTTCACATTAATCAAAATTTAATAACCTGAAACAAACTGCAAAAATCAATACAACTCAACTACTCTGCCTGCTGCCCTTTACACTCTAAAATTTACATTGTTCATCTACCTTTCAAAATAGAAGATTCTTATATCTTTTAAGCTTCAACCTTCAAGACCAATTCATTGGAAATTTTATAAACACAGTGACTCGCATCTGCCATCTAGACATCTGGATCTATAGCTAGGTCCTCTTCAATACACATGAGATCCCATTAATCACTAAGTTCTTTTGATGCCTGCAAAAAGTGTCGTCCATCAATCATTGTTATAAGTGCTAAACCTGAACAAAAAGACAAATAAGGGTAGTTCATTTAGGAAAAAAATGCACCTACCTAAAAAAATAAAATAAAATAAAACCAGCACAAAAAAAGTCACAAGAAATTATAAATTAATAAAAATTTAAATGGTGACTATGAATATTATCATGAGTTAACATACAACTTATACTTCACAAAGCAGTTATAATATATTACAAAAAAGTTATATAATAGTTGACTAGCTTCAACATCCCAAAATCAATTCCAGCACATTGCAAGTGCAATAAGATAGAGCCTTAGATAAACCACAATAGCATAAAACAAGGAAATACCTTGTAGTGTGTCAATAAGCTATTCCACAGTGGCTGTTTGCTCAGGACTTTAGGATTCCCCAGAATGACAATACCATATCGAGCACGAGTTAGAGCAACATTGAGCCTACGGGGATCATTAAGGAATCCAATTCCCTGTAGAGAAGGGAACCAGCAGTCAAACATCAATACATAAATATATCATGAACGAAAATATCTAGATACAAACAATATCTTTCTGGACAACATTCAGAATCCACCAATCACCTAAAAACACATACTTTAGGTATCCATTACATAACCTATAGGCCACAAAATTAAGGGTTTTATATGAACTACCAGTATTGTTTATTTTTTAAATTTGTTGCAGTGGGGTTTGGGTTGTGATCACGGTGGCTAGGCTATGGGTTTGGTGGGTCTCAGTGAGTCGATCTTGCGATGATGGGTTGTGATCATGGTGGCTGGGGAGCGGGTATCTGGCAGTGATCATGGTCGCTGGGTAATGGGTATTTGGAGGTGGCTATGGCTAGGTTGTGATGTGGGGGGTTTTAGGTGGTAGTGGGTTTGCTGAGTTGAGAAGAAAGAGTGAAAGTTTGTTCACTTTGGTGGTTGATCTTGGTTTAGAGAAGAGAAAGAGACAGAGAGAAAGAGAGAGACAGAGAGAATAAAAAATAATAAAGAAGGAATATTTAATTGAAGCGGTAAAAAAAAAAAAAAAAAAATTCAATACTATTTGGTTGTACTGTAACACGAGAGGTTACAATAAATAAAGTGATTTTTTAATGGTTAAGGGTGCATTTAGTATATGTGTTTAAAAACTGAAAATTGTCATTTAAAATTTTTTATGAAAATGTAAAAAAATGTATAAAAATATGTAAAATGTTATTTAAAAACTGAAAATTGTTGTTTAGAAATACTCACCAAACACCCCATAAATGTTTAATTTTTTGGCATCATCAATGTTGATGCTTTATGACTCATTATCTTTCTTTTATATTTTTTTTTTTTGAGAAACAATCTTTTTTTTATTCATGAGTGTCTTGGGAAAATTGTTATATAAATCATGAGTGTTTTAGGACAATTTTTAATAAAAGTTTGGTTTACCTCTAATATTTTTTTAATTGAATTTTTTTTTTTTAATAAAAAACTACCACATCATCCACTAACTAAATAAAATATCGAAATTTAAACTCACTACCACTTACCATTGTGTATTTAAAACAATTGTGTATTTAAAACAAAGGAGAATTCCATTTAAAAAGTACTGGAGCCTGGAGGTAAGCCACCCTTTTATAAACTATTTTATGAAAATTTTGATATCACTTTTATATAATAAAAAATATAAAAAAAAATCATCTAAATAATTAATTGTTTTTTTTCTTTTCCCATAAAACTTTTAAAAAAAAAAGTTTCTTAAATCAATACCTTTACCGTATCCAATAACATTTCCCTTCATTTATTTGTGCAAGTCTCATGACTTGGTCATGGTAACCCTTAAGATCATTCACATTGCAATTTTTATTTTTATTTTTTTCTATTGAGAAAAATGCCAAGAGACCCCCTAAACTTTGAAGCACTGGCCAAAACACCCCCTAAACTTTTAGTTTGGTCAATTTTCTCCTTGAACTATACAAACCTACCAAATAAAGCCATCTGTTAATCTTTCTATTAAGTGACTAACGGAGCACAACACACACGTGCGTTTCATTTACATCAAAGAAAAAAAAAATCCATGGATTAATTTTAAGAGAGGGAGAGAGAGTTTGAGATGTGGAGATTAGATTTGGGATTAGTTTTTACTTCTGAAAGGCTAGAGCTTGAGAGTTTTTGGCTATGGAGGCTACAGATTGGCTAGAGAGGGAAAATTGAAAGAGAAAGAAATTGCTGGAGAGAAGCTAGAGAAGAGAGATGGCTTGGTCTTAGGAGCCATAGTCGGTAGTGGTGGTAGCGGTCTTGAGTCAGCCATGGTGGCTAATCTTTGAGTTCGAGAGAGAGGCTGATCTGTGGGTTTAGAGAGAGAATTTGCATAAAAAAGCTTTGGTTTGGGCTTTAAGACTTTGCCAAAACCCAGGATGGTACTTGTCGAACATGATCCAATGGTGGTGCATACCTCCGGCGATTCCGCAACCTCCTCAATGCTTCCTGTGCTTGCCAATACAGCCATATCTGGCGCTCACTATTTATGGCATTAAACAAGTTTACATCATTTGAAACTCTCTTTTCTTTCAGCAATAGAACAATTGAAAAAGAAACCCAATTCTGGGAAGTGATATAAATAATTTTGAAGTAGCCATGACAGAAGGATTAGAAGCTTATGAATTATGATGAAGAAAAGAGTGACAGAAGTGATGAACAGGTTGAAAACACATCTATATAGTGTCTTCACAAATGTGCTTATCTTTTGATTTGAATGAAGAAGACAGTAGTTACGAAGATGGTTATATTGCCAAGGTAGGTGGACACAGCATTGAAGATGATGCAATGAGTCCGTGCTTCTTCCTATTCCTCTTCAAACGTGTTGCCATAGTTGGGATCTCTCAATCGGTTTGGAAATTTTTTTTTTTTTTTTTTTAATAAATGAAATGCACGTGAGCTCCGTTAGTCACTTAACAGATAGACTAACAGATGGCTTTATTTGGCAGGCTTGTATAGTTCAAGGAGCAAATTGGCCAAAATAAAAGTTTAGGGGATGTTCTGTCCACTACTTTAAAGTTTAGGGGGTCTTTTGGCATTTTTCCCTTTTCTATTTTAATTTATAAACCTACTTTTTTTTTTTTTTTACATCCCCACCTTTTTTCGTTTTTTTGTGCAAGTCATGACTCAAACATCATGACCCTTAAAGAGTTAAACCTATCATAATTTCCAAAGGAGTGCTATTAAAAAAAATAATAACTTCTCCACAATTTGTCAAGTTATAAGTGGTGATGTAAATCTCATGGATACATTATTTTTTCTCCACCGTTTACAATTTGCTGACAAAATAAAAATTGTGATATATATATATATATATGAGATAGGTTCAAGTTACACCTGGTGTAACTCTTTAGAATTACACATTTTTTAAACCATTGGATTTAAGTACATTCAACGGTTAAAAAAAAAACCCCTCATTATTACAAACATTTTTAATAAAATCTCATTAATTACTCTCATTAATTACATTCTAAACTTATCTCTAAACCCAAAAAAAAATACACGGCTGACTCTCTCTCTCTCTCTCTCTCTCTCTCTCTCTCTCTCTCTCTCTCTCTCTCTCTCTCTCTCTCTCTCTCTCTCTATGTTTGGCCAAAAAGAAATTGGTCTCTTCGTTAGTCTCTCTCTCTATTTTCTAGACCAGCGTCTCTCTCTCTATCTCCTCCTCCATTGCTCCTTCACCATTGTTCCACCTCCACAAGTTGCCGGCAAAAAAAAAAAAAAAAAAAACCCAAGCCGAACTGTTTCTATGTGTGAGTACTGTTTTTATTTTTCCTTTCTTTATTGTTGCGAGTGCTCTGTTTTTTTTTTTTCTTTTTCTTTTCTGGTCTGACTCTATGTGCTCTATGTGAATGCATTTAGAAGTTCTGACTCTATGTGTTCTATGTGAAGCCGAACTGAATGGTCTTGAATGTGTTCTATGCGTTCTATGTGAAGCTGAACTGTTGTGAGTGCTCGGTTTTTTTTTTTTCCCCCTCTCTGTTTCTGTTTCTTTTCTACTTTGTGAGTGCTTTGTTTCATTTGCAGGCAACCTTTTGTCGATGCTGTTGTAACGAAGTGCAAGCACTATTTCTGTGAGCATTACGCATTAAAGGTATACCTTTTATTTCTGTGAGCAAGCACAACTTCAGTCAACTGTTTGTGGATTTTTAGGATGTAATTTTTTTACATTCATTTATAGAAGAAAATCAAATCACACATTTAAAAAATTAACCCTTTTAAATTTTAAAAAAGAAGCTGGCAACTGAGTTATAGAAAATCAGATCACACATTCATTTATAGAAGTAATTCTTATGGGACAAGCTAGAACTTATATGTATGGGTACACTGAGTTATTTATGCACATGTTTCTAGAATTGTTGTTCAGTCTGCCTATGAATTGGTATGAGGAATTTATTGTTCATTTTACCCACAATACTTTGAAAAACTAGCATAGTAGGTGATGATGAATACTTTGTGACATTGGTATATTGAGATAATGCCATTTGGGAAATTACTATTTAAGTACTCATGATGTTTTACATGGAATTGATGTTTATATTATATTGTAGTGGTTGGAAGGTATCATGATTTTAAAGTATATATTTTGCAAAGATAGTACTGGAATACTTTTAGAATGATTAATTTTGAAACACATTTACCATGAGAACTTTGAGAGAATGATTTTAACACCCTAAGGCTAGTTGTGATTAGTGGCATGGTACTGTAGGTAAGTCCTTGCAATCTTTTATGATACTAGCCGTGCTAAGTTATGTTTCCTTCTTATTGACGTTAAGTTACATGATTTCCAAACCATGTTAAGTTATGTTTCCTTCTTATTGACGTTAAGTTACATGATTTTCAAACCATGTTGCATCTTTCTTTTGACATATTTGGTCATAATCGTCGTACTTGTAAACAATATAATGGTGAAGGAAGTGATTACCAAGATGAAGAAAACATTACAGAGGTTGGTGACAATGATATTGATGATTTAGCATAAAGTGAGTTTTTTGAAAACTAATCCTAAATCACAGCTAACAATTAAAAACTAATCCTAAAACTACAAGTAGTATAGCTACTTTAAGTTATTGCACTGTTTGCACTGTTTACTACACTTGTTACTGCGCTGTCGTTTAGGTAGTCTTGGCTTGAACTCTTCCAATGCACTGTTATGGCATTCTGCCTCTCTGCCTGAGTCTTTGTCTTGATACACTCCAATACCAGGAGCAGAAAGCCTTTCCCCATATGTACAAGACCTTGCGCAATTCACACTTGTAAAAGAGGCAAAGGAACTCCATCATTTTCATAATACATATAATAAAAAAAAACTCCAATGAAATACTATACAGAAAAGTATAAGGAATTCAATAGAAGCATTACACAGAATTGACTATTATTGTCATTGGAAGATTAGTTCCAGAACCATAAATTTCTTTTATGCTAGAAAGAGTTGAGTTCTCCTCAACTCATTCAGGAACCATATACCCAAGATTGTAGTGTGGGTAGGGCTCTTCATTTTACATTGCTCCATTGCTGAATATGTATGGTTGAGCACTAACCAAAAATACACTATTGAATCCAATTCCTATAAAGTATAAAATAAGCTAATTAGAGCCACAACATCACATATCTTGCCCAACCAATAGCTTAAAGGAAAAATAAAAAAATCAGTTTTATCTAAATTCTAATAGATTCATCATTCATACTTCCAATAGCTTACTTGAGTATTATTAACTAGTAATCATCATTAAAATTGTGCATATAACCATAGTAAGGTTGGCATAGAAGTGATTTGAGTAGAAACGTAGTAAAATTGAAGCTAAGACATAAGAGAGGTTAACTGCTGCAAAATCAAATTCCAAGCAACATAAGAGAGGTTAACTAAGTGGCCCTCATGTCCAAATGGCAATAATTGTGGATGGGCGAAAATATTACATCCATAAATATAAAGAACACTTCGAAATACAATAATAAACAGCCACCAATTACACATTTACCACCTCTTTAACATCAAAATAAGCCTAAAAAACAAACACAAAATCATCTAACCAAATGTTGTCCTCACCACATATATCTCACTATATCATCTACAAAAGCAAAATAGAAGCAAATGTGATAAATCTAAAAAAATTTGGAAATTTTATAAATGGAGAAACAAAAAGCACTTGGAAGATTTCAATCATAAATGCATGTAAATTTTCTAAGATTCACTTTGCACATTGTAGAGCATGTATATGCAGGTGCCAAAATGATCATACCACTAATCTTGATCATATCTAAGCAAAAAATACAACTTCTAGCATGATCTAGAAACTAAAATGACTTACAAATCAAAGTTACACGTTTATGCCTTGATCCTGATACTTAAGAATTTACATGATAACAATCGCATGTCCAAGAATGAGTCTTGATGATTAAAGCTTTTCTCAAGGAAATAGGCAAGTTTCATGAAAAGACCATACCCAAATTTTTTAAAATGGAAAAAAAAAAAAAAATTCATTAGGGCTTTTTATCAAACAGTTGGAGCACAAAAGGAATGAGCCCAAGTTGTGAAATCAATTGGCCATGAATTCCTAATTACCCAGTACAAAAATCACTCAAGATACACCATTTTATCAAGGACTTAACTGTAATTATCAAATAGATCATCATGATTATCAAAGGGAATCAAAGAAAAGCAAATAATTAAAAAATCAAGAACACCTATGGCAGAACATTTTATTTTACGGGGCAAGAAAATCCTAGAATTTCATCTAGCCAAAAAGAAAGGGAAAGTGGACTCACTTCGTGCGGCAATGAGTGGGTAGTGCCTAAGTCTCCATTGCTGTCGAGTGGGAAGTCAAAGATGATGACCCAACTTCGGCAAAAAAACATCTTATTTGGCATTGGGGGAAAATGACCCACAACCCATCAAGACAATTGTGAATTTTCTCTCAACAGTGTTCGGCTTGGTTGCTTTTTTTTTTTTTCCTGCCGGCAACCTGTGGAGGTGGAACAATGTGAAGGAGCAATAGAGGAGGAGAAAGAGAGAGAGAGAGAGAGAGAGAGAGAGAGAGAGAGAGACTAACGGAGAGGCCAATTTCTTGAACACCCTTTCCAAATAACATTAATATTCTAACAATTTCGTTAGTTGCCCGATTCTGAAGGATAATGTGAAACTAGCATCTCGAGTTTCTAAAACTCGAGATCAAACTAAAACTCGAGTTTTTAAAACTCATTTTTGGGGTTTTTCCTATTATGACATGGACGAAGTATTCCACGTGGATATCGAGTTTATAAAACTCAATTTATGTCTAACGTTTTTTTTTAAAACTCCCTTCTAAAACCAAGTTTCAGAAACACGTTTTTGACCGCATAAAACGTATTTGCACTCAGACACTCCACACTCTCACTCTCCGCGCTCTCAAACTCACTCACTCACTCTAAATTTTCAAAATCACTCACTCTCACACCCAAATCAGCTACCCTGTTCTCTCAGTCTCCATGGGCTCTCTTCTGCTTTGTTTATGGTCTTCTTTCTTCATCTCGCTTGCTAGGTAACAATTCTCCGTTCCTCTTTTGCTGAATTTATGTTATAGATTTGGGCTTTTTGCATGGCGGGTTACACATTGTCAGAAATCTAAATGTTAGAACTTATTTTGACTGAAGGACTTGTTGCTGCTGTTGTTTTTGTTTCTGGGTTGTGGATTTACTTGGGTTTTCAATTGCTTTTGATACATGTCCATTTGGGTTTTGTTTAAAATTGCTTTATATTTGTAGACATAGATGTCATTAAAATCAGAATGTCGTTTTTTTTTTTTTTTTTTTTTTTGGTGCGATTGAGAATAAATGGATAAAGGACTTTTCTTTATTTTGTTTCTCATTCAAGAATCATGATTGTGTTTACGGGCTTTTAATAAAAATTCAAATTTTAATTTTATTTAGTGATAAAAAGCTTAATGGGTATTCCTTGCTATGTGTGTTGTTAGATGGCCAAATAAATCTTGAAACATATATTAAAGTTTATGAACCAAATATACGGTTAAGTCACTGTGACATTGTCTTTTGTAGTTGGATTTCAGCATCTTTGAGAAACTTTTGCTGTGTATTGCATGTGACTTGTTCATTTGTCACATTCTTTTGTAATATAAGTCATGTGATGGGGCTTACAACTTTGTTGCAATTTCAATAATGTTCTTTGAAAGTTCAATTAGTGTATAAAACACTATGAACGTTTAGATCCCCAATTAACAAATTACCAATTCAAACTTAATATCAAACAATCAATGTGCAGAATATGAACATAAGCTTAATACAGAATTGATAAACAATCTAAACCAAATAAAAACACATCCACAGCAGAAATTAAATGGCAAAGATTAAAGGAAGAGAGATGCAAACACAAGGACAACACAACGATGTGTTATTGAAGAGGAAACTGAAGCTCTCGGCGTAAAACCTCTCCGCCGTCCTCTAAGTGGTAAATAATCCACTAAAGAATGTAGTTGGGATACATGAACAGCAGAAGACCCTTTGTAAGGTTGAATTTAATCAACCATGTGTTGGCTTTATTCCGTGACAAATTTGCTTGTAATACAGCACTTAGAAACCCTGTATTTAGGTGGGAATCATGTAAGGGTAGTGTGTGAGAGAGTGTAAAGAAATGCTCAAGACTGTGCAGTGAAGCAGGGACTCGCAGCTGGATCTTGCGGGAGGTTCGCGGCTTGCAAGCCGCCAAAAGTTGCACACACGCAGAGCATGCAAGGGAGCTAAACAGTCACACCAGCTGGAGCACTACAGGACAAAAATCTAGACAGGCCATTTAGTTAGCTCGCGGCTTGAACTCGCAACTCAGTCAAGTCGCGAGGTCAAGTCACCAGCCAACCCTGTTTTGGAAAAACTGACTCTTCGCATTCTATTTTCACACCAGTATAAATACCCCTCATTCCCACAAAATATGTGTGGCTATTCAGAAAGAAAAACCCTAAGAGAGGTTTCTTCAAAACACCCACCCAATTAGAGAGAGCTACTCGTTCTTAGAGAGAAATCTTTGTAGTCTCTTCTCATTCCCTCTCTCATTGTCATACCTATTTGAGAGGAGATTTCTATCCAAACACTACCCACACCCATTTAGAGTGTTGAGTGTTTTTGGAGTTTTGGGAAGTATTGGAAGATGCCAAGGATGGCGAATGCTATGGATTATAGCGGAATCCGGTAAGCTAGAAAAGAAAAAGGTTCGGCGTAACCTCGTTGGAGCAAGAAGCTTGGAGGGCTTAGGTACATCGGGTAGATTAGGCTTGGAGGGTCTATTGCTGTTCATGTATCCCATCTACATTTTCTAGTGGATTATTGACCGCTTGGAGGGCGGTAGAGAGGTTTTACACCGAGGGCTTCGGTTTCCTCTTCGATAACACATTGTGTGTTGTCCTTGTGTTTGCATCTCTCTTCCCTTTATCTTTGCCTTTTATTTTCTGCTGTGTTTGTGATTTTAATTTGGTTTAGATAGTTTTCCAATTCTGTTTTATAACTTTTGTTCATTTTCCACACACTAATTGTTTGACATAAAACTTGAATTGGCTAATTTATAAATTAGGGGTCTAAACGTTCAAGGGTGTTTTTACACTATTTGAACTTTCACCCTCCAAGCCTAATCTACCCAGTGTACCTAAGCCCTCCAAGCTCCTACTCCAACAAGGTTACGCCGAACCTATTTCTTCTTTAACTTATCGGATTCCTCTACTTGACCATAGCATCAACTAATATGAAATTGGTCCCTTCTTAACTGCTTCTAAAAGCACCAATTGGCCTTCTCACAGATATGGGTATGGTGAGAAAAGGTTTTGGTAATGTACCTCTCAAGGATGTAACAATGGAGAGGAAGAGAGTAGAGGAATTTGAAGAGTCTCTATGTGAAGATTGTGGATGAATCAATCTTGTTTTTCTCTAGGGTTTCTCTCTTAAAATTCTCTCTAGAAGCTCTCTATATTTCATGGGTATAAGGGTCTATATATAGTGGGGTGAGAAAGGAATGCGAAGAGTCAGTTTTTCCCAAACAAGGTGGTCTGGCGACTTGGCCTTACGACTGAACTGAGTTGCGAGTTCAAGTCGCGAGCTAACGGCTTAACCAGCCTGGGACTTTTGTCCTATAGTGCAACAGCTGGCATGACTCTTCAGCTCCCCTGCATGCTTCGCACGTGTGCCAGCTTTGGCGGCTTGCCAGTCGTGAGTCAGCCGTGAGTCCCAACCGCAAGTCTTTGTATCCTTGCACAATCTTGAGCATTTTTTCACACTCTCTCACTCACTACCCTTACATGATTCCCACCTAAATACAGGATTACTAATTGCTAAAATACAAGCAAATTTGGTATGGAATAAAGCCAACAAGATGGTTGATAAAATTCAACCTTACAATCTCCCCCTTTGGCTGTTTCGTGACAAAACCCTAAAACAAACTCTAGACTTAACATATGAGTTGGGAACAGTTGAACAAAACTCACTCACACCTAACTCTAGAATCCGATAAGCTCTTGAATCATATGAACAAGAATCTCCTAAAACACAATAACACAATATGATCATTGTATGTAGAAAAACTTGTAATGCATATGAGGCAAGCACAATGCGATCAAGCAAAATGGAATTAAGTAATAAACCATGGCTTGACCAAACAAGCAATCACTATAAAATAGTGATCACAATGTTCATTCACACTTGGAATGAACATCCGAACATACAAGCCAATAAGCTCAGTGCAAATCACTTGCATGCCCAACACTCAACTAATGCACAATACATAAAGTATATGCATCTAGGAACAAAATCCTACTATAGCACAAAAATGAGAGTACTTAAAGAAAAAGCATAACATTTAGCTAGAAGTACTAGGAGAAGTTCTCTATATTTCGTGGGTATAAGGGTCTATATATAGTGGGGAGAGAAAGGAATGCGAAGAGTCAGTTTTTCCCAAACAGGGTGGTCTGGCAACTTGGCCTCGTGACTGAACTGAGTTACGAGTTCAAGTCGCGAGCTAACGGCCTGGCCAGCCTGGGACTTTTGTCCTATAGTGCAACAGCTGTCATGGCTCTTCAGCTCCCCTGCATGCTTCGCACGTGTGCTAGCTTTGGCGGTTTGCCAGTCGCGAGTCAGCCACGAGTCTCAACCGCAAGTCTCTGCATCCTTGCACAATCTTGAGCATTTCTTCACACTCTCACTCACTACCCTTACATGATTCCCACCTAAATACAGGATTACTAATTGCTAAAATACAAGCAAATTTGGCACAGAATAAAGCCAACAAGATGGTTGATAAAATTCAACCTTACAATCTCCCCTTTTGGCTGTTTCATGACAAAACCCTAAAACAAACTCTAGATTTAACATATGAGTTGGGAACAGTTGAACAAAACTCACTCACACTTAACTCTAGAATCTGATAAGCTCTTGAATCATATGAACAAGAATCTCCTAAAACGCAATAACACAATATGATCATTGTATGTAAAAAATCTTGTAATACATATGAGGCAAGCACAATGCGATCAAGCAAAATGGAATTAAGTAATAAACCATGGCTTGACCAAACAAGCAATCACTATATAATAGTGACCACAGTGTTCATTCACACTTGGAATGAACATCCGGACATACAAGCCAATAAGCTCAGTGCAAATCACTTGCATGCCCAACACTCAACTAATGCACAATACATAAAGTATATGCATCTAGGAACAAGATCCTACTAGGGCACAAAAGTGAGAGTACTTAAAGAAAAAGCATAACATTTAGCTAGAAGTACTAGGCAACAAAGCATAAAGGCTGCATAAGCATGGTACAAATAATAAAAGCCTACAAAACACATGAAAACAAACCCTAAAAGCTTACAAAAGCAATATGGGTACAAATTGTACCATAAACAAGTTCCATAAAAATACTAAAATAGCATATGCTAATATTAATAATAACACAGCCAAACAAATCCATGAGTTTTAAACCAAACTATTAGAACCATGTCCACACAAGAGTAGAGTTTATGTAAACAGCAAGCAAATGGCTATATACAGGCAAAATGAAAAACAATTAGACTATTTAAAAGTATATGTGAGTGTATATGAATTAGCTTCCTCTTCTTGATCATACAACTCCCCCTTTCAGTGTGCACATTGCTATCTCCCCCTTGCACATTGCTATCTTCCCCTTGCTATATGCTATCTATCTCCCCCTTTTTGGCACGAATAGCTAAAGGCTGTCCTCGAGCTTTTGTTGAATAGCATCTAATTGTCCCTCAATTGTAGTGAGACGCATTTGAACGTGATTGTTGGTGGAGTAGAGAGATCTTTCTAATTCGGAAATACGCTGATATAGCCTCTCAATTAAAGTGCTTAGTCTATCATCTTGAGAGCTAGTGCAAATGGAGTGCCAGTGGTTTGCTTCTCAGAAGGAATGGGGGAAATAGTTGTGGTATGCACAAGTGTAGCCGAGTCATGGCCAGATGGAATGGCATGGGAGACTAACTCACTCTTAGGTGTTTTAGAGGAGTGACTCTTGCTTGCATGGAGAGTTATCATGGAAATTGGTCGAGGACGTGAAATAATTTTTCCATCTGTTGGTGGACGAACACCTTCACGAAGCAAGATCTTCATGATGAGACTACAAAAAGGAATACCGGTTCGTGTTGCCGATCGAGCCGCTATTTTCCCAATTGTCTGAAAGATGTGAGCACAAATGTCAATTGGAACTCCGATAATGAGATCACATAGAAATTGTGCTCTTCCAATATTTATGAAGACGGTGTTAGACAATGGGCAGAGGTTGGAGAACAAGATCAGTTTTAGAGTCGTCAGTTCAGGCGAAAACTGTGCAGTGCCGATAGATGATCTTTTGCTTCTAACCTCATGATCTGGCCTAAGAACTTGAAGAATGTCTTGTACCTAAAGTGATTTGTCATCATACGGAGTGAGGTCCACATTTGCTGGTCTAGTGATGTGAAGAACCTTTGTAATGTATTCTGTATTGATGGAGAATTCGATTCCTCTTACCCAACATTTCAACTCCACTCCGGTGTATTTGGCATTAGAGTAGAATTCCTTAACTAATTCTTCAACCGAGTCCTCGAAATTCCCGAACAAATCAACCCAATCTCTTGCTTCAAAAATCCTAGGGATAAATGTTGTTTCCAAGGTATCAAATTGTACTACACGTTCCATAATAGGAGTAGCATCTTTAAAAATGCTTGAGTAGGTCTGTGAATCAAAAGAAGTCCTAAATTTTTCATTGACTGAGCCTTGAGACCATTGAGTCGAGCGACGAGTCCACTTAGCAACAGGGGATGGAACATCCATTTCAATCTCTTTTCCTTTAGATGAACGGCGTGACATCTGCAAAAGACAAGACACATAACAGAAAACCAATTGCAACAGCACAAGACACAAACATCAACTTGATTAGATTCATAAACAAATTGAAATTCGGAGAAAGAACTCACTTAATCAATCACAGGACTTGAACCAAGTCAGCAACAAGTAATCATAAGCAACACTTATGGATTGCATATTTAAGAAGTTAGCAGGTGACCAAAAATGATGGTTGATCAATTACAATTCAGAACAACATAATCAATAGGCATCACGCAGTCACAAATAACTGTCATTGTGTCATTCTACCATGAACATGATATGAACGTAGCAACACAGTCATGAGGCACAACACATCTCAACCAATATTACCAACACTCAATCAAACTTACTCAATGAAATAAACCAAACTCATGTTCGAACACTATATTACTCAAATCACAAAACTAACTCACAAAAACAAGAAAACAAAACCATAATCAAGAGATATGAAGTGAGAAAGAGAAAGCCCATGCCTTTTCCTTGAAGATTTGAGGATGAAATGATACAAAAATAGAGGTTTGTTCGAGAGTGACACGGTGAGTTTGAGAGTGTTTCAGGAAAGGAAGAAAATGAACAGTCAGAAATGTTCGAGGGAAAACTGAAAAGGTTTAAAAAACTGACCATTTTTGCGCAAAACACGCGATTTTTGCGACTGAATCAAGTCGCCAGGTCCAACCGCCAGAACACTTGAAAGGAAAACTTTTGAAAAATTTTCTAAGTGTTTTTCACTACTGGAAGTTCAACTCCCGAGAGAGTAGCGAACTGAGCCGCAAAAATCTTTGTGTACCCCTCGCGACTGGACCTTCCATCCGTGAACAAGTCGCCAACCTAAGCCGCGAAAAGCATGAAAAACAAGATTTTTGAAAAATATTTTAAGTCTTTTTCGCGACTGAAGCATTTACACGCTAATGAGTCGCCAGTGAGTCGCGAAAAATCTCTGTATTGACTCGCGACTGGAGCATGCGACTAGTTCTACCAGCGACTGAGTCGCCAAAACAGGGCAACACAGTTTTTGAATTTTTGACAATTTTTGTAAAAACAAAATACTTTCCAAAAACAACTAAAACACTCAAAAAAAATTTTGTGATTGATCAACAAAGATTAAGCATGTGAAAACACATTTAAACAAGTACAATCACACGAATGAATATAGCATTCATTGAACATAGACATGTGTGTTGTGTGTGGATATCAAAAATGAGATAGTCCTTAGTCTAATGTGAAGTTTCAATGATCAATTCAATCAAGATATACACAACTAGCACTAGATAATGTGACCCATCTCAATTATAGAAATATGCATATATGACCTCCCACATAAACTTGAGTACAATATCTTTGAAGCTTTTTATTCGACTCCATGTTTGACATATCATTTGATCTTTTTGAATCAACACATCTCATTGTGAGATTGATGCCTGAAATTTTGGATATTTCACTTTGATGAGTTAGCCTTTGGCTTTTTAGGCATCATAAAATTTTAATTTTTTGGTCGCTTTCCCTTTTTCCTAGTCAAATACTAGTATGTGCGACAGGCTTTTACAACTCAATATCTCTTTTCATTTGAAGATTTATATTTGGTGAGCTCTTTTAGCAAAAACAATAAAATAAAGAGTGGGAAGATATATAGACACAAGTCTATGCATGTCTCAAGATCAATAAAATCATTCACTAATCATTCATGACAAGGTTGAAGATCTATTTACAACAGTCACATAGATTTCAAGATTTCTCCCACAATGATATGAGTGCATAGGGAACAAGCTATACTGGTAGATGCACAAAGCCATTTGCACAAAGGTACAAGGTAAAACATATTTTGAGATAAAACTCAACAATGTCGATCAATCTTTTTGGATTTTCTACTATTTATGTGGTTTTTGGATTTTTGACACATAAGAAGAAAAAGATTGATCAAAAGCAACAATGTAAAAACATTTTAAATGAATGAAAGCAAAAACAAACAAACAATTTTCAATTCACATAATCAATAAACAAACCAACAGTCACACAACATAGGAAGTATTAATGCCTGGACATGTTGTAATGCTTATGCATGAGTACCCTTCATCACCCACACGTCACGTGCGTTTGGGGTGATATCCTTATAGGATTGGGTACAAGAGTTAGGACTTTCAAACCTTCTAGTGAAGCTTTCCAAGCAGTTGGTGAATGCACCAATCATCTTCATCACGTCCATCATTTCGGGATCACCATTTCGATCTCTTGATGGCTTAATAGCCCATGTCCTCTTGTCATTTCTTGGCCTTCTTGACCTTTGATCACTTGCATTCCTCAATGCTCTCAGCTTATGACAATTGGGTCGGGTGTGCCCTTGAAGTCCGCAGTGATGACACACATGGTTCGCTCTAGGACCTCTTTGCGATCATGGAAGAGATTTTGCTCTGACTTTAGACCTGACCATAGATTGATTACGGGGCTAGTTCAACACCCGTTGGTCAATCACATTCTTCTTCTTCTCAACATTTGCCTTTACAACAGTAGGGGCAATTACAACCGGCTCTTTGGCCTTCACAAACTTCACTTCTTTGGAAATGTTCACAGCTGAACTACTTTCTCCAGTGTATCCTAATCCGGTTTTGTCGGAGAAGGTCTTTTGAGAGGAAAGGACATCATAAAACTTCTTTGTGGAAACTCACTCTACTTTAGCATTTACTTGAACCACCTCAAGCTCAAGGAATTTCACCTTGGTGTAAGCTTTGGTTGGCTCACCATTTAGCGTCTCTATCTTACACTTGGCCTCCTTATATCTCACTAGAAGACTTCTATAGTCCTTCTCAGCTTTCTTCATCTTTTTCACAGCTGCCTTGGCCACCCTTGCGTATTCTCCTGACTTCTCAAGTAGTGAATTGTAGTTCTCTTGAAGACCAGTTGTATCTTCATCTTCTTCAGCATATGATTCTTCTACAATTCCCATGGATTCCTCATCACTATGCTCCCCAAGTTCTTCCACAAGCAAATTCAAGTCCTCCGAAGTCTCAACATTGAGAGTGGTGGCATACGCCTTACCCTTCGATCTCAGGTAATTAGGACATTCCTTTTTGAAATGGCCATGTCCATTACACTTAAAACAAGTGACTTCTTGAGTAGATTGGGACTCTTTCCCTTCTCTCTTTTTGAAATCCTTCTTCTCCTTTTTGGAACTCATGAATTTCCCTTTATCACCAAATTTCTCACTGTTCTTGAACTTTAGAAATTTGCGAAAATTCTTTGCAAGGTAGGTAACATCCTTTTCGACTACATCCTCATCCGATGAGTCATGAGCTTCTACCCTTTCATTTATCGTCTTAAGAGCCAGTGATTTGCTCTTACTTTGATTCGGTAAAGAAAGCTCATACATTTGGAGAGAACCAATCAGCTCTTGGACTTTGATTTCATCAAGGTCCTTGCTCTCCTCAATTGCAGTCACCTTTGCACGGAAGCTCTCCGGCAATGAACGAAGAATTTTTCGTACAACTTTCTAGTCCTCCATTTTCTCTCCCAAGTTAAACTTGCCGATGACCACTTCATTTAGCTTACTATAGAAAGAGTCAAAGGACTTATCCTCGCTCATCCTGAGTTCGTCAAACCGGGTAGTCAACATCTGTAGCTTTGTGTCCTTAACTTTCTTTGTACCCTCATAAGTGGTCTCCAAAATCTGCCATGCTTCCTTGGCAACGGTGATATGTGAAATCTGATGGAACTCATCTGGGGACACACCACAAAAAAATTGCGTTAAGTGCTTTGCTATTAGCATGTGATGCCGCGAGGGCTGCCTTATCCCATATGGATTTGGCTGCCTCTGGCTTTTTCCAACCTATTTCAACAGCATCCCAAACAGCCTCATCTATAGAACACAAAAATGCTCTCATCCTCACCTTCCAAAAGGCATAGTTGCTACCATCAAAATATGGTGGAGCATTTAAAGATTGAGATCGGTCCATCTCAATTTGGGGTTAAGGATCACACTAAGGTAATGAAACCAATATAAGTGAACTCGCTCTGATACTAATTGAAAGTTCAATTAGTGTATAAAACACTATGAACGTTTAGACCCCCAATTAACAAATTACCAATTCAAGCTTAATATCAAACAATTAATATGCGGAATATGAACATAAGCTTAATACAAAATTGATAAACAATCTAAACCAAATAAAAACACATCCACAGCAAAAATTAAATGGCAAAGATTAAGGGAAGAGAGATGCAAACACAAGGACAACACAACGATGTGTTATCGAAGAGGAAACCGAAGCCCTCGACGTAAAACCTCTCCACCGCCCTCCAAGCTGTAAATAATCCACTAAAGAACGTAGTTGGGATACATGAACAGCAGAAGACCCTCCAAGCCTAATCTACCCAGCGTACCTAAGCCCTCCAAACTCCTACTCCAACAAGGTTACGCCGAACCTATTTCTTCTTTAGCTTACCGGATTCCGCTACTTGACCATAGCATCAACCAATATGAAATTGGTCCCTTCTTAACTACTTCCCAAAGCACCAAATGACCTTTTCACAGATATGGGTATGGTGAAAAAAGGTTTTGGTATTGTACCTCTTAAGGATGTAACAATGGAGAGGAAGAGTATAGAGGAATTTGAAGAGTCTCTATATGAAGATTGTGGATGAATCAATCTTATTTTTCTCTAGGGTTTCTCTCTCAAAATTCTCTCTAGAAGCTCTCTATATTTCATGGGTATAAGGGTCTATATATAGTGGAGTGAGAAAGGAATGCGAAGAGTCAGTTTTTCCTAAATAGGGTGGTCTGGCGACTTGGCCTTGCTACTGGACTGAGTCGCGAGTTCAAGTCGCGAGCTAACGGCCTGGCCAGCCTTGAACTTTTGTCCTATAGTGCAACAGCTGGCATGACTCTTCAGCTCCCCTGCATGCTTCGCACGTGTACCAGCTTTGGCGGCTTGCCAGTCACGAGTTAGCCGCGAGTCTTTGCATCCTTGCACAATCTTGAGCATTTCTTCACACTCTCTCACTCACTACCCTTACATGATTCCCACCTAAATATAGAGTTACTAATTGCTAAAATACAAGCAAATTTGGCACGGAATAAAGCCAACAAGATGGTTAATAAAATTCAACCTTACATTCTTCAAAGAGCCTTGTAGCTTGGTTACTTTGCCTCTCCTACTTTATGAATTATGTGGAACATTCAGGGTTCAAATCCCACCTCCCCCATTGTTGTAACTATTGAATTATTAAAAAAAAAAAGAAGTTCTTTATTTCCCATAACTTTATTAAACTAAGGAAAAATAGTTTAAATATATAAATGTTAACTGCTAGAGTATTGACCGAAATTAGTTGAAACTTGGATCTTTTAATTAGTGATATATATTTGTAACCATTGCTTAAAATATTAACTTTTGTTCAGGTATAGTGTAATTAGATAGGATGCTGTTCAGGAATGGACTATTTGGTAACTTTTTGAATAAATTACAAAATGATTTATCAGTGAATTAAGCATGGAATAAAGAGCAAAGAAGTTTTTGTTGCACATATGAGCTGATACATACCATTCTTTATGTATCATATAAAATTCATAAGAAAAAATTGGATGACTTGTTGAAAGTGACCTTCTGCACTATTGGTTGAATTCTAAAAAGAAATTTGTTACCTTTCTGAATAAAGTAAAATGCAGAAAGATTAATCAGTGTATTAAAATGTTTGGAATAAAGAGCAAAGAAGTTTCTGTTTCACATGTTGGCTGATACCTACCATTCTGTGTGTATCATATAAAATTCACAAGCAAACGTTGGATAGCTGTTGAAAGTGACCTTCTGCACTATTGGTTACATTCTCAAAAGAAGAAATAATTTTTTTTCCATTCAACAAGTCATTCGACTTTGCTTGTCAACTAGTGTTTGTTCTTCTCTTGACTGAAAATTGTGTGCACTATGCTACACTATATTGTCGAGGGAATGTGCAGAATAGATGTGAATAGTGATTGAAAATAGTAAGTTAGGAACCATTTCAAAGATTTAAGAAAAGTAACATCTCGAGTTTTAAAAACTCGAGATTCAATTAAAAAGCGAGTTTTATAAAGTCGCTTTGCAGTTGTTGTGAACTGCTGAGGTGGCAAAAACTGCCCCATAGATCTCGAGTCTTAAAGACTCGATTTTTACATAGTAAAAACCGAGTCTTTAAGACTCGAGATTTAATTAAACAAACGCCTGCTCTTTAATTAAATTTTGAACAGAACTCGAGTCTATAAGACTCGAGTTCCTCTGGGACTAAGTATTAAACACGCGTTCTACAAAATTTTATTTAGTCCACACTCAACCTCACTAACCTCTCACCCAAAAACAGAGCATCCTCAACTCTCACCCATACACTCAGCCTCACTAACTCTCACACCTCTCACTCTCACTCACCACATTGCCTCTCTCACTACTTTTCCCTCTCAACAATTTCATATTTCAGGTAAGGGTTTTTTGATTTGATTGTTATTGTAGTTGGGTATTAGTTGTCTATGGGTTTTGCCACTAAGAGAACTTTCCAATGGTTCTTAGTGTCTTTAAATCTTTTTATTGACTTCTTATCACAATTCATGTTCCCATTCTGTGCTGCCAAACGCTGCGTTAATTTATTTGTTTTGAGTTTTGTTATTTGATTTATTCTGAGCTATAACAAAATTTATTTACTCTAAGGATTTTGGGCTTTTGACTTACCAACATATGTAAGATATAAGCTCATATTACACCTGGTGTAACTTTTTTCAATGTTGCACTATTAAATTAATAACTTTCATTGGATTTCCATGCTTGCAAAATTCGCAGATGATTAGATATATATGTAAATTTCAAGGTTTTTTTTTTTTTTTTTTTTTTTTTTTGTGCTTTAAAAATGTTCGCAAAAATATGAGTTTATGGATTAGAATTAAATAATGTTTGAGTAAAGTGTTTGATTAAATTGAGAAAACTTTCCAATGGTTCTTAGTGTCTTTCGGTCCATGGGTATTAGTTGTAGTTTTCTACCAGATGGTTCTTTGTATTTGATTAATGGGTTAAACATACTGCCAGCCTTAGCATATTGGAAATTCCTCTTAAGATCAACTTTAACCTGCTTTCAAGCATGTAAGAAGTAAATATTTGTCCAATAGCAAGGTTAGAAATTAGACTTTAAGGTAATCAAGGTTCTGGTATCTTCCGTTTTGTTCAATAATAAGCTCTCTACTTCTTTTTGATAAAAGGTTAGAAAATACGCTATCTACTTCTAGTATAGGTTAATATAGATGTGTATGTGTGAAAAAAATATTATGGACTTTAATCTTGTAACGACTTTTCACGGAATCATTACCAAAGTGCTCTGTACAGAATAGCAGAGGTTCTCTTATTCTTTTTCGAAGGGGCTTTTGTTGAGAACAGTCACAATCTTGAAGCAGATTTAATTTATAATGAGTGTGTATCGTGTGTTCATTAGGCTAAAAGGTCCACTATGATGTGGTTATTAAAGATAGTCTTGGAATCTAATAAAATGGTTGACTGGGATTTCAGTTGATACTAATGTCTTAAGCATGAAATATGTTGGAAATACTAAAAAGGTCTCGATTCTTTTTTGTTGGGGGGGGGGGGGGGGGGGTTGTATGTTTTACAAAAAAATTTGGCTGTGTTTGTGTTACAAAATTATATGATATATCTTTTGCTATTATTTAGTCCCCCATTATCTTTTGCAATTTTGTATGTGTTACAAAAAATTGCGTTTGCAATTATCTTTTGCTTTACATGTGTTTGCCTCTCATACCATCCTGCTGTAATTAGCCTCTTGTATATAGGAAGGACAGATGGATTTGTATATGTCCAATTGTTAAATATAGTCGTACTACAGCCAAAAATTTAGGAAAAAATGTTCAGTTTGTATCATGAAAAGCAAATTAAAAAAATTTCTCAGCCGCTTCTTTTTATTAGAAAGTTAAAGACCTACTTCAAGTTTCTTTTAGATCAGGGAACTTGAAAATGTTTGTTAACTAACATAGTAACTTGACTTTAACAGGTTCACAATGCCTGAAATTGATATAATCATATACCACGGTAGTCCGTTGAAGAATGCCAATGCGAACAAAGGATTGCCATTTGAAGGGCCGGGTATAAAGACCTATTATACCCAAATTGATCGTAGATTGAAGACCCTTGACGAATTGAAGATGATGGTTATGGAAGAGTTGTGCGAGAATCCTGCTGTGCACAACATACAAATTACTTATCGTATGCCAAATGAAATCCTAAAGCACCGAATTAATTACAAGTATATGGCGATAGAAGCAGACAAACATGTGAAGATCATGTTTGACAAGTTGGAGAGAATACCTAAAGTAATTAACATTAAGTTGTACATACAGTTGGAGCCACGTGCAGAAGTTGGTATCGGGGAAATCCAACAAACACAAACAAGTTTACAAGTTACAGTTCCGGATGCTCAATATGAGTATTTTACACATGTAGAGCATGATGATGTTCATGCCGATGATGATGATGATGAGGATGAGGATGAGGATGATGACGATGATGATTATGACAATGAGGATGAGGATGATGATGATGATGACAACTATGTTGATGAGAGTATTGCCATTGACGGTAAAGATTTTGACGATAGAGATGAGATTGAAGACAGGATTGAACAAGGGGACTTTAGGTTTTTAACCGGTATTTTTATTCCTAAAATGTTGCCTATTATTTAGAAGCAATTTTCTCCATGATTTTACAATTTTATCTTTAAAGAAAAAAAAAATAAATAAATAAAACCCCTGCGTTTTAGGTTTTTACCCGTAAAAGTTAGTCTATTATTTAGTAATAATTGTTCCATTTTTCTCAATCTGTGGCATTTTATTTTTTATTTTTTTTTTTACAAATATATTAGTAATGTGTATATAATGGTCAATCACTCTCCTTTGCCTATATATTTTATGCTTCGAAATAGAGGTAAGTGCAATATAATTAATTAATACGTGATACTTATCCAAATTGCACAATTTGTATTTCTTTTATACAATTTGATACTTATCCAAATTGCACAATTTGGATTTCTTTTATACAATTTGATACTCATCCAAATTCCACAGTTGTTGTATTATAATATTGTAATCAAAGAAATTCACAGTAATATTGCAATAAAAAAGAAGAAGAAAAGCAATGACTAAGCTTTAACCTACAAATGCATAGAAAAAAGAAAAATAGAAAAGAAGAAAGAGGATAATCATAAGGAAATAAGAAATTAAAGAAAGAGCCAGAGTAAAAATAATTAGACTGCCATTAATTTCTTTATAAAAACAAAATAGAAAAGCACAATGTACATTGACATACCTACAGAATCGAAACAATTAGAATTTAACTTTTGTTTTTGTAAGTAAAATTTTTTTTTTCTTTTTTGGATTTTGAATTCAGGAAAAATGATGATTAACAATACCACAATCAAACAAACCATTAACCATCATAAGTAACCATTTACAGTAATTATTTATTCAATATATATTGCCTAAGATAGTGAACGTCGAAGTTGATGAATTCGTTTTTCTAATTATCACTGCAAAACACAAATAGAAATATAATCACGAAGGATCAAATAAGTTCAGATCTAAGATGTAATGCTGAACATATATAGAAGATCAGAATAAGAATGAGAAATTACAAAATACGAACGGAGACAGCAAAATCGGAATCAAACAAATAGTTTGAATTTATAGCGAAAATAAAGAGGAAGTACTTGATTTGGAGGGAACATTCCAGCCTTACACCTTGGCCCATGCTCTTCCTCACAAAATTCTTCGCGAAATTCCCTAAACAACTTGTCTTGAATTCTTTCCAGCTTTCACACTTGGAACCATCACCCATCATGCAGTAGTCGATGAATTTTGACTGCGCGACTGGTAAATACGTGGTAGAATTCGTCCAGATTGGGTTTCTCCATTCTCGTGTTCTGTGCAAGAGAAAACCATTAGCCAAGAAAAGTTACCTACCTTAAAATGTCAAATGCTTATAAACATAACTAACACAAACTTATTAGCACATTCTACAAAATTGCAAGATAAGGCTAATTAGATGTCTAAAACACGTAAGGTAAGAAAAGTTAACGATTGTTTTTTCTTTCCCAAATCATAAATGCTTTCAATTTTTGTTTGCCGGAAAAGTACAAGTATATTCATCTGAGTCAAACTGTTAGTTCTGAGCTTAAAGAAAAACCAAAAAAATAATAAATAATAAAAAATAAAAAACCCAAAATGAGTAAATATAAATTTACTCACTTTTTTTACACAACAAAATACATACAATCAGTCGATCACGGTGTTACTCTTATCCCTAGACCACTAATCCCTTTCGCGAAGCAAAATCAAACATATACAAACAATGTTCAAAAAAAAGAAAGAAAAAGATCCATAGATACCTAGAATGAAAAAACAAGTTCTTGCACAAAAATTAAACAATCATACTGCAACTAGCAAAAGTGCTATTTAATGCTTGCAATCCTGATAAAATATACCTAATTGAAACACAAATTAAGAATTGCTATTACCTCAATAAAAAAGAAAAAGAAAAATGTAATGACTGACTATCTCAAAAAAAATCTAAGGCCACAATCAAGCAGAGTTAACATTTCTACAATCAACAACTATTAAAACCAATACAACCATGATATATGATATCTTTTATATATATAAGACATTTTATGGTGACCCAATTAATCATTGACATTATTTATAAATGTGAAATACAACCATGTACAAGAAGAGAGAATGGTCATGAACTAATGAACTAACAACTGACAAATCCTTAGAAAATAATATCATTTGTTAGGGGGACTTTTTAAATAAAACTTGTATTAGGCTTGCACCATTTGCACTTTTTCAATGAAATTATCAGTTTAAAAGAAAAATGAAAGAGATAGACCATATGCGCAATGAAACATGTGCATCAAAAACTGTTCTTGTTCGTTAATTAATCTTAGATTTGGCGAATACAAAGATGCAATCCATCACAATACAAATATTTTTCATATTCTTAGAAAATGAGATTAGGAATAAATAATAGATAATTATAAAGTACAAGTAGAATAAAAAATGGCTTTGGATTGGATTGGATTGGATGGAAAGGGAAGCTGACCTGAACGATCCAAAGAGCAGTGGTGGTGGTGGCGACACCCCACAAGGCAGCAGACTGAACATCGATGGGCTGAAGTCTAGGCCGAAGAAATTTCATGAGTCCTCCCGATCTAGATGCGATCCCAGCAGACGTTTTCAGATATATTCGTCTCAAATCCGAATATGTAGTAAAAGCAAATATAATGAACAAACAGGTACATATGACCCTGCAACCAATACACATCCAAGGAAATTAGACCCAAAAAAATACATAAAGTTAAGCATTAAAGCCTACAATGAAGAAGTTAAAATGGATGTGTAAAAACAGAATTGGTAGCAGATAACCAATGTGCCACTACTACTACAACTACAACAACAAAGCCTTAGTCCCAAAAGACTACAGAAACAAATCTTGACAATTTGTTCCCTTGCATTAATAGACATTCCTGTGTCGTTTGGTGTTTTTTTAATTTATATTTCTTTGAAATGATAACATCTCAGAATTTATGTGAAAAAAATACAACCAGTTACAAAAGTAGCTATGGCCTGTAGTAGGGGATTCTATACAAGCAAGGAACAAAACGCTAATAGAGTAAACACAACCAAAATGAGGATGCAAGTGAATAAGATAAGGGGAAAAGAAAAATATGAATTGAAGAAAAATTCATGTCGGCCAATGGCCTTTGGGCTTGATGGCACTTCCATGTTGGGTGGTGGGTAAGATCACAGGTTGATGATGTCCTGTTGGGTGCATTAATCAAAACAAAAATAAAAAATAAAAAATAAAATATGGGAGAGACTAGAGCAGCAATGCCTTCTAAAGAGGAGGAGGTGAGAGTGCAGAGAATAAAAGAATGGACCTTATCTATAGGTTGTAGAATTTTTTTTGCAGCAAGCAAAACTTCACAAAACAATCAAACCTGTAAAGAAATTTATAGGACTCAATTTTCCTAATATAGAAAGAGTCCAAATAACTAATTGAATTCAAAGAAGGAAGCAAGAAAAAATATGAACCGATAATGATAGGAAGTCCAACATAATAGAAACTTCTTAACAGGAAGAAAAACAGCACCGTTTATAGGCATGTTAGAAAAGAAATAGAACCTTCTTACCATAGAAACTCTCAAGTAATACTTCATAAATGTGTGAATCCACTAATTTCCTAGAATACACCTAGGCTAATATAATAATAATAATAATAAAATATATATATATATATATATATATATAATAAAATCAAATAAAATCAAATAAAAAAACAGCTCTAACAAGTAACAACTACAATAAAGGAAAAATTACGAAATTCCCAAACAAAGTTTCTAAGATGCAACCCCACATTTCACATCAAACATCATAAACTACGGACACCTTACAAGCTAAAGAGAATATCAACTACAAAACACTGAAAGAGTCCATATATATATATATTGCAAGAATCTAAACTCCAAATAGATATTACAAAACCCTTAAGTCACTCACTTCATCTGGTGGAAGCCGAAACAACTGACGATACTCTTCACTCTTCAATGACGTTGGAGACTGTAATAGAAAAGTAGAAGAGCTAAATAATGTTAGAACATAACATTCAAAACATATCTCCTTATCAACAAAACTGAACTGTGTCCCTCATTTGTTACATATTTCATATTCCCATCTATGAGCTATGTCCTGTATCTGTGACATGTTAAGTCTTGTAAAGTGTGTTTGGGTTAACCAATTTACCCTAACACATGCTTAGCATTTATACTAACAACTTTAGTACATTATTACACATTTACCTCTTAACCTAAGAAGCATGGACACAAACACAGCACAAGACATAGTGACACAACAATTCTGAAAAAAAATAGCACAAGACACAACAGTAACATAGCAATTAATTAATTAATATTTTGTGTATTTTACATTTGTAAACAAGTTTAATGTTAGGCTTTTGTTAATGAGTGCTGTAAGAGCAAAACCTTTTTTTTTAGGAAGGGCTTGAACCTTCGACGTTGTGGTTAACAGCCACATGCTCTAAGCTCTAAGAGCAAAAGTTAAGGTGCATTTAATACTCCATTAAATGTTATTTTTATACTTTTTCAAAAATTAGAGTCAAACTATGCACAAATATTTAGAAAATCACATATAACCACATTAAATTTGTACATACAAAGTGATATTAATCAAAATAGTGTAACGAAACTTAGTAATAATAATTTAATGATAATAATTATAAAACTTATAATAATATAATGCAAAAAATAATAACAACAATAGTTCCCTATTTTCCATTCAGCTTGTTTTACTACAAAAAGCCTTATTCCCAAATTTTGGGATTGGCTAAAAATCCTCAACAGATTAGTTAGCATCAGCCACATGTATTTTTTTTGTTCACAGCTTGTTTGACAGAGAGAAAATTTGATAAGCCCGGTCTTCAAAAAGAAAATAATTCAAAGCCTCTTCCGGAAGCCACTGACTCTCAAACCATCCAAAGCAACCAAAAAGAAAATGAAAGAAGAAGAAGAAGGCAGAACATATGAAGGCAACTAATGGCAAGAATGCTGATGCGATGAGAGCAGCAGTGAAGGTCTAAGACCACTGCCAATGGGCTGAGACCAGTGCTGGCCACGTCAAAAATCCCACTCTCTTTTCCTTTTTCTTTTTTTTTTTTAAATTGATTTCATCTCTGTGTTGCAATTATGTCCGAAACATGTCTTGATTGTGTCCAAAAAGAATCTTTGGACACCACATCAACACATAAGCAACCGTCTCTAAGGCATGTCTATATCAAACATGGACACGCTAAGCTTTTTAAATTGTTCGTGCTTCCTTACTCGTAACATGTAAATACTACTCATAACACTCACCCTCAAACTGGGACATACATATCATATAATCCCAGCTGGCCATATAGTAAATCCAATCAAATCTTGCATAAGGGTTTAGTAAACATATCTGCATATTGAGCTCCTATAGAAACATATATGGCATGACAATCACTCTATTTTCCACTTTTTCCTAACAACATGGATTGTTTTGTAATTTACAAATATAAAGCAACACCAAAACAGCAGTATTACAAGTTATAAAAAGTCACCTTTTTATCGTTGAAGAAGTTGGCATCAAATAACTCAAATGCACATCTAAGGGATGCAACGTCATTACTCTTTTCCGGACACTCACCATTCTTCTTACTGTCCTGATCAAACAACACAAGATTAATCTATAACAGAATGTGGTAGACAAGCAGCTGTACCTGTACTTTGCCTTATAGTTTAATAGGCGTTACTTGAATGTGAAACTATCCAAATGTACCCGAACTTTCTGATGGAACATTTTCCAGATTTTTTTTTATAGGTTTTCACCTCTTTTATTTAAGTTAGGGTGCAAAAACAAATGGAGTTTAGCACCACAGTAAGTACTTAAAGCATTGGTGATTTCCAGTTTAGCATAGACTGACATAGAGTGACTACAAAGCATTGACATAGAGTGACACCACTAAACAAGATAGTTAACAAACCACTTTTTCAAAGTTCACCAATTTTGTGTTTTTTAGCCCTCGTGTAATGTTTGGGCGGGGGAGGAGGCTGCGGGGCATCATCCTTAGGCTCATCATCGTGCTGCAAATTCCATTAAATGCATGCAATCAATATTCGGTATAATGATAAGAATAAAGTGAACTAGAAAATATATCATTACATTCTAATTAATGTTATCATACCATAGAGCTGCCTCGGTGTCCTATTTTGTGTCCACCTGTCCCACAAATGGGTGCTCTTCTAGTGCGTTGCAGTCTACCTCGTGGGGGTGAGGGCTGATGAGGGGGATGCTCGTCCGGTACATCAGTATGTGGCTGTAGAGTGTCAATCCCAACCGGAGGTCCTAGAGGGTCAGATGAGGATGCGGTAGGTGAGTAATGATGCTCTATGTAGAGGCCAGGAGTGGGTGCAATAGAGCTGGTGGGTGGGTATGAGGGTGTCTCGGGGAGTATAAGAGGGGTCAAATTTTAATCAATACTGACATCAAAATTGGGCTGCGAAGATGGGCTGGGTGAAGGGACCTCGGGCTGAGGAGATGCATCTGGGATGGGTGGAGGGACCTCAAGCTGAGGAGATGCGTGCGGGATGGGTGGAGGCATCTCAAGACTAGTTACAACCCAAGGGGTTGTTGCACGCCGACCACGACCCCTGACTGCACTTGTGCTTGGGCTTGCTGTAGCAGGCCGACCACGACCCCTAGCTGCGCTTGTGCTTGGGGTTGCAGTAGCTACTAGTTCAGTCTCATGCCCATTGTTTGTCTGGCCATTTGCTGCAGGACCACCACCAAGGCCAGCCACATTATTTAGGACACGCCGGACATGGCTGTGAACTTGGCTGCCTTCAGGAAGCATCTCCAACATCGCTAAATGGCTTTGAATCTGAAACGGAGAAAGAACCAGTACAATCAGATTTGAGACATTTATGTATCAATTAATGAATGAATAATATAATACTTATTAATCTACTTAAATACTCAACTCAAAACTAACAGTTCTATTAGAATACTATATATATCAGAAACTCTTTAATTAAATGTCAGTCAAATCAAACCAGATTTGTTGAAAAATTCATAGAAATTGATTCTATGTTCATACATGTACTTAAGTAAAACGAAGTAGGCAATAAAATGTAATTAGAACACATTACCATTATATCTAATTTAGCGTTGTTGCGGTCGACATACTTTCGAGTGACCAGACGGTACCAGAGGTAATACGCATGATTGCGGGGCATCTCACCAATCTGAGGAGGTGCATGACAAACTTGTTGTCATCTCATTTCCCATGAAATGATATACGGTCCATGCTCCTCCCTCCAATTCTTTTCCACCTTCCCACGTTAGTCTATTTTATGCAGTCTATCATCGTAGACAACATCGTCAGGCCGCTCCTGCGCCAACCCAAACTATCGGAGGACACGGTCCGGGTGGTGTCTCTCTACTATGTAAAAACACACAAACGGCACCCTTACTGTCCACGTATCCCTCCCGGCAACGCAGAACTCAGGAAGGTGGCCGAAGTCTACCTCGTATGGCTGCCACACAATCTACAATAGAAACAAAAAACAATTATCATAGCATCTTAAAATGTGAAACAAGGGAGAATACATAGATAAAGGGAAAAACAAAAATTATAACAAAAGATATGTTAAAGGATGAAGCAATCATATTCTTAAGGAAAATTATCATAACCAAACAGAATTTTTGAATATTATTACCTGGTCTGGCTGCATCGTAACTAATTGCTCGCGATAGTGGATCAAGGCCGTGCTGGATGGCCTACTCTTCGGGCTTGGCACCCGCACCCACCTACAGTTACAAGCGAATAACATAAGAACGATAATACAATTTAGTTACTAAGAAGAGTACATTGCATAAGACACTAAATATCAGGAAAAGACTTACTTAAATGCAAGTGGAGCATATGGCCATGGGCCATAATCACATCCAGGTGGGGGCTCTATCCTCGGGCACAAGAATGGCAACCTTGCCCATGCCCAATACTGGACCAAGGTGCACGCCCCACCAATCTATGATGCCCCTTTCTCGCTTGCCCGACACAAATCCCTGTACAACCAGGCCAGGCAACCACTACCCCAACTATATTGTGGCAGATCACGAAGGTTACGCATGAAGTCCAGGAACATCAGATGCACCCTATCTCCTGACTTGTCCATGAAAAGTTTATCTCCTACTAGCGCTAAAATATAGCACCGGGCATACTGGTGTATCTGCATCTCCGTTGTGTCATGAGGCAGTGGTGCTGCAATGGCCTCAACAAGTCGGCTGATGAGAATGCTTTGCCCCACCAAAGTTTTATTGTCATTCAGCGGAGTAAAACCAAGCAACTCCCAACACAGTTGACTCCAATCCCCATCCACCATAGCAGTCGGCCCAACCAAGACCTCACCGTCTATAGGAAGTCCGAAAATGACCTCCACATCTTGTAGGGTGATTGACATCTCACCATGTGGAAGATGGAACGTATGAGTCTCCGGCCGCCATCGCTCAACTAGGGCCGATATTAGGCAATGATCTATCTCTCTAGAAGGGGCTCTAAACAATCCTTTCAGCCTTAGCAATTTGATAATGTCAACCACTCGATTATCTTGCATCTAAACGTTTGCCATCTCCTTAGTGCGACCACGGCACGTAAGTGGGCCCAAGTCCTACAAAATAGATAAAAATTATAACGGTTGTTAGAACTAGAAATACAACTTTGAAAGAACTTGCTAACTAAAAGTCAAAGACAACGTAAAAATTAAAGCGGTTGTTAGAACTAGAAATTTCACCTCGCCATTCCAAATGGCCTCTGATCGATGATATGGTTGTCGCGTCAACAATGACCTTTGAAGCGGACCAGGGTGCAAGATCTCTAGCTCCTTATCGATCCGAGGCTCCATACTGCAAAGAGTGCTACTGTGAGATCATTAATAGTGTAGGGGCAAAGGAGTGCTATTCTACATGCAAGGAAAATCTATACTGAAGAGCAGCTTATTGGCATTATTTAAAAAAGGATGCTAAAACAATGATGAGTTAATAAGACAACTTTGTTTACAGAAAACTCAAAAACAATGATGAGTAATTATGTCAAAATGCTTGAGAAGCATTAATAAACACAATGTGCTTCATCATATAGTAGTTCATTTTGTTGTTCTAAAAACACATGGAAAGATTGTCAAATTAAGTAGAATGTAACAGAAGCTTTAACTTCTTCACTATAAAGATCACTAATAGAAACACCTGTCCATAGAATCTTCAGCCATAATGTTGAGTGGGATTAGCTACAGTAGAGATGTTTTCTGGTAATGGCGGAAGAATTGAGCACATTTCACAAATCAAACTGCTTCAGACTAGTAAAAACTGTTAAAGGATCCTCTAATTTTCCAGTTTCATAGGATGGCAGAGGATAGCACCAAAATGCAATACCAAATTGATAGAAAGAATGAGTTTACGACTTGGAAAGATGGGCAAGGCTAAGTCTCTTAGAGTAGGCTGGGGTTGTTTCAACTCTTCAAGAGACAAAATCTTGGAAAATGCCTCTCAGTTATGCTTTCTTGTTGATTATAAAAGATGACTACACTATTTTTTTGATAAGTAATTATAACAGATGACTGCAATATGCACTACCTTGTCTATTTATAGTTACACAAGGATGCATGCCATTGGCTAACTGCAATGCTTTAAATATATATATATAAGTAATAAAGATTTATTGATATATAAAAAATTAAAAAAAAAAAAAGACACCCAAGTACACAGGGAATATACAGGGATGTACACATCAAATACAAAAATTACATAAATCAAGTAAATCCAAAATTGAAGAAAAAAGTTGGTTTCTCCACACTGAGAACCAGTCCAATAAGGTTTTGAAAAATAGAAGCTTGAGATCAGGCATAGAACACTCATTGTCTTCAAAACACCTACTATTTCTTTCCTTCCAAATACACCACATCAAACAATGAGGAACAACAATTGATTGCTGGCAAGGTCGATTTGGTCGCCATCATAATGGAGACATTGGCAAACTGCAATGCTATAGGCTCATAGCATTTGATAGGCTCTTTTATAACTAACTAGGCTTCGAAATAACTAATTAGTCCCCTAACTTATCATCTTAACCAACCTTGTTACAAATTGTTACAGAAGTTGAAGTACTGCAGAGTAGCTACTAAGATGCAATGCTACCCAAAAATAAAAACAAGAAAAAGGTCATCTTTTCCTCCCTCAAGATTCATACAAGCCAATTTTGCATTTAGTCCATTATTTTCACTTTTATAATACTACACATTGCCCTTAAAACTTACAATTATCTCATATTAAACTGCATCCTGGTCAACTATATTTCACTCTAACAGCTCCTTATTCCTTAATATATTTTCTTGAGGGACAATTGCATAGCTCTTCAAATTGCTTAGCCTTCCACATTTTCGTAAAGTGCTGAGTACAAACTTCAAAAGTCATGTATAATATCTATAAAAACAAGCTATTAGAACCAGTTCTCAGAGCAAACTCTAAAATTCAATCTCTCTTCTAAGTTTGTAAGGTTGCAAAGTCAATTTCTGCACTCTACTATTGATACTTTGTTGGGCTCAAATATGGATTTCAAAATTATGAAATGGCAGATATATATCTAAATTTAAAGCACTTCAAGTTGTGCATTATTCAAAACCTAAACTCACCATAAGATGAAGAAAGTCTGGAGGGTGAATTAGTGAGGGAATGAGACTGAATAGGAAAACCCCACTTGAGATTTGCATGTGTACCTAATCTACTTTAAAAGGAGTGCCCATTAATTCATTGTTAACCTGCCTATGCACATTAAATATTCCACAAGGGTACTCATTGTTTATTAAAGAATTTATTTCTAATTTATTTATAAGTAAATAATACTATGTACAACAACATTGTTTTGTAGTTAGAAATTTCTTCCACTATAAACCATATAAACCAGTGAGGGAAGAGATACGTGAGCACTGAACCAGTTAAACAACATTCAATGATAGAATCTAATAATGTCTTCGAAACTATAAGAAACATGTCATATGTGAGTATAGAATAAGTTGGGATAATATTCAACATTTCTCCCTAAAGAATCATGTTTCTTTGGCTTTGGGACTGTTACAAGTGCTGGTCTTTGATTCAATCCAAAGAGATGCACCTGGATTCTAGAGCTAATTGTCCAAGCTTGGGAAATTATAGAAAGTAGCAGTGTCCATGGGTTGGATTAGAGGGTTTTTTTTTTAACCTGTGAAATAATTTTCAAAATACAAATATGAAGCAAAATAAACTACCTAGTTTATTTATAAAATAAACTATAGTGAAATAATTGTAATAAAATAATTTTATATATATATATATTTGGATGGATGATTGGACCAGATGGTTTAAAAAAACTATTAACCTCAAACTCAATGCAACCCAAAATTATTATTATTATTTTTTTTCAAACCCAATCTATCAATCTATGGAAACCAAACCATGAGTCATTCCTTATTCCCATGGCTAAACCAAATGTGGCACAACCCCAAAACCATGTCCACGCTCAAATACAGATGTTCTGGTGTAAGTTCTCATTTTTTTCAAATGAATATTCTCTCACTTATTACTTCACAACTCATACACTATTCATAGAAGCATTTCATCAAACCCATAATTTGCATTACAAACCCACAAACGAAAATACATAAAGAAAATTAAAACAAACCCAAAACAAATCAGTGAAAATACCATGAAACAAGATACACAAACAAATCAAACAAAACCCACAAACAAATCAAATGAAACCCAAACAAACTAGATTAAATATCAATGTAATCCAGATATTGACACTTTTTACACTATCCAACAATTCGAATGCTCAATAAGTTAAAAAAAATTAATTTTCCAAACAACCAAACAGAATAATATACATGCATTCACTGAAATGACATGAATCACCAAAACCCAGAAAGATCCGAAATTGAAAAACGAAATAGGTAACATCATGAAATTCCAAAACCTAAAATTGGAGTTGGAGAAAGAGAGAGTACCTTCGGCGCACGGTGGGTCAATGGGAGCAGTACTGAGTTTGAGTGGCTGATTGTCAGTGGGAGCAGCATGAGTTTGAGTGGCTGACTGTCAATGGGAGCAGCACTTTCGGCACGGTGAGTTTGAGAGAGCAGAATGTCTGAGAGTGAGTGATTTTGAAATTTTCACAGTGAGGGGATGAGCTTGAGAGAGAGCGGAGTGTTTGAGATTGTGAGATTTTGAAAGGGTCTGAGACTGTAGATTGTTTTAAGTGGTAACTGAAACTCGGTTTTAGAAGAAAGATTAAAAAAAACGTTAAACAGAAACCGAGTGTATAAAACTCGAGTTTTAATTGGATCTCGAGTTTTAAAAACTTGAGATGCTAGTATTATACATTCTTTCGTAACCGGGCAACTAACGAAATTCTTAGGCTACGTTTGGATAGCACGTTTGCGTCTGCATTTTTCCTTTTTTTTTTTCTTTTTTTTTTTCACGCGTTTTTGAGCTTTTTGAGTGCTGCGGTTACTGTTTATGTACTGTTCAATGAACAGTAACCGCAAATTTTGACTTTTCCAATTTGTTTCAGCCAATCACAGCACATCGTGTACTATTCACGGACCCACAAATTTCACTTTTCAGCAACCTTTTCATTAAAAATGGGTCCCATGATACTATTCACACATTTAAAAATTATTTTGCTACAGTATTTTTCAGTTTTCAGTTTCAGTTTTCAGTTTTCAACTGTATCCAAACGGACTCTTAGTATATTACAGTTATTTAGAAAGGGTGTTCCTATATTGTCCCCCAGCCCCCACTTTTGGAATATAAGGAGGAAAACTCAAAACAAGCTTAAACTTTCTGCAATTTTTTTGGGCTATAAAGTGATGTCGTGAGGGTTCAGTTGGTGATAACCAGTGATTGCCAAATATAAAAAATTAGTTATTTATCATTGAAAGTTTGTCTTTTTCTTTTTTCTTTTTTTTGTTCGTTTGTTTGTTTGGGACTTTTTGGGGGGGGTGGGGGGTGTTGTAATAATAGATTTACAAATGTACAGTGGCACTAGGATAATTTGTAAGAGCCCCCCAACACCCATGCACCCACTCACACACATTTTTGTTGTAAAAAAGCATTAGGAATGGGGATAACTACTTTGGTAGTATTTTAACAACTTTTGAACCTTGGATAGTCGGACCAGAATCCAGATGGCCAAGTAATGTAAATTACAATGGTATGATTTAAATTAATAATAATTATTATTATTATTTTATTTGTATTTTCCTTGAAAGACACCTGGCCTTGTCTTCGGTCTTTTGCGAGAAGTTTTTACTCATTTGTTTGCTACAGAAATATAAAGCTCAAATAGGATACTGATTCAGAACTGGAATCAACCAAGAGGCTCTTGATTTAATGCAGCCATGGACACCCCATAATGATTTTGGCTTTATAGCTTTTTAGCTGATAACTATAACTAATGGCAGGATCCAGTAGGAAATAGGTAATTGGAAGTTCATATCTTAGCGTGAAGTTTGGTGTTGACAATCTATGTCAGACTATAGGATGAGGAAATTGGAGAATGCTAATCAATAATGATTACAATGTCTTAACTCTTAACTCTTAGGCTTCTCTACTAGGGGATCTTTTTCTAAACTTCCAATTGAGTCTTTGTAATTAGTACCGTTTACAGAGTCTTGGTAGTTTGCTGGATTTTTCATTCTTTTGATATGCTTCCATCTATTTAACTCAGTTGCATAACTTATTAATATTTTACCAAGCAGTTGAGTTATTTGGTATTGTTTTAATATAATTTTTTGGTGTAGAAGTAGCTATTAAAGTCCTCAAGTCTGAGCGTGTAAATCTAGATATGTAGAGAGAGTTTAGGCAGGAGGTCTTTTTAATGAGGTGTGTTGAACCGTGTTATTTGTCAAAATTTTGACAAATCATATATGTTCTTCATATCTTGTATGTTGAGGTTGTGAATTAGGCTTAATATAATTGTTTGTGGGCATTAGAGTTATTTATGAAGACTTAATTTTGTGGAAAAACATGCAGCACAATAAAGGAAACATAGCAGTGATTGGCAGTGTCTAAAGTTTTGTTTTAATTATATTTTGTCACTCTTGATCAATGTCAAAATTCAAATTTAAAAACACAAATCATACATTTCAACCATGGTATAGAATAGTACAGTTGAGAGGTGGGTAGGTTTTGAGTTCAACTACGGTGGTCATTCTGTTTTTGCACATGCACTTTTACTAATATTGGGTTAGCTTCATTTTTTGGGATAACTATAGGAAATTCTTTGATGTTTTAATGACAACCTTGAATACTCACTCTTTTGAAACTGCATGGATGACTTAATAACAACCCCAAGGGAGCAACATAATCATTGTGTGTTGTGGTAATGCCTGATTTGTGATGACTCTCACACCAAATAATGTATGTCTGTCACTATGTATGATCTTACAGTAGCACACTTTGCAGTATAGAGCCTCAGATCGATGAGGAGCTAGAGATTGTGCGCCCTGGTCCAAACGATCCTTTATTGTTGACGCGACAACGATATCATCGATCAGAGGACATTTGGAATGGCGAGGTGAAATATCTATTTCTAACAATCGCTTTAATTTTTACGTTGTCTTTGACTTTTAGCAAGTTTTTTCAACTTCTGTATATCTAGTTCTAATAACCATTATAATTTTTATTGATTTTGCAGGACCCGGGCCCATTTACATGCTGTGGTCGCGCTAAGGAGACGGCAAACATAACGATACAAGATAATCGGGTGATTAACATTATCAAGTTGGTAGGGCTAGAAGGATTGTTTAGGGCCCCTTCCAGAGAGATAGATCATTGTCTAATATCGGCCCTAGTTGAGCGATGGCGGCCGGAGACTCATACGTTCCATCTTCCACATGGTGAGATGTTAATCACCCTACAAGATGTGGAGGTCATTTTCGGACTTCCTATAGATTGTGAGGTCTTGGTTGGGCCGACTGCTATGGTGGATGGGAATTGGTGGCAACTGTGCATGGAGTTGCTTGGTTTTGGAGTTCCAAAGAATGACAACAAAACTTTGGTGGGCCAAAGAATTCACATCAAACACCTTGTTGACCACGTTGCAGGGCCATTGCCTCATGACGCAACAGAGATTCAAATACATCAGTATGTCCAGTGCTATATTTTAGTGCTACTAGGGGATAAGATTTTCATGGACAAGTCGAGAGATAGGGTGCATCTGATATTCTTGGAGTTTCTGCAGAACCTTCGTGATCCGCCACAGAATAGTTGGGGTAGTGGTTGCCTAGCCTAGTTGTACAAAGAGTTGTGTCGGGCAAGTGATAGAGAGGCATCACAGATTGGTAGGGCGTTGCAATTGGTCCAGTATTGGGCATGGATGAGGTTGCCATTCTTGTGCCCGAGGATAGAGCCCCCACCTGGATGTGATTATAGCCCATGGCCAAAAGCTCCACTTGCATTTAAGTAAGCATTTTCCTGATATTTAGTGTGTTATGCAATGTACTCTTCTTAGTAAGTGGTATTATCTTATCTTATGTTATTCGCTCGTAACTGTAGGTGGGTGCGGGTGCCAAGCCCGAAGAGTAGGCCATCGGACACGGCCTTGATCCACTATCGCGAGCAATTAGTTAGAATGCGGCCGGACCAGGTAATAATATACAAAAATTCTGTTTGATTATGTTAATTCTCCTTAAGAATATGTTAAAATCATTGCTTTAACATATCTTCTGTTTTAATTTTTGTTTTTCCCTTTATCTATGTATTCTCCCTTGTTTCACATTTTAAGATGTTATGATAATTGTTTTTTGTTTCTATTGTAGATTATGTGGCAGTCATATGAGGCAGACTTCGGCCACCTTCCTGACTTCTATGTTGCAGGGAGGACGTGGACGGCAAGGGTGCCACTTGTGTGTTTTTGCATAGTAGAGACACACCACCCAAACTGTGTCCTTCGACAATTTGGGTTGGAGCAGGTGCGGCCCGACCATGTTGTGTATGATGAGAGACTGCATAGAATAGACTTGCGTGGGAAGGTGGAAAAGAATTGGAGGGAGGAGAATGGACCGTATATCCTTACATGGGATAGGAGACAACAACAACTTTGCCATGTACCTCCTCAGACTGGTGAGATGCCCCGCGATCATGACTATTACCACTGGTACCGTTCGATCACTTGAAAGTATGTTGACCGCAACAGCACTAAATTAGATATGATGGTAATGTGTTCTAATTAGATTTTATTGCCTGCTTTGTTTTTTCTTCAGTACATGTACGAACGTAGAATCAATTGATTTCTTTTTTCAGCAAATCTGGTTTGATCTGACTGACATCCAATTCAAGACTTTCTGTTACATATAGAATTCTAATAAAACTTTTAGTTCTTAGTTGAGTATTTGAGTAGATTAATAAGTACTATATTATCCATTCTATAATTGACACATAAATGTCTAAAATCTGATTGTACTGGTTCTTTCTCTGTTTCAGATTGAAAGCCATTTAGCGCTGTTGGAGATGCTTCCCGTAGGCAGCCGAGCACACAACCATGTCCGGTGCGTCCTAAATAATGTGGCTGGGCTTGGTGGTGGTCCTGCAGCCGATGGGCAGGCAAATAATAGGCATGACACTGAATCAGTAGCTATTGCAACCCTAAGCACAAGCGCAGCACCCGCAAGTACACCAACCCATGGTCAACGTGCTACTACAAGTCCAAGTACAAGCATCGCTAAGGGCCGTGGTCGGCCTGCTACAGCAAGCCCAAGCACAAGTGCGGCTAGGAGCCGTGGTCGGCCTGCTACAGCAAGCCCAAGCACAAGTGCAACTAGGGGCCGTGGTCGGCATGCAACAACCCCTTGGGTTGTAACTAGTCTTGAAACTTGTGCACCCATCCTGCATGCATCTCCTCAGCCCGAGGTCCATCCACCCATCCCAGATGCATCTCCTCAGTCCGAGGTCCCTTCACCCACCCCACCTTCGCAGCCCATTTTTGATCTCGGTATTGATTTTCATTTGACCCCTTCTATACTCCCCGAGACACCCTCATACCCACCCACCAACACTAGTGCACCGACTATGCCCGTAGACCCACCTACTTCATCCTCATCTGACCCTCTAGGACCTCCGATTGAGATTGCAACTGTACAGCCAGCTACTAATGTACCGGACGAGCATCCCCCTCATCATCCCTCACCCCCACAAGGTAGACCGCAACGTGCTAGAAGAGCACCCACTTGTGGGACAGGTGAACACAAAATAGGACATGTAAGCAGCTCTATGGTATGATAACATTAAATACAATGTAATGATATATTTTGTAGTTCACTTTATAGCTTATCATTACACTGAATATTGATTGTATGCATCTAATATCTTTGTAGCACGATAATGAGCCTAAGGATGATGCCCTGTAGCCTCCTCCCCCGCCCAAACATTACACGAGGGTTAAAAAACGCAAAATTGGTGAACCTTGAAAAAGAGGTTTGTTAACTACCTTGTTTATGGCATGGTAATAGGATCTAACTTCCTCCCACAACTATCTTGTTTAGTGGTGTCACCTTGTTGAGATTCATGGATGCCCAAGGTGGTATTCATTTTTAATATAAAATGAATAATTAGCTATCATGAAACTTGAAGAGAAGCATATCATGTTTCAATTGATTTTTGTTTTTGGGTTGTGCTGCAAGAGGGTATTGTTAAAGTGTGTGTGTGTGTTTTTTTTTTAATTTTTATTTTTTGGTGGTATGGCGGAAATGATGTTGTTTCAGATCTGCCAATGCATTGATGTTTGTGGTGGTTGGTGAAATTGTTGTCTTTATTCTCATAATCTAGCATTTGTATAGGTAGGCATTACATTTAACGTTCAGTGAATTTGATGCTTTTGGGTACTATAATGAAACTAGTTTAATTTTGTGAATTAGAAATTTAGAACCTGAAGGATTTTTACCACTTTGAGAAATGGGGTTACATGGTGAACAAGGTGGGGGCCTAGTAATAATGCAAGTGTATTCGATTGTGTGTCTTTAGGCATATGTTTTAGCCTGTAACTTGAATTGGGTTTCATGGGTTTCTAGAATTGAATCTGTTGAAAAAGGAGCTGTTGGTTTGAATGTGTGGGTGCTCCCATGAGTCTAGAACAGAAGCGAAGGAAGCAGGAGAAAGGCTCTGATCATGCTGAGAAGGTTGTCGTTGCTGTTAAGGCATCGAAGGAAATTCCCAAGACTGCTCTGGTGTGGGCCTTGACCCATGTTGTTCAACCTGGGGATTGCATTACATTGCTTGTGGTTGTTCCTTCACAAGGTTCAGGTATTTTTTTCCTTGTCCCATGCTGATTTTTTCTCCTTTACTGCTCAAATATTAATTAATTGGTAGTGATATACAAGTTAATGTTACCTTTTCAGCATTGATCACTTTCTTTTAATCCCTTCTGTGCCTAATTCTCTGAGGAAAGGCCATTGTTATGTTAATTTTGCCTTATGTCAAAAGTGCTACAGTTTGATCACTAACAGTTGAGTTAGTATTGATTGAATGTATCATCTGTAATGATATAAAATGCACTTGATCTTTTTCTTGTTCTGTTTCTTGGGTTCTTGGCCTGATGCTCAACAGTTTGTGGTGAGGAAAATAAAATGAAATCTCTTTTTTCTTCTATTTATTTATTTGGTTTTCCTGTTTGGCTGCAGAGGAAAAGAAAGAAACAGGTAAAGGACTGACAGGGAAAAGAGATGGAAAATGTCTTTTTGGTTTATGCTTTTGTTTGCTTTGGTTAATAATGAAGTGAAAAAAAAAATGGAATTAGAATGTGGACTCTTGGATTATGAACCAACAAGGGTTTTGGGATTTTTTTTCTTTCAATTCTATATGGGCTTTTCATAATTATTTTATGACCACTTTAAAAGGGAAAGTGAAATGTTTGGCCTTTAGTTCATCATCATTTAGGACATTCAAGTGAAAACTAATCATTTTATGGCTTTTTCAGCAAATTGGTTTTGAGTATGATGCTGATAAAAAATGTTTGGTCATGGTCATCAGGAAGAGGCGGCAGGATTGGGAAAGATGAGGCATAAGAGATTGGTGAATCTGATTGGTTGCTGTGCTGAAGGAGATGAACGACTTTTGGTAGCTGAGTATATGCCCAATGATACGAGGTCCAAGCATCTCTTCCATTGTATTACTCAATATCCTAAGTTTCAGCTTCTTTTGAGCTCATAATAGGACTTAAATAGATAAATAGTTGCAACTGATACAATGGATCTCTTTTACTAACACTTTCTCTGTACTAAAGATCTGCTTTATTCTCTCTCTTCCTCTCTCTTCCCATATAAATGAACTTTAATGGCCTGAGCTCAACCTGTGAGTATATTATTAGAAGCTGCAATAGTAAGTACAATGATTTGTGCTTTTCCCATTATGATATTGTAAATAACTCTCCTTTCCTATATAGCTGCCAACTTTCCGAATCTGAAAATCAAATCAATATTGTTGTGTTTGAAGCTTTCATGTGGTGTCCTATCTGCATTTAGTTTTGTTACTTTCTTTCTGCTAACACTCAAAATTGCTGAGAAATCAAAATTGATTTCTTTCAAAATTTCTGGGAGTCACCTAACAAATCAAAATTGATTACTCAAACTTGCTGAGAAATCAAAATTGATTACTTAACTAAATGTTCCACTCAACTGATTTCACGAAGTTTCACTGATTTTGATTTTTTGAAATTTTCAGATTTCATGAAGCCAGGACACGATCAGTACGTTTATCACCATGCCAATGGGTACATTACCTATCTTGCTTCTTTTTTTTTTTTTTTTGGTATTGTATGTTAAATTGGAGAAATTTCATAATCTTTATAATTGTCTCAACTTAAAAATTTTATTTTAAATAATAGACTGTGTGTGATTGGATTGGCTCGGACGCATGTGGCGTTCAAAGATACAAGTGGTATCACGGCTGTTGATTTCAACGTTGGGAAGTCTGATCGCAGTGGCATCAAGGTCACCGGAAAGCGCAAGAAGGTACTAAAGCAATGCATCCATTATTTGAAGAAATTACTTTACTATTATTATCATTTGAATTCATGTTACTGTTTTAAGTTTCTAAGTTCTAACATTAAGAGAAGAGATTATATTTATATTTCTTAATCTTTTAATGCTTGGAATTCAGAAATCAAATTACTGTTTGGAAGGTAATTCTAAACATTACCTTTAAATTACATAACATTCTCTGCTGCAGATTTTACAAAAATATTGCTGTGCAATTCTAATCTCAAGATGAAAAGAGTCATTTGGGTATGTCTATCAGTCTATATAAATCGGTTTTCAGCACGATTTGATGCATCATATTAAGTTATTTTGTGATATAAAGTATGCTTCTACTATTCTATTTTTAGAGGCTGAAACTATTGCGCTCTTTGGAGTATATTGGCTATTATATAGCTTCAAATGTGTATAAATTACTTTTTCATGAGTACTCATTTTCCTTCTTTGCAAGATGATTTGTTTCATACTTTCATGTCCGCTTTCAAGCCTATAGTTGATTAAAATTGGAGATGTTCTTTTGCAGAATGCACAACACTTTGAGTCCAACTCAGCTTTGTGTAAAGTTAACACGGATGATGCCTCTTATATTGTGAGGTAGGTATCTTCTTCAGTTCTTCCTTAACTCTCCTTTCCCTTTTGGGGGGTGTTTTATTTGTATTTGCTTCTAAATTCTTTTGATATAAAGTTAAAAGGTTGTAGTGGCTTGACAGATGTTGTGTGAAAGGCTCTCTATTAGAAGTCAATGATGGGTTAATCAAGCAGCTGGGATTGCTTAATTCATCGGTGAGAATAATTAACCTTTTATGCTAACTCAAAGTTCCTATAGTATAATTAGTTGTATAATATATCTGTCTTGAATTATTGCTGCACTTCAAGTCCTTCTCTGGTTTATAATCTTTTTTCATATTACATGTTTACATTAGCTTTTTCACTGGGCAATTTTCAAATTTTTAGAAATTGAAGCATTGTGCTCTTGACTGTTTCCTTCTTTATATTTTAAATAAAAGAAACATTAGCCATAGGTTCAATTGCCATTTAGCTCTTTCTATAATTGAATATTTCATAATTTTTTAAAAATTTTATTTATAAGTTTTGGCCCCAAGGGGGAGGGGTAAGGCGAGGTTTGAACTAGTGACCCCTGCTTCACAAGGAGTGGTCTCTAATTGATTGTGCTATCCCTTGGGGTATAATTGAATATTTAATGATCTATAGCTATTATTCCTTAGCAATTTATTTATTTGTCAAGTTTGATTCTGTGGTAGGCCATTGAGCTCTACCCCAAATGTCATTTCCTACCCCATAAAAATGTGATGGAAGGTAAGGTTGTGGAATCAAGACCCTACTAGATGCATGCGGCTTTAATTTTAGTACCCAGTATGCATAACATAACAAGATGGGTCTTACCAATTTTAGTTTTAGAAAAAGGGTATATCCAGTGCTGGCATGGCATTTGCTTTGGCATACGTTTTCCAAAATAAATAAGGGCGGTCCCCTGGACATAGTCCTTTCAGGCAGTGGCCGTTTAGTCCATGGTCCATTAGATGGTCGGTGCAAGGCCAGAAATTGGAACACATTGATTCCGCTCGTTCCCGTCCTTCGCTTCAGGGCCTGCCCCTCGGTTCAAGCTTGATCCCGCCCTTAGACTCGTTACGCTGTTCGACTGAACTCGTTGGCTCCGCGTTCTATTCGGTCGGAACCCGGTTCGAGAACCGTCTCTCATAGATTCCCTTCACCAAGTCATCGCCAGCAATCAGCTCTTATCCCTTGGTGTCAAAGGGCGCGAATCGAAGACGAAGATTTGCTGACGCAGTGCGGGCACTGGATGAAAAAGACAGAGAAAAGAACAACAACCCACCAACAAATTCTTCTTTTTGAAAGCCAATTCCTTCTTCCATTTCTCAAAGAGAATGTTATTTGGTAAGCTCTTTCTTTTTCATACTCATTGTCTCTTTCCTTATCTTTGTATCTCTGTACAAGTGAGAAAGTTTATTGGAAAATATACTTTGAAGATGCAGCCCAACTAATTATGCAAGATATGACAACCTTAAGCGTTGAAATTAATGTAAAAAATAGAATTAATTAGAAAAAGGTTGAGAGAATAGTGAGAATAGAAGCTTAAAGCTGTAGTAAATGCTCTGTCATATTCTAGAATACAAATTAGTACTAGTTTGCGTCTAGGAGATGGTCTCTTTATGTGCGTTTGTGCATGCTTGGTGTTGTGTTTGTAGGTTACATATGATTTTTTTTTTTTAATTTTTTTTTTATGGGTTAAACACCTCCCAGGTGCACTTAATTGTTATGCAAAGAAATGAGGAATCTTGAATTTCTATTTTAGTTGCAATTTTTTTATAGTTTCTTCATGAACTTCATCATTGGTGTTTCAACAAACATGTGGTTGCACTTCTATGAAGTTAATCTAACCCTATGCTAATCCAATGAAGTAGAATGTATTGGTAGGTTCGACTGTCTAGAAAATTATCAAGGAGACTTATAAGACAAGTTTTTGAGATGTCTTAGTGCATAGAAAATCAGTTGATTGACACCCAAGGAAATAAGAATTATTATACGAATGGGATGAGAAGTGTGGTGGTGGCCATGTAGAATTAGGTTGTTCATAATTCTAGTTCATCGGCCTTTTTTTTTGTCCAGGCAGATAGAGAAGGATACATTGCCATTATCATGCCAAAACCAGCAGATTGGCTCAAAGTCAAGGGATCGTTACTGGGCCTTGAAGAGTATAAGAAATTGAGAGAATGTTAAATCATTGGGATGTGTTATTTACACAGGTCTGGGCTTGAGAGTAAAAAGGAACTGAGAGAAGTATTGCCCCCCATGGCAGTGCATTTGTGTTCCCCTTCACTGGTTCATTATTTTGTCATGAAATAATTTTTGCATGATTAGAATTAAAATAATAAAAATAAGTCTTTTCTCTTAGTATTAACTTTTAAGTTTCTCTTTCCCAGATTTTTACTCCAAATTGCTTTCATGGAAGTCTTATGGTTCTCCTCTTTTCCCAGAAGTCTTTGGTTAAGTATGTTGTTAATGTGAAATCAATGGAAGCTTATCAGGTTAGGGACACTTATGTCATCCCAAAAAAAATAAAAAATCCCACTTTAAACTATCACTTGATTTATATTGTCTGCTAAATCTCTTAACTTTATTTCAAATGTAAAAAAGCTTCCTCTTGTTATTAATTTCTTATAAATTGAAGATATTTTTTTTTATCAAATAACCTCCTTACTGTTTTTGCATAGAAGATAATTCTTATTAATTTCTTATTGTTTTTGCATAGAAAGAAACGTTCAAGTCAACTGAATAGTGGCTACTGTGCTAGGATTAATTAGTGTAAAGGTTTGGTGGTGTGTTTATGAATATCGTTGCTGGTATGCATTCTTTGTTTGAACTTATGATGGACATTCTAAAGGACTGACATACTTGGGAAAATGGTCAATTCTTATAAGTATGTGGAAAACAATCCTAGGTCTTTGTTACAACATAATGGAAAATTCACTCACATGCTAGCTAGCACCTTTAACTTTTAATTTTACACGTGCTTTGTATTTACCAGTGAGTATTGAAATGATATGCTGCAGATGTTGATGATTTAACTGTGTGCCTCTTAAAATATAGAGATCAACAAACGTGGTTTTTTTGCAATATACTGTCAACTGGATTATTAGGCTAAGGAAGCCACGATTTTGATAAGATATTGCATTATTTGTCATTAACATTTAGGGTGGTTGTTCTGAATTTTTCAGTACCTTAATAATGAGTGTTCTACTTACATCCCATACTTATTGCATTATTATGTAATAACTAATTATTTTGATTTTTCTTATTTCCTGGAAGACCTATTGCATAAATTTGTTTTAAACTTTATTTGTTTAACTTCCCAAATGCAGGTCCTTTATGGGCTGGAATATGCAGGTCCTTTAAATTTTATCATTTTTTTCCTGGTCAATGCATCCTCTGGCTCTCATGCATATGGTGCTGAAGCAAATGCATCTTCTGCATTGAATGTTGACGAGCTTCATCAAGAAATCTCAATTCCACTAATACTCATAATTCCATTGATTATTGTGTGGACACACACACATATTCCTTGGAGTATTTTCTAGAAAATCCATAGAGGAGGTACAAGAGAAGAAGATGTTGCTGGAAAAGCTACAAGTCAGAATGAATGAAGCAGAAGCAAAGGCCAACAAGCTTAAAGTGTCATTTGAGAATCTATGTGGTATACCGCTATAGGCTTTTACATTTCATATTAAAAATAATTCCAATTATACATTTGGTTTTAATGATGCTGTGATCATTCTAACCACCCCCCCCCCCCCCCCCCAAAAAAAAAAAAAATGTATCCCATTGATTTTTAGCACCTACTGTTGCCAGTTACTTGTGTCATGTGTTTTGTAAGTGACTAAATGGCAATGGGCAATAGGAACTTTTCTAATGAATGTATGATAAATGGGTCATTAGAGGATGTGTATCTATCTGTTGTTTAATTTATAAGAATTTTGTTTAATAGAAATAGGAAGATTTCTATTTTTCTTAATTTATATTCACTCACAATTTAGGAGTGCGAAATTGAAGCATTAGGAGGTTGTGAGGGGAGCAATCCAGAGCAACTTAGTGCCCAACTAACTAGACTAAATCAGAGACTTCAGCATGAGAGCCAGCGGTGAGGACACTGTCATCTGTCTTTGTATCACTTGAAGAACAGTAAAGTGGGATTTTTTAGTAAAATACCATAGTTTTTTTTTATTTATTTTTTATTGCTTTCAATGTGCAGATATTCTGAATCGATTGATGACCTTTCGATGTTGTACGAGAAAAAAGGACGTAAGATTTCGGAAATAAAGAAAACTTACAAAGCATTTCTGATTGATTGCATGTAAGTATTAGTTCCCCGTATATTAATAATGTTGGGAACAGCATGCATATGCCAATTTGTTTTAAGCTTATCACGATCTGTTCCTCATATTTGTTTCAGCTTTATTTTATTGGGACCCGTTTTCACAATGTATGGCTCCCCCCCCACCCCCCCTTCTTGTGCTATCCCTTGGGGGTTTTTTATTTATTTATGTTGTTTAAATGTTCATTTGCAGGCTTGTGAGACACTGTCAGAATTGCGCCAGGTTAAATTCGATCGGAATGCATCATTTTTTCAGCACCGTGTGGGCCTTGGCAGTATGAATTGCAGTGATCACAGCATCATTAAAAACATTTACCACTAAATGGGTCTTTGGAAGGGCATCAAACGTACCAGACGGTTTTCTCAAGCTCTTGGTAATGTGCGTCTGCTTCTTTAATAAGAGAAAGGACCTTGTTATTAATTATAACTTGATAGGTTCTCTTTCTTCTGTGATAAAAGTATAATTTAAAATACTAACAACTATTGCAGACACAACATTATATCAAACCTCTTGAAGCATTGGAAAGTGAAGATTCCAGGAAAAGAAGGCAGACCGCTTCTTCATCATGCAGGGCTTGTTCAAGCTTTATCAGATCATTTTTTGCTTTTTCCTACTTTCGATTTCCCCTTTTGCTGACTCTGACATATTGTTATTATGGAAAAAAAAAATGTATAATTGGAATTATTTATAATAGAAACGAAATATGAAATGTAAAAACCTTGTTACTATACCACATAGATTCTCAAATGACACTTTAAGCTTGTTTGCCTTTGCTTCTGCTTCATTCATTCTGACTTTTAGCTTTTCCAGCAACATCTTCTTCTCTTGTACGTCCTCATGGATTTTCTAGAAAATACTCCAAGGAATATGTGTGTGTGTCCACACAATAATTAATGGAATTATGAGTATTAGTGAATGAACTGAGATTTCTTGATGAAGCTCGTCAACATTCAATGCAGAAGATGCATTTGCTTCAGCACCGTATGCATGAGAGCCAGAAGATACATCGACCAGGAAAAAAATGATAAAGAGATAAATAATCTAATTTTGACTTACATTTTATATCCATCTAAAGTGTGAACCTCCTTCAAATTCAGGATCCTTTGCTGAAAAGCAACTACTTTTCCCATGTCATAATCTCTAATAAGAACTTGATTCTCAGCATCACCCTAGAAGGTTGATTCCCAAACTCGAAGTTGCTACTTGTCATTTTTATGTCTAAGCAATAAGCATGCAAAATATATCAGAAACTTTGTAGTACCAAACATGATTGTTACACATAACTTGTCATGTGTTTTCTTCACTTTTTTGTTTCTATATTTATGTTGTTTAATGGTAAAACTAATTAGCTTGCATGAATATACAGATATATGTTGTCTCCATAACCATAAGGATTGTGGTAAGCTAGGGTTATTTTGCATTTTTTTTTTAGTTCATTTTCACTAGCTTAAGTGCTGAAGGTTTAATTCTTGCTTTTTTGTTTCAACTTTCGTATAATTCTTCAACTCAACCTTTTTGCAGCTTGGTTTCGTGCTCCTAGCTTTGATATGGGAATATGACTTCCCACCTTTCATGGTTCTGATAATAGCAATACTGAATGATGGTATTATTTCAAAGAGCCTCTTGCAAATATTTCTTTCTTTTTTCTATTACTTAGCTGGTATTCTTGCCCTCATTTTCTTTCTGCAGAAACTAAAGACTTTGCAAAAAATATATAACAAATTAAATTGATAAAGATTTGAATGAAGGATTTTTGTTACTACCATATATGGGAAATGTGATCAAAATGTTTGTGATTTGTATTAGGGACCATCATGACAATTTCAAAGGACCGGGTAAAGCCATCTCCAATGCCTGACAATTGGAAGCTCAATGAAATATTTGAGACGGCATTGTCATTGGCACATATCTGACTTTGGTTACCATCTTAAAAGGATGGATAACTTTCTTTTCCGTGCCATTTCTTAGTGTGATTGCAAATTTTTGATAGAGAGAACTATGTATTGAGCTTTGGATATTTAAGCCTTGATTGGCAGAGATTTTATGTTTTGTAGGTGATTCCCAGAAAATAATGGCACTTGACACATTTTTTATATCAAAAGCTTATGTGTCTCATATTATTTGGAGTTAAGATCATTTCACTATATTGCCAAAAGCACTCATTTGGTGTTATGGAGAGGAATAATTTCTTGAATGCAATGCATCTATAGGTTACGTTGCTGTTTTGAATGTAAAGTTTATTGGAATTTTGAAATGGAGGTAGCAACACATGTATGGTGTCAATAAAATCCTTGGGATAGATGTGAGTAATCGCATTAACTGATGCTTTGCTTTCTTCTTGAGTTATTGTTGTGATTTTATTTTTTTATTTTTTGCTTTACATGTTTATTTTGCTTATAGTTTTCCTAAAAAGAGTCACAGCTGAAATTCTTTAGGTAATCCAATCCCTCTCCCCATTATTGCCAACAAAGAAAAAACAAGGGTAAATGTGAGACGAGAGTGAATTTCTATGAATTACAATGAGCATATAAATTTTTACATTTCATATTCGAAAATAGACTATATGTGAATTTAAGATGATCAGTCATATGCATGTCATTTATATAACCTAGCAATAATGCTCGCTGGAAGGCATAACAACATAGGAGCTGGTGGTTCCAATTAATTTAAGATTGAATGCGGAAAAAGCTACTTCCATGAGGAGGACCATTTATGAACATGTATTTATTAGAATTTAGAGCTACTAGTATTGGTTTTAGTATTGGCATTGGCTTTTGGGTAACACAGGAGCTCAATCCATTAGAGTTCAATAAATAAAAAATAAAAAATAAAAAAAATCCAGTGTTCACATCTACCCCACATAAAAGGAGGTTGGGGGAGTAGTTAAAAAAAAATTACAAAAACATAAACACGTTTTTTTCCCTTAAAAAGTTATGAAATTCTTATAAAAAAAAGAGAGTAAGATTTGTCAAATATTATATGCTCAGAAATTGAGTGTTTGAAACTCAAGATTCAGATGCCAAAATGTGTTTTTTTTAGGGGAACTCGAGTCTATGAAACTCGAGATCCTAAAAAATATATATAAAGAAATCGAGTATTTAATACTCAAGATTCAAATGCCAAAATGCTCTGTTCAAGCAGAATGGTTGCTCTGTTTTGCTCTATTTTTATAGCGTATTTGAACTCTATTTTTTGAGTGGAACTCAAGTCTATGAAACTCGAGTTCCACTGGGAATTTTTTCCCATGCAAAATTGCATGATCTCAAATAATTTTGACATTTCTACTGCCAATCTTGAGTAGTAACAAAAATAGTACCATTTTCAGGACTGATTTAAAGCCTGATTTGATTGAAGTTTAATAAGATTTTCTGGCCCTGAAGTTTTGGCTGAGGGTGAAATTGCCCCCACATTCATGCATAGGTGCTCGGAAATGAGTATAAACATATGATTCTACTTGTTTAATGAGAACAACAATATTATTGTAACTCAAAAATGCCAACAATTAAAATGGACAAAATATATCCCAGTAAAGGAATGTAAGTACAAAGTCAAACTCCAAATCAGCTCACAATGAAATCCAAGCAACAAGGAATATTGAACTGAAATGCATGCATATCATTTTCTAAACAACCCATATAACAGAAATAGAGTTTCATTGCATTTACATATAAGCTCTTTGCGGATCTGTTAAATCGTTTTTTTTTCTCTTTCACCTTCTTCACTAAGAAACCAAAAAGTAGTAACAAAAAGCTCTCAATTCTCATTCTCCCTCTCTATATCAAAACTTTGTTCCTGAAATAGCAACACCAAAGATCCTTTGGTGTTGCTACAACGTAGTCACTTTTCCTAAGATCGGCGGTCCGCACAACAACAACGTCGTCCATAGAAGCATGCTTGAAAAACGTCGACTAATCACGTTAGGAGACAACATAGTAAACAATAGTTAAACATAGAATGAACAACAATTATTTAACCGATGCATAACTTTTTGCCATCTACCTACCTAGTGTGGAACATGACTGCTTGTGGAAGTGCCACAGGACTACGGACATTTTCTGCGGTTATGCCAGGAAGCATGACACAGTCCACATGTCTGCTTGGGTTGACTCTCTATCAAATCTGCGTCCTCCCTCTGCCATCCCGGTTCTCGATCCTTATTCCTCACTCCATCCATCTCATTCCTTATTCTTGACTTCACTGGTCGACCTTTGGCCCACAATAATGCTAGATTAGGCAACCACTTTGGCCCCATGGGATCCCTCCACAATGATTGTGACTTAGGAACCACAAATGCATGCTCATAAGTGTTAAGGGCATTGTTCAAACCATAACATGGGTAAATATATGTGGTCGAATCAATATGTAAATAGTCACATACTCTAATTGCAAGTGAACACGGGATCCCTATGTCTTGCCATTTCCCACAACTGCATGTTCTTTCCCATAACCGAACTTCATAACTGTGGTTTCCCCCTCCTGCGCTACACGTGTTGAGTTGGGTAACTACTTGAAATATCAGCTCTTCATTGCTAAATGGCTTGAGATAGTGTTTCTCAAATTTACACTCATTTCCATCCCACGTGGATAAGGCATATTCACTCCATTTCTTACCCTCTGACAACTCATAATGGTATTCTTTGTGCCGGTCGTGGAAATATTCAACAAGTTTGTTCCAAGTGAACTCAACCAACACGGCAATAGGAAGGCCCCGTGCACCTTTCAGTACACCATTGAAGCACTCTGATATATTGGTTGTCATTGCCCCAAAACGTCTCCCACCATCATGTGACTGGGTCCACATATCCACAAACTCGATCATTAGGTATGTGTATGGAAGATAATCTTAATTCTTTTCCTTGCCATCCTTCCCCGTCACCTTCTTCTTATTCCTAATGGCCTCAATTTTCACCTGCTTAATGGACTCCATTATGGTATCAAATTTAACTACCTGACTAGCATATCCCGCTTTCAACGCTGCTGACTTTAGCGTCGAGTTCTGAAAATGTGTGTTGAAGTTGCTAGCAACATGTCAAAGACAATATCTATGAAATACCCGTGTTCTTCCATCATCCCCTTTAGGCCAGTTTGTAATGGCGTTTTTGATACCGAGATGTCGGTCAGAAATTATGCAAATGCCTTCGTTAGGTATCACATGGCCAATCGTTTCTCTAAGACATTGTAAAAATCACCTCCAACTGGACCCTAACTCACAATCCACAACAGCAAAGGCAAGAAGGAATACCTTGTTATTAGCATCGGTTGCCATTGCGACCAACAACTTTCTCTGATATTTACCATACAGATGGGTCCCATCAATACTGATAATCGGCTTGTAATATTTGAATCCATCAATGCATGGACCGAAAGACCAAAACACATAATGCAAAAATACGGTGTCATCTTCATCGGTGGGTGTGATACGATAGAACACGTGGGTAGTCGAGTCTTGATCAATATATGTCATTAGCAACTTTTGCAACTTTTGGTAAGACTCTTCCCAATTCCCAAATATCTTCGCAATTGCCTTTTGTTTCGCATCCCATACCTTGTAGTAAGAAAGCTTATGGCCCTGATATTTCGTCTCTATCATAGATCTGAGATGCTTAATTGGGGTAGTGTGATCCTCACATAACTTCTTAAAGATGTCTGATGCAATAAAATTACAATTCATCATTCTACCATCATTTCGCACCCTAATCGATATACACGTATGAGGACCCACATACACGGTGACCATCCATAATCTGTGGAGATTGGCCTTCTTAACTGCGCAGACATACCACTTGCATGACTCATGCACGCATTTCTCACAAAGCTTGGTCGTCGTCAACCTATTGATAGTAAAATGTTTGTTTTCCTTGAGGGTACAAATTGTTAATACGCGCTTCACCTCCTCTTTATTGGCAAAAGTCAACCCTTTGCACAAATTCATCCCCTCTCTCTAAGTGGACACAAATGGCATCTCAATATGGGAAGGATTAACTATATTTTCCCATGTATTTGCAGAAAATGACAAGGCAAGAGGTGCGTAGGTAGGGATTGTGCTCATAATGTTTTAGACAGTAATAACATTGTCTACATCAGGTTGACTACCATCCAATGTCTCATCATCATCAATGTCCCTCTCAAAGTCCCTAAAGTCCCCTCGTTCAATCCTATATTCATACTCATCTCTATCAACAAAATCTTCACCGTTAATGGCAATAGTCTCATCAACATAATCGTCGTCGTTGTCGTCTTCATCATCATCATCATCATCATCATTATCATCATCACCATCGCCATGAACATCATCATCTTCTACATGTGTAGAATACTCATATTGAGCATCCGGAACTGTAACCTGTAAACTTGTGGTTGCTTGTTGGATACCAACTTCTACACACGACTCCAACTGTATGTACAACTCAATGTTAGTTACTTCAGGTATTCTCTCCAACTTGTCAAACATGATCTTTACATGTTTGTCTGTTTCTATAGCCATATACTTGTAATTAATCTGGTGCTTCAGGATTTCATTTGGCATACGATAAGTAATTTGTATGTTGTGCACAGCAGGATTCTCACACAACTCTTCCGTAATTGTTGTCTTCAATTCGTCAAGGGTCTTTAACCTATGATCAATTTAGGTATAATAGCTCTTTATACCCAGCCCTTCAAATGGCAATCCCTTGTTCGCATTGGCATTCTTAAGCGGACCACCGTGGTATAGGATTATATCAATTTCAGGAATTGTGAACCTGTTAAAGTCAAGTTACTATGTTAGTTAAAAAAACATAGTATCTAGTCAAACTACACAAAAGTACAAATTCCAATTCATTCCAAGGGTATGAATTTCATTACACATTTCATATCCAAATCCTTTTTCCGTCATGCTAAGATAGCCCATTTCATACCCAATACAAAAAAAAAAAAAAAAAAAAAACCAACAACAACAAAAAACAAAAACAAAAAACATAATCCTTGTAAAAGTGTTTGATGCTGCTGGCCTAAGGAAATTCTGGTTTCCATCACGTCAAATGCTAGGACATGGTAAAGATTGGCCAACAGTTGATAATATGGTGAATAAAAACCAGCGTTTAGTAGTTTTCACTTCAAACCAAACTAAGGAGGCATCTGAAGGGATTGCCTATCAGTGGAAATACACAGTAGAAAACCAATGTAACTCTTGTTTTTGTCATAGGTCATAAAAAGTCTCAATTTCAGCCATATGTTGAAAATGTGAGTAACTTTACTGCTGGGTTATCTGTTTGAGGTGAATTTATTTTGATTTCATGGAACTTTCAAGATCTAAGTGTACAAGAACTAGAAATGGTAATCCATAGGAAAATTAAAGAGTAAAAATTCTTGGTTAATATGTCACAAATAAGCAACATTAATAAAGTAAATCAACCTTATTTTACCAAATTTGAGTTCAAGAAAGTATTCAATTTCATAGAATATAAAAGCAAAATCAAAGAAAAATACAAAAGCACATTCCACAGAATATCATAGTTTTTCCCCAAATGTCATGTGATTGTGGAACAGTGGCCCCTGTTAGCATATATTATAAGTATTGAATGATTGTTGGGTGCTCTTTCCATAAGTTATGTTAACTATCTATAAAATAAATAGTCAAACTCTTTAACCCACACCCATAGACAACAAATACCCAACTACAATGACAATCAAATCAAAAAACCCTTACCTGAGATATGAATTTGTTGAGAGGGAAGAGCGGTGAGAGAGGCAGTGTGGTGAGTGAAAGTGAGAGGCAATGTGGTGTGAGAGTTATGGGTGAGTGAGAGTTAGTGAGGCTAAGTGTATGGGTGAGAGTTAGTGAGGCTAAGTGTATGGGTGAGAGTTGAGGATGCTCTGTTTTTGGGTGAGAGGTTAGTGAGGCTGAGTGTATGTGTTTATAAAATTCTGTACAACGCGTGTTTTTAAAATTTTTCTTAGCAAAACTCGAGTCTATAAGACTCAGTTTTTGCTATGTAGAAATCGAGTCTTTAAGACTCGAGATCTACGTAGATTTTTTTAAGCCAAATCAGCAATTCACTGCAAGTGGAAAGCGAGTTTCTAAAACTCGAGATCGAGTTTTAGAAACTCGAGATGCTATTTTTCTTAAAACTTTCAAACGTTGACTAACTTACTACATAGAACCCTCTCACACTACTACTCTGCAAATTCCCCCCCTCCCCAATTTCTTTTTGGCCAAACGTAGAGAGAGAGAGAGAGTCAAACGTGTATTTTTTTGTTGGGTTAGAGATAAGTTTAGAACGTAATTAACAAAGGTAATTAATAAGATTCTATTAAAAATATTTATAATAGTAAGTCTTTTTTTAATCGTTGAATCTACTTTTAAAAAATGTATAACTTTTTAGATGTAACTTAAATCTATCTCATATATATGGGTCATTCTACCGTACCCCCTCAAAAAAAAGGGGGGTACGGTACCCACCTATATCTGAGCCGTTAATTTACTCTGATTTTGATCTTGACCATTCACGTAATTTTAAAGGTTTTTGGTTACCGGTTAAACCGGCTTTATATATAAACAAAAAATTAAAACATCCATCACGCTTTTCAGCCTTTTCCCCTGTCTCACGTTTGCTTCTCTGCCTCTCTACTTTGTTTGCTCATTGCTCTGTTTGCCTCTCTAAACAAAACCCTCAAATCAGACAGTTGATACCACATTTGCGGCGCACCCACAAAACCCTCAGAGCTCGGCGCACCCACAACCTCAAATCAGAGACGCTTCTTCTCATCCAATCCAAATCGTCGGCGCCGCTCTCTAGCTTATTCTCTTCCAATCCATATTCAAATCAGAGGCGCACTCATATCCAATCCACCAACTCAGCAGCGCTTCATCTCTTCCTGTACGACTCGGCGGCCCTTCTTCTCTTCCATTCTAAATCGGCGGCGCCACCCACAATTTTCAGGTTCTCTCTTTACATATGATTAACGCTGATATGGGTTTATATTATTTCTCTAAAATTTGTGGGTTTATGATATTATTGTTTTGTTTGAGTTTCGGTTCTTATATATTTGACAAATTAATCTTTACACCGAAGGGCTTTGGCAAAGAAATCTCGGGTTGGGCTAGAACTAGAACGTCAGGTTTGGGTTGAAGACTTACCTGGGGACATTATCCCCCTTGCTCTGTTTGATTAGTTTTCTTATGTTTTAATAAAAGCATCGATCTGTCTCACAGACTGGTTTCTTAAAAAAAAGAAAAAAAAAATCTTTACACTTTTGAGTTTGGGATGTGAGACGTGGGAACCCTTATCCATAAGTTGGGATAAAATTAACACTTTTAGAAAAATAGTCTGAGGCTGAGGCTAAGGCTGAGGCTGAACCTGGCTACCAGCATATACTCAAGGTATGGCCTCTCTTATATAAATTAATGCATTACAAGTGTCTTTTAAAGACTTTAGAAGGTTAGGAATATTAAATGCAGACCATAAATGATTTGAGTCATCTGGGTGTTTGAATGCAGTACATGCTACATAATGATGTTAACATGCGCCACCTAGTGGGTGAATTCTCTCCCACAATCAGAATGTCTGAAAAATAGTTTTAGAAATCATTCAGTTCACATTTGAACATACTTTAAAGTGGTCATTTGCTTCCCCATTTAATTAAAATCTAAGTTAAGCCTTCCATGCAGAGTATTTGATTACCAAGATATACGTGAGCACTAGGATTTTTCTAAACTAGGAGTTGTAGAAGATGTCCTTATTAGTTGAAAAAAGAGTCTAACCATCACATATTAAATTTTATAACTAAGTTTATTATAGGGTAATGCACCATTTGCTGGTTCTGCGAACTTCTTTGGCATTTTCAAGTTTTGAGTGGCAGAGATTGAATTCTCAACTAATTTGTTTGGGAGTGTGGGGAGGACACGATACTATGAACCTATGGACTTAGGAGATTTTTTTTTTTTTTTTTTTTTTCAGCCACCTTGGCAGTAAGAACAATTTTAGAGTTGGTTTGTGCTATATTAAAATATTGAAGTGTCCTAAATACATACCGAAATTAAGAAGAAGAAGAAGCATCAGCAGTAGTTTTGAGGCTTTGAGGGCGTTTGTTCGTATTGAGCTGCGTATGCATATAACAAGTGTTTTTCTATCTTTTGTGTCAGAAAAAATCTGCTCTTCGCTTTTTAATTTTTGGTTTGTTCCAATATTGGTCAGTGAATAAGTTAATGTACAGAGAGATTGAGGCTAAATAAAATTTCTCGTATTGGAACTTTTTTTCATCAATTTCTGGTTTATTTTTTCCCCTGGTTTCTTCTTCTTCTTCCTTTTTTGTTTATATTTTTTATAAAATAATCTTGAGTTTGAATGTGGAAAATTCTACAAGAAGTATTTAACTTAGGAGTACAGTTATGTGTAAGTTCAAAATAGCTTAAATCTGTTTTTACCTGCTTGCCCATTTTGATAACAACATAAGGATCACTGCATCTGACATCCCTGACTGCAAGGTTTACCCCTCTATGGATATGAATCCTAAGCAGGCCCAAAAGGCTCTCCATCTCAGGGAAAAAAAAATTTCAAATTTTTGACAAAAAAACCAGTAGAACACAAAGGAAATGAAAGGACTTGTTGCCTTATGTTATGGCTTTGAACATTGAATACCCTTTTACTTAGGCAGAGTGGAGAACTAGTTGACAAAATAGTTAGATACTATCAAAGCCTAACCCAATTGTGCATATTTATAACCAAAGAAAGAAGACCAAGAACCAAGTCCTAGGTTTGGCAAGTTGCAATATTTTATACCGTTCATAAATAGTGTAACAACCAGTGGGTTCTAGAAGTAATTTTAATTTGATGCTTAAAGACCAGAAATAAGTGCATAAAGTCACAGTTTAGTGGGATTGAGTTGTTTTTTTCAAACTTATTACTTGTTTGTCCAAGCTTGATTTGAATTGATTGAGAAGATTATGGGGTTGTGATAATATTTCATATTTCACATGGCTGATTTTTAGGGAGGGAACCTAATACATAAGGTATTGTATCTAAGTTTTGCCCTTTAGGCTATTATATCTAGAAACAAGGCCATCATGTCTAGAGTCGGGTAAAATTATATTTAGGTTATTTAGGTTTATATTTTAATTTTTCTTTGATTTGGTTATTCTAGAATGGGGTAAAATTCTGCAATTTCTTTAAGTACAAATTTTATTCACTCAATGAAGGACATCAAGATTCATGAATTCAACAATGAGTCCTAAAACAAAACATTATGTGTCATGCCCTGTGTAAGCCTTAACACATCATGACTATCTTTTACTTTTTATATCTTATTTGACCCAATTGTGTATATCAAAGTGGTCCACATTAATTTAGACCTACATAACAAGACCATATCTTCTAGGTAAGACAACAACCTACATATCCAATTCAACCTAACACACAACATTATTACACAATCCATATTTCTTTTTTCTTTTTCTTTAGTAGGAGATTTCAAAAAACAAAAAGAACCAACCAACAAGCTGTTAGTTGGTGTACAAGCTAATTTGGTTCATAGGTCATATTCCCAGGCATGCATTTATAAACTAGCTGGTCATAAAGGACAGAATTACAACAAGAGAAAGACTAGTAAAATGGGGTTGCAAGGGAGACCATTTAGGTTTTTACATGATAACTATTGTGTGACTCTTTAGGTTTTTTAAATTTTAACTGTTTTCATATTTCAGGTATGATTGCGGCATGTATGTTATTAAGCACATGCATACAAAAACTATCAAATAGAATCTAACCTTTATGGTAATATATTTATTGGAAGTATATTTTACAGTTTTTGCATAATTTGCTTAAGCTTCTTATTCATCAACAATGTCTACTTTTTTCAGGAGAGTTGGTCAGAACGTATTCGACACAAGTTGGCATCAAATTTAGTGCTTTCAAAGGAAAATGAACAACGTTCAAAAATAATAGAAAATGCTAGAAATACTCCACTACAAGATATTTTTCGATCACTAGAATGACAGTGATTTGTATAATTTGATAACTGAATTTTTTGGAAAATGCTGCAATTTAGTGAATTTTATTTTTAATTGAAAGGGTGATTGAATTTCATAAGTTGCACTACCCTTGTTTATGTGAGTTGCACTGCATGTTTTTAGATATCAATTTATGTTGTTTGAAGATGATCCACTGCAAGAAGAAGAACAGAATGATGTCAGCTTACTGAGTAAAAATTTAGTTTTAGTTTTAGAAAACTTTGATGATTTCAAGGCTGATAAAGAAGCCAAACTGGAGGAATGGTTGGGGGGGACTGACAACCCTCATAATCATAGAGACGCAAGTGATGCCGAAAGGGCTTTTACATGACAATACTCGGCTTCTGAAAAAGCTTTACCTGTAAATACTGTTGTTTATTATATAATTTTCTCTGGATAATGATTATATACAAGATATTTGTGGTGTTGTGAGATTCATTTTTGGGGTAAGAATAAAAATTTGTTCTCATATTTTTGTACTGGTTCTATTACACCTCACCATGGAATGGTGATCTCCACTAGTGTACCATTGAAAGACAATGTGTATTGTCAATACCAGGAATCTGCAATCACTGTTTGGAAAATAGAATCAGGAATCTTCTTGTCATGAACACAAAATTGTGCATTTGAACATGTATTTGATTGCTTCTGCCCCTACCAACTAGTTTCCAGTACTTGTGCTGCTTTACCAAAAAAAAAAAGTTTCCAGCACTGTATTTGTTATGTGAAGTAATGCTGAATGATGAGATAATAGCTAGTACATGCATTTGGCACTATCAATTGCTTGGAGATGTTGAGTTTGGATAATCTGCTTGGCAGACTATATGACATTTTGGCCATGGCTCTTTTCTTTTAAGTAAATAGATGTTTGGTTGGCTTCACCAACCCAAAGAAGAAAAAGAAAAGAAGCAGATAGATGTTTGGCTTAGGCGTCCGTTTGATTCCTAGCGTCCAAAATTTTGAAACTTCTTAGCAGTCAGTCAATAAGATTTTGCAACCTTCTAACTTATTATTCCATCTACTCCCTAAATACTTTTTATCACACCAGAAATGTTCATCTTTTAATATCCCTAAAAGATAATCTGCATCAACCCACGTTTTCAGTGCCCACTCATTCCAATATTGAGCTCTTTTTATAACATTTGGCTTATAGATTTTCTGTGGATCTTAAATTGATGAGAGACACGGCCAAAATTGAAAGCAAGTGAAGCATTAAAAGCATCTGTGGTGCACAATAATTCGCTTAATTAGACCTCAAATCAAGTAAATCAGGATATTGCAAAAGACAAATCCATCCAAAATATGCCAAGAATTGTAGACGGCTGGAGCAGGAGCAGTTGGATTGGAGACCCACACCTTTACCCTGACTCTCAATTGACAAAGCTAACCAAATTTAGTCAAATGACTTGAATCATTATTCACCGTGAAAAAGAAATTGGAAAAAAACTATATTATATATTCAAATGCGATCTCAAAATTATATAGATTTTTTTTTTCTTTTTTTGTTAATTGTAAGGTAAGAATATTGACAATATGGCAGAAGATTTAATTTGCTATTCACAAAACATTGAATCTCATAGTAGAGGCTCAGTGATCGGCAGGACTCTTCTATCCACCCCACAAATCAGTTTGGTAGCAAACAAGCTTAACCAGTTGAGAGTTCTGGGGCAGCCTCGTTCTCCTGAGTTCACCAGTGGCCTAGCCAAACGGTGGTGTTAATCAACAAGCACTCCATCAATTCAGGCATCTTGATAATGCGCAGACTCTGGGCAAATCCAAGCTCCAGCTCAATGTTCACTTTGAAATTGCATTTGTCACCTACCAGCAGAGAAGCCAACCAACAGCAGAGTTGTCCTTCTGCAAGTGGCATAGACATCTTCAAACAGCTGACAATAGCACTCATAGTGATCCAGCCAAAGATCATGAGTAAATACAGCTATTACAAGGCTGGGAACAGAAACTTGATCAATGCTGATAGCTTGCAAAGCGGCCCTTTTGATAGATTCAGAGGTGAAGAGGAGCAAATCCTTCCATCAATGACAAAACATTCACAAGAAAAAAGGTTAGTCCTCAATCATACAAGCACAGAGAGCTCAAATCTACATATAACCAAGTACATAATGCTCCTCCATGCTAAGGTGATGTATTGGCGTGTCGTAAGCAAAAGAAAAAAAAATGACATGGAACACCCAATCACACAGCCCACACCATTAAATTCATCTTGAAAAGATTAATTTCACATAATGCACATGTCCCTTGCTTGATTTTCAACCACAGAAAAACCTGCTAAAATAACTGCCATAGCCACCATTCAGATCCTGGTCCCTAGTATTTGATAATGCAGCTTCTTTACTAATAAAATATCTTCAACTGAAATAAGAGACATATTATACATTGACCCTCATAAAAACAGTATGGAATGGCATACTTTGGTCAGATCCTCAAACAGAAGACAATGCTGCATCAGGTTAGATTAAAATGGATGCAAATTTGACTACCTAGGCCCACCAAAGATAACATCTAGAAACGAAAAGCAGGTTAGGGATGCAACAAATAATTTTCCACCAATACAAAGGTCAAACTCTGGGCTTTGTTTAGCACAAAGACAAAGACAAAAACAAAAAACTCAAAATGCAACTAACAAATAGAAAATAAAAAATCATAAAACAATTGATATATATATATATATATATATATATATATATCTGTATGTATGTTTTTAGTTGCATACATTGTTCATTAGTCATTACTTATTTAACTTCTATCCTTCACTTATTAAAAAAATGCAGATGCAAAGAGAGGGGCAGAAGCTAATATGATTAGATCTTAGAAACAAGAAAAGATAATTCTTTTTTCCAATTGATTCCACATTTAACCAATTATGATCTTTACCTGGCAGCGTTGACTAAAGCCGTTCTAACCACTTTGAGAGGATCTCTGATTCTCTCCTCCACCATGTCAACATATACACCTATTTTGCACAAGGACTATTATTAAATAAATGTCCAGGAAAGTATTAAATAAACAACTTTAAACAATCATCACTTGATATTAGTCCAGGTGTTGAGACAAATATAGAAAAACTAGAAAAGAAAAGAAAGAGAAACAAGATCCACGTGCAATAAATTGGATAATTCAACTTTCATAAGAATTCTCAATATAAACATGTTGGAAAGTTTTCCATTCTCAATAATTCAACTTTCATACAATGCACAAGGCTTTGTGGACACTCCCCATTCCTACAGGGTCTGGACACAGACATTTCCATGTTCTTTTTATTGGACAGAAAAGGCTCCAACTCAGACAACATGAAATTTCCTACACTATTTTGCTTTACCATAGACCAAAAATCCCCCAAGACAGAAGCCCGAGCGCCAATAAGAGAAGAATTGAATCCCAGAAATAAGAAAAGGGATGCGAAATTGTAAAGTTGGCTACGATGGTAATTCTTGTAGCAAATAAAAGAACAAACCTTTAGCAGCATCAAAACCCAAATTATGATTATCTTGTTCCAACAATTTGCCAATAAACAGTGCACCATCAAAACCAGCATTTGAGGCTATTGTGAATGCAGGTGCCCAAAGCAAATCAAAATGCTCATTGTCAGTATTTAACTACAATAAACACCAAGGTAGATGCTGGCTGAGGAAATTCAACAAATAAAACCTTTGAAAATGAAGTTTTGTGAGTAAAGTTGAGTTGAATTTGAGTATTAAAAATAAAAACTAAAAAGCCAATGGGACAACCAAAAAAAAAAAAAAAGGTAAGAGCTTTATACCACTATAGGGAGGTCATCAGAATTGTGATTTCACCCATGCATGTAGCACTAAGTGCATTTCCAATGTGTCAAAATTATTGATCAAAAAATTGGCAAACAATTCATCCAAGTGAATAGCACACTGAATAAAAATTTTGAAAATAAATAAGGAATTAAAGAGAAAAGCCAAACGCATAACTCTGCACATCTTTCTTCAATCAGCTTCTTATCCCCACCCTCATGTAGAATTATTGTGTCATCAAGAGAGACAGACAACTGTTATTTTATTTTACTTTTTTGAAGTTAGTTGTGTCCCAAAGAAATTCAAATATGGCACCATAGCACACTCTGCACAAAAACATAAACCTTTTTTGCAGTTCCAAGCATTTCAAATTCAAATGTCAAAACATCTTGATAATGAAGAAATTAAATTACAATTGAAGTAATACCAGACCTTACATATGTATAGGCGCTCATCAGACTGAGTTGCAAGTTAATACCTGTTCATAAAATATTTAAAAAGGTATCATTTGATAGAAGTCTGGCATTGCTTTTAAGATCAAAGCCAGTAGCGGCGTCACGGCGAGATGGGTGTCGCGTGGGTCTACGAGATGGGTCTCGCCGCTCTTGCGTGGTGGCGGCGTCACGGCGTGGGCAGCAGCATTTTTTCTTAGGTTTTCTTTTCTTTTTTTCTTTTGTTTTTCCGTTTGGACTTTGGAGAGGAGACCGGAGTCTTCGGTCGGATTGCTGGGTTTACATTTTTGGACCTTTTTTTTTTTTTAATTTTTACATGTGGGCTGGCCGGGTGGGTTAATGGTTTACAATTTCAGAGGGGGCCAAGCTTTTTGTAAGGGGGCCCAAGTCCTTTTTTTTTTTTTTTGAAAATTAACCTACCTAAAAAAAAAATTTGGGCCAGAGGGGCAGAGCCCCCACCTGTGTCTATCCTTGACCCTGCGAAACCAATAGGAAAACAAAAACAAAACAAGATTAATAACAATTCAACAATACAAAAGCCAAACGGCAAAAAACCTAGATGGAAAACTAAAGAAAAAGGATGAGACATACTGAGATTTTTATGATGAGAAACGGTGGAGACTTCGAACAAAAGGGCAGAGAAAGAGAGGAAAATCGGTGGCTGTTATCACTGACATTGAAGGAAAGAAGATTTGGGATGAACTAGGGTTTTTCTTAGGCGTAGGATCTTGTGGGCTTTTCAGCTTATGGACTGAAAATTGAAAATTCAAAAAAATAAAATTGCAGGCGTGAAGGATTTGAACCAGAGTTGCTCGGCAAAAAATATACCGACTTGCCACCAGGCTGATTCAAACAAAGTATAGAGATGAAAATTGACCTTTTAACAGCCAATTATGTTCAAATTACACGTTCCAATATTTTATAGAAATAAATACCAAATGGCTCTAGAATGACGAGTTTGTATAAATTTTGCGAAACCCTGAGAGAGAGAGAGAGAGAGAGAGAGAGAGAGAGAGAGAGAGAGAGAGAGAGAGAGAGAGAGAGAGAGAGAGAGAGAGAGAGAGAGATAAGTGCTTTGTGGCACTGATAAGTCTTCAACAACGAAAACATTTCATTGCTATTAGGGCTCTCCTAGACTTAGCTAGTAAAGGCACTGCTGACTCAAATGAGGCTCACACTTATCATTGTGCTCGATATGATAAACTCTTAATGTCAAAATTATTTTGATAATTTTTTTAAAAAGGATTGGGTTGTTCGTTTTTGGTAAAATCGGTCAATTGTGCTTAATTGTTTTTAGTTTTCTATTGGTAATTTTTGTTATTGTGGAAATTTTTTGGGATGTTTACTTTGTTTTAGATGAGTCTAAATATAATAATAATTTTATGAAACAAAACTGCATAGACACTTTAGTTGGGGTGATTATACTCATGTCAGACACAATCATTTGACACTTCCGCACACGTGGATCTAATGAAAATGCCTAAAAAATATATAACCTGGTGTCATAGCCTTGATTGATGACTATTTCATACTAGATCTATAGTTTCAATTCAAGTGTTTACTGAAAATTTTAAAATTGTCAACAATCTTTGTATTGGATTTTTTGCATAACTTGCTAATTGTATAGTCACCCTATTTCCAACCTTAGACACCACAATAAACACATAACTATGATTAAGTTGTAGACGTTGCATAAGAACAATTAGAGAACACATAAGGTTATACATCTTTAGTTTTATAGTATATATTGATGATGCATAGAAAATCAGTAGGCTGAATGCTTCGAACTTCAATGGGCTTGAGATTGCTTAGAAGGCCTGAAAAGAAAGAAACACAAGATAAAAAATGACCAGGGTAAATTCGCCAAGAACCCTCCGATGCTTAAGTTAGTTTTCTCTCTTGAACTCAGGAATTCCAACTCTATAAGTGGTGAAAAACTTACTTTGATTTCATATGGCTGAGTCCTTTTATAGTGAGTTTTGAAGTGGTTACTTGTTTAGTAACTTCCTCAACATGGATGGAAGTTAAAAGGTTTAGACTTAACTTCTACAACTGCCATCAGAAGTTAAGAACTTAGTGAGAAGTTAGAGCGATGAATAAGAATTTTGCTCCTACTTCAGAATAGTAGAACGTGGTCCGAATCATAAGCTTTTGGATATAGATTTACTCCAAAAATTTCTAAGTGTTTGGTGGTCGTCCAAGTGACTCCATGCTAGATGACCTTCATGCACTTGGATGACCTTTCTGGTCTTGAACGACACTATGGACGAATTGGAGATAGTCTAATTTTTGGTTCACCATCATATATAAATAATAAAAACATAAACATCAAGAAAATGACCTCAACAATGTTATTTTATAGGAAAGTATGCCCCTGAATGTGATGGAAGCTACCAAGGGAGATACGTAGGAAGTTAATTGGTATATTCAAATATTTGTGGAAGAAACTAAGATAATTCCAGCTGATTTTTTTTGTGAACAAGAGTAATTATTGTGGTTGGGCTAATGTCATGGGATGCTTTTTTTCTTTTTTTGGTTTTCAATTTTAGATCTAAATTTTTTAATAACTTTAAAATATTACTATTGTGATGAGCGGTTATTAGTAAGTAAAAAAGTGACCTCAGTAATAAGCCTAAATGTAAAATTATGGTCAGATTTGAGAAAAGAACTGTCACATGTGATGTTGAAACAGAAAAATGTGAAGATGGAACCGTTAAGTGTGAGAAAAAAGTAAGGGAACCACCCAATGTGACAAAAGAACTGTCATATGTGATGTTGGAATCGCACAATGTGACGATGAAACTGTCAAATGTGAGAAAAAAAAGTAAGGGAATCACCAAATGTGAGAAAAAACTGTCACATGTGATGTTAGAACTACACAATGTGAGAAAAAAGTAAGGGAACTACCAAATGTGAGAAAAAAGTAAGGGAACCACCAAATGTGAGAAAAGAACTGTCACATGTGATGTTGGAATGACACAATGTGAGGATGGAACCGTCAAGTGTGAGAAAAAAGTAAGGGAACTACCCAATGTGATAAAAGAACTGTCATATGTGATATTAGAACCGCATAATGTGAGGATGGAACTGTCAAATGTGAAAAAAAAAAGTAAAAGAACCACCAAATGTGAGAAAAAAAATTGTCACATGTGATGTTGGAACTGTACAATATGAGGATAGAACCATCAAGTGTGAGAAAAAAGTAAGGGAACCACCCAATGTGACAAAAGAACTGTCATATGTGATGTTGGAACTACACAATATAAGGATGGAACCGTCAAATGTTAGAGAAAAAAATAAGGGAACCACCAAATGTGAGAAAAAACTGTTACATGTGATGTTGGAACTACACAATGTGAGGATGAAACCATCAAATGTGAGAAAAAAAAAGAAAGGGAACTACCAAATGTGAAAAAAAACTGTCACATGTGATGTTGGAACTGCACAATGTGAGGATAGAACCGTCAAATGTGAAAAAAAAAGTAAGGGAACCACCAAATGTGAAAAAAGAACTGTCACATGTGATGTTGGAACTGTACAATATGAAGATGAAACCGTCAAATGTGAGAAAAAAGTAAGGGAACCACCCAATGTGACAAAAGAACTGTCATATGTGATGTTTGAACCGCACAATGTGATGATGAAACCGTCAAATGTGAGACAAAAAAGTAAAGGAACCACCAATATGAGAAAAGAACTGTCACATGTGATGTTGGAACTGCACAATGTGAGGATAGAACCGTCAAATGTGAGAAAAAAGTAAGGGAGCCACCAAATGTGAGAAAAGAACTGTCACAAGTGATGTTGAAACTGCACAATGTGAGGATGGAACCATCAAATGTGAGAAAAAAGTAACCTGGTGTAACAGGTTACCTACTAGTGGGTACCGTACCCCCTTTTTTTAGGGGGTACCGTAGAATTACTCCATATATATATATATATATATATATATATAAGATTTACTCTATTAATTGTTCTTTTATATCAAATACTAATTATTAGCTACCATATACATCATTTAAAGAAAGAAAAAAAAAAAAACCTTCCAAAAAAAAAAACATAGAAATCATTCATTAGTTTTTTTTTCTGGGATGAGATAAGAAATCATTCATTAGTTGATAGCATTTGACTTTTTTTTTAATTATTAAAAAGTAGCCCTTAATTAATTAGGGTAAAATATAAAACATCATTTATTACATACTTATTATACAAATTTATTTCCCTTTCAATTTGATTAAAAAATAAAAAATAAAGTTTAACAATAACGCCTCACCCACATCTATTTGATAATCGTGGTAGTAACCATCCATCACTTTTATCAGTAGCGTGTTTCTCATTGAACGAAGGTTCCAGTTATCTCATTCTCATAGCATAGCATAGAATATAGCATAGCATAGCATATAGCATAGGGTTCCCCTTCCAACTCTTGCCTTTCTTTTATCGCTCACCCCTGACTTCTCTCCACTCAGAGAGAGACAGAGACAGAGAGAAAGAAAGATCCTCAGATCAACAACAAAATCAGATCTGTGCTTTGATCCGATCTCGCTCCACAGGTTCGCTTCTCTCTTCTTCTCCTCCTTTTCCCATTTCATTTTCCTGTACAAATTTTCACAGATCTGTGCCATTTCTTTCATTCTTTTTCCATTTTCAATAACTGAACCCCTTATCTTTGCGTTGTTTTCTGTATTTGTTACGATCTGTTTCTGAAAATGAATTCTGTTTACATGTTGTCAGCAATGATTATGTATACGGATCTGTAATTCTTCTTGTTTTTTTTGCTTTCTTCTTTGTGTAGCCTTGTAGCTGTAACTCACACACAGATCCACCATCACTGTTTCTAAGATCTGGGTCTTTTCAGTTTCGCAATGGCTTTATCAAAGCCATTCTTGAAATGGGTTTTCCTGTTCTTTGTTATTCTCTCTGCACATACTACTTGCAATGCATTTTACCTTCCTGGAAGCTATATGCACACATATTCGCCTCGGGATTCCATATTTGCCAAAGTCAATTCCTTGACTTCCATCGAAACCGAGCTTCCTTTCAGCTACTATACTCTCCCTTACTGCCAACCCCCTGAGGGTATCAAGAAAAGTGCTGAGAATCTCGGCGAGCTCCTCATGGGAGATCAGATCGATAACTCCCCGTACCGTTTCCGAATGAATGTTAATGAAACAGTTTACTTGTGTACTACCCACCCGTTGAAGGAGAACGAGGTTAAGCTCTTGAAACAGAGAACCCGTGATTTGTATCAAGTGAATATGATTCTTGATAACTTGCCTGCCATGAGGTACTCTAGGCAAAATGATGTGAGCATTCAGTGGACTGGGTATCCGGTCGGGTTCACTCAAAATAATAATGAAGATTACATCATTAATCATCTCAAGTTCAAGGTTTTGGTTCACGAGTATGAAGGGAGTGGTGTGGAGATCATTGGGACTGGGGAAGAAGGTATGGGGGTGATTTCGAATGATGCGGATAAGAGAAAGGCGTCCGGGTTTGAAATTGTTGGTTTTGAGGTTGTCCCTTGCAGTGTGAAGCATGATCCCGAAGCCATGCTGAAACATAAAATGTATGACAATATTGGTTCTGTGACCTGCCCTTCTGAGATTGACAGGTCTCAGATAATACGGGAGCAAGAGAGGGTGTCATTCACCTATGACGTTGAATTTGTGAAAAGCGATATAAGATGGCCATCGAGATGGGATGCTTATTTGAAGATGGAGGGTGCCCGAGTCCACTGGTTCTCTATCTTGAATTCAGTAATGGTTATCTTTTTCCTGGCTGGTATAGTTTTTGTTATATTCTTGAGGACAGTGAGAAGGGATCTGACAAGGTATGAGGAATTGGACAAAGAATCTCAAGCTCAGATGAATGAGGAGCTTTCTGGGTGGAAGCTTGTTGTGGGTGATGTCTTCAGAGAACCAAATTGCCCCAAGCTACTTTGCGTGATGGTCGGTGATGGGGTTCAGATTTTAGGGATGGCAATTGTCACTATTGTTTTTGCAGCTTTTGGTTTCTTGTCACCAGCTTCACGGGGAATGTTACTTACTGGAATGATTGTTCTGTATCTTTTCCTTGGAATTGCTGCTGGTTATGTTGGTGTACGCCTCTGGAGAACCTTAAAGGGAACTTCAGAAGGTTGGAAGTCTGTTTCCTGGTCGGTGGCATGCTTCTTTTCTGGAATTGTCTTTGCTATCCTCACGGCATTGAATTTCATTCTATGGGGCAGCAAGAGTACTGGTGCCATTCCCATTTCCTTGTACTTTTTACTGCTGTTCCTCTGGTTCTGCGTTTCAGTGCCACTTACCCTCCTGGGAGGATTATTGGGGACAAGAGCTGAGGCAATTCAGTACCCTGTGCGAACCAACCAGATCCCTAGGGAAATTCCTGCACGCAAATATCCATCATGGCTTCTTGTTCTTGGTGCCGGGACCCTGCCATTTGGAACCCTCTTTATTGAGCTATTCTTTATTCTTACTAGCATCTGGCTTGGCAGGTTTTATTATGTCTTTGGGTTCCTGCTGATTGTTCTTTTGTTGCTAGTTATTGTTTGTGCTGAAGTGTCAGTGGTCCTCACCTACATGCATCTATGTGTGGAGGATTGGCAGTGGTGGTGGAAAGCTTTCTTTGCTTCAGGTTCAGTTGCCCTTTACGTGTTCCTGTACTCAATCAATTACTTGGTTTTTGACCTGAAAAGTTTGAGTGGGCCTGTGTCAGCCATTCTATATCTCGGCTATTCACTGATCATGGCATTTGCGATCATGTTGGCAACTGGCACCATTGGCTTCCTTATGTCTTTCTACTTTGTTCATTACCTATTCTCGTCCGTAAAGATTGATTAAAAAGTGATAGCTGGTATTCTTCATCAACCAGTTGGAGAAGGCTCTGGTATGTAGGAAGAGGAAAATAATTTTCTCGGATAATCTTTTTGGCATTTACTTGTCTGAGGCTGACTGTTTACAGCTCATATTAAGAGGCTCTCAGATGGTTTGATGATGCTATCAAAGCCTGTTATATTTTCTATGCATCTTGAGTTTAGAGAACAGCAAAGTTGTAATCCCCCCTTTTCTCTCTTTGTTGTACTTTTTTTTATGCTTTTCCACAATTACTAATATTGAGGTTCATTTGCACTATCTGTTTCAGTTTAATCAAATTGTTCTAGGAAGTTGTAATTGTTTGAACTTTCTATCCTTATTCTCTTTCATTTTATAATTGAATAGAAAGGTTGATTGGTCATTTGATTTTACTCATGCTGATGACTGTTTTTAATTTGTAAAATCAGAGTAGTTGCTCTTAAATTTGTATATTAGTGGAATTGGTTACGTTAAGCATTCATGGAGAACCCCATTGTTGGAGATTAGAATTTACTCAATTTAGAACTCCATTGCTGTAGGTAGGGTCCATTCCTTAAATTTTGATTTAGTAAGGTGTGGACTGGAGAATATCTTATTAGTTGTTATAAGTCTGAGAACCCATTACTTGTGGTCTTCAGCATCCATGTATGGTTCTAAGACATGTTTGGAAGATGACCTTATTTTCATCAGCTTATTCTGTTTAATTGTGCAAAAGTATAATTATACCTTGACAAGGATAATGTTCTAAAAAATTGTACATTTTGTTTTAAGATGAAAAGAAGTTAATCCAAACATTCACACGCATGCATCCGCATAGTTATAGTGGACTGTGTCATGTTTGTGTTTGGGTTAGGGTCTAGGTGTTACTTGAACTAAAATTTTGTTTGTCTTTGTGTATTACTGTTTTGGGTAAACCTCTCTCTAATGTTTGGATTGCTTGATTTCATTGAAGGAAAAAATCATGGATCTATGCCTGATGAAAATGCTAACGAGTACTTGAGAAAGATAAACACTCTGATTTGCTACATATTAAGATTGATTACATAATGGAGGCATTAATTAACAGGTCTATTTTCAGTCCTTAACATCTCATTTCTTACAGAACTAAACAAGGACCACAAGATAGGTAGACATCATGTTACAGCAGAAAGAGAGAGAAAGAAGTGGTCGGGTGGGTTGTTCCAAACAACAAGAGGAGTAAATATAATATATATAATCCCCTTAATGGAACTTGAGGCTAGTCAAGATATTGTTGTTGACAGGGTCAGCCAGATGATCCAAGAGGTTTTGGTAAGGTCCAACACCTGTAACAAGAGCTTGTATAAAGTAACCCAAGATAGCCAACATGGCCAACCTTCCATTCTTGATCTCCTTGAGCTTCAAGTCATTCAACGACTTCTCATCCTTTCCAAAGCCAAGTGGGTTAAACAAGGGTCCGCCAGGGTAGGCTGGGTTACCAGTCCCTCCCAAATACTTCTCTAACCCCAAGAAGTACTGTTTGCTCATAGACCCTGGATTGTACCAGTCTTGGAACCTCCTGTGCTCTGCAAATCCCATCAGTGCCAACTCAAATACAAAAAGTGTGTAAGGGTCTGCCCAGTAGTCGTATGTCCCGGCCGGTGGGATGACTCCAGTTTTGAACCAAGGGAGGGCTGTTTCCTGAGGAATGAGGCCAAGCTGCCCCAAAATCTCGGGTGCTATGGCACCCACTGCACCCAACATGGCATAACGTCCGTTGATTACCTCACCATAGGCTAACCATCTGGGCTCAATGAACCCGCCTGTACCCTCTGGGTCCGAGAGGCCTAGAGGGTCGAATCCATAGTCACCGGGGAGGCTGTATATTTTTCAAAGAAGTTAATCAAAATGAAGCCCAAGGCAGGTGCATTAAACATCCATAAGAAAATAAAGCATGAAGCATGGACATATGTCATATTTACTTATAAGTCTTCAAAATTAAAAAAAAAAAAAAAAAAACTATCAAAATCTTTAAAAACATATCTGAAATTATAGGAATTTTTTAAAATACAAGTTTTTTTTTTTTTTTTTACTTCCAACATAATGAGAATACGCATGCATTGGAAAAAAAAAAAAAACAGGAATTTTTGAAGTGTTCAAGCTCCTTAGAGAAATGTAGAAAATTGCATGCATGAGTTTAAGAGTTACCTGCCGTCCAAGTAAGTAAGACTCTGCTTGGATGCAAACCACAAGGGTCTATCTGCTCCTTGCTGATATCAAATCAATCGAGCACATAAACAGGGACAAATGTTTAGTAGTAAGTAAACTGGTTTGGACACAAATGTACACAAAATCTATTACACTACAGTGAATAATAATATAAGAAGAAGAAGAAGAAGAATTAACAAACCTTAACAGGTGGAGTGGTTGCTGCCCTTACTGAAAAGGAAGCTTTTCTTGAGGACCCAATTGAAGATCTTGCTCCAAGTACCTTCCTAGCTGCCTCCACTGAAGAGGTCAGAGATGATGATGATACAAGTGCTTGTGTTGCCATTTTCTTCTTCTTCTTCTTCTGTCTCCCTCTGTTTTGTGATCAAAGTAGTGGTAGTAGTAGGTAGATTAGAGAACTATATGATTGATTATCTAAAGAATGAAATCTGGTGTGAGGATAGTGTATTGCCCCTTATACAAATGGCAGAAAATATGGTCCAATCAAAGCATCTACTTGTGGACACAGTGGCACTGGTTTTCTGGTTGTTATACGAGGTGGCCCGACTTTCAGATTAGCCCAGCATCTGATTCTCCAACAAGGAGTGTACACGTGGTATTGTTACTTGGATAAGGGATTTGCCTCTTCCAGATTTCTCTCTTTCAGAATCTCCATTCTTCACGTGGCTGCCTCTAAATCACTTATTTTACTACTAGCGAGATTTTAAAATGTGGAATTGTTCCTTTTCCCTACTCTTTTTTAAGGTCCTGAGGCATCCCATCATATATATTACTAGATACTTGCAAATTACAATTTTTATGGATGCGAAAGATTGAATTATACATACATACTCGGCAATATATATATATATATATATATATATATATATATATATATATATATAGACAAAATTTAGGTACAGTACTTTAGATGTTGTTCATTAGATTCCCCTCTTAGAATTCAACCATGTGACTACTTAATTAAAAAATACATTTTCATCTCATAAGAAAAAATCTCCACATGGCAGAACTTTAAGAGGAGAATCTAAGGAACAGCACCTAAATACTGTATATATATATATAGGTAAATTATATTTACATTTTTTAAGGTTTCACAAAATAATTATCTTCTCCTTAAATGTTTCATGAAATAATTACCCTTGAAGTATATATAAATTCAAACTCTTGCTCTCTCACGCAACACATTATGTAATAGAATTATTTATTTTAATAAAACAATAAAAATTTCTTATCCAAACTATGGATGAAAGAACACTTTTCCTCATATTTGAAAGTTGCAGTATGAAAAAATAAATAAACTTATTTATTGTGTGTATATATATATATATAAACCTCAAGGGAAAGTCATGTCTGTGACGTTTGAGGAAGTAGCATTTCAAGAAACCTAAAAGAAGGTTGGTCTAAATTTTTTGATGTTGGTGTAATTTTCTTTTTTCTTTTTTTAATGAAGAAAGAAGTATGTTGAACCGTGAGCTGTGCCATTTTACCTTAAAACCAATTGGTGATAAAAAAGACACACTCAAATCTTTTATGATATTCGACATCACGCCATGTGGGCCTGTTTTTAGAGTGATTGTAGGGAGTTAAATTGTGGTCTCCCAATAGTCCCTCCCTCACAATGACACTCTCGTAACTTGAACCATTGATCTTGGCTCTAATACCATTTGTCGGATTGTGAACTGTGTCATTCCATCTCAAAACCAACTGGAAAGACACTCAAATCTTTTATGGCATTCGACATCACGTCACGTAGGCCTTTTTTAGAGTGGTTGTAGGGAATCAAATTGTGTTCTCCCAACAAAGTATAAATAGTAAATAAATGAAATATGTTAAATTACAAATGACTAAGGAGGATACAAAAGGGTTCATTAAAAATCACCAAGAACTTATTGGTTCAATGGTACTTTCAGCTTGAAAGTTGAAAGTTGAAACCATGGATCCTTAATCCCAATATCGTTATTGTGAAGTTCAAATATTCAAGGAGATTCTTAGAGTCAATCAAAGGGTGTGAGTCATGTGTGGGGGTTTGTGAGAAGTTCATGAGTAAGGAGTTCAAGGACGGAACTAGGATTTGGAAATGAGGGGGGCCAAAGTTAAAAAAAAAATAATAATAATAATTGGTATAGACCAAACTTAACATAAGCTTGTTCAATTGCATTGTGTTAATTAACATCATAATATATTCGTGGTAATTCTAGATTATTCCATAATGAACTATTACCAATTTTATATATGGTGATTTTTCAAAAATTTATTTGATGGATTTTAGAAATTGGGATATCAAACTAGATGTTGACAATACTACATTTTCAATATGAGCTTCTAAATTATTTTGAATTTTTCTTAATAAAAAAAAATCAAAATTGAACATTATTTTCCATGATCTTAAAAAAAAGGCAACAATAATTAATTATAGGGAATTTATCCTCCATCTACCTAACCATTTAAATAATATTTTGACATAAGATTGACAAATTTCTCTCGTTTCTTAAAAAGTAACATTACCAAACAATTTATTACAACAAACTCATTATATAATTTTTTTAATAAAAAAATAAACATTATTATTACAGCAAACACAACTAAAAACTTTTTAAAAAGTAACTTTAAAAAAAATTGTGGAGCCCAATAATTTATGGGCCAGGCCCACTTGCTCATGGGGAGTCCAAAGGCCCAAGCCGAAAAAGGTGATGGCCCGAGCTCAAAAATATAAGGCAAAAATGGCCCGGAGACGCAGCCGAGGACAGTCTAGTCCTCGGCAGACCCAAAGCTCCATTGAGAAGAGGGGTAAAGAAGAGATATAAGAAGAAATTTGTAAGGAGATCTAAAATATCTTGGGGGAAGTTATCCTTACTACCCTTCCCAGATAAGACTCTGCTCCTGACAGAGCCGTATTCTTCGGCTTTATCAACCATCCCCAACAATTCTGGGATTAGACTGATGGGACAAATATCAGTCTTGTAAAGGTTGACCCTACACGTGGACGAAGGACAGCGAACGCAGGCTAATATAAAAGAGAAGTAAGTGAGCCAAAGAGGGGGGGGCTCTCTCCATCCCACCTGAGGAAGAGACTCCATGGGGAAAACACCGGAACGACTCATGCTGATCAGAAAGAAAGCCACCATTGGGGAAACGGAGTAGGACCTTAATGCTCCTCGGATCAAGTCCGAGGAGTCCAACTCCATGGGATGCGACACTATAGGGCTCAAATGTTCAAACCCAACTCCCCTTTCTATATGAATTCCTCTAAAACCAAGACCGGAATATCGCCCCGTGCCCAACGGTTAGCTTTTCAAGCCCACTCTCTACAAATCATATTGTAAGGGATCTTTCATGTACGAGCCCAACATCCTTATTGGGCCTCAACAGAATCGTGTCCTTACAATTGGCGCCGTCTGTGGGAAAGCTTGCGCGTTGGCGCCGGTGGCGGTAGAGTCGACTCTCTAGCAAGCAGAGGTTCGCGGAGTTTCCTCCGTCTCCGGCGACATGCAGTTGTTGCTTTGACATAGACTTCTGCTAGGGGCTGCGCCTCGCAGTGACAACGGCGCGGACAACTCTAGGGGCTTCTGGCCTCAAGCCGGCTTTCCCCGCCCTGGTCTAGGGGCTTACGTTCGAAAATAAATAAGTAAAAAAAAAGAAATCTCACAAGTTTTGGACAAAACCAAGGCCTTGCATGGTCCTCGGACTCAAGCCTATGGGGAAACCAAGTACATAAAAGAAATCTTATAAGTTTTGGACAGAACCAAGGCCTTGCATGGTCCTCGGACTCAAGCCTATGGGGAAACCAAGTACATAAAAGAAATCTTATAAGTTTTGGACAGAACCAAGGCCTTGCATGGTCCTCGGACTCAAGCCTATGGGGAAACCAAGTACATAAAAGAAATCTTATAAGTTTTGGACAGAACCAAGGCCTTGCATGGTCCTCGGACTCAAGCCTATGGGGAAACCAAGTACATAAAAGAAATCTTATAAGTTTTGGACAGAACCAAGGCCTCGCATGGTCCTCGGACTCAAGCTTATGGGGAAACCAAGTACATAAAAGAAATCTTATAAGTTTTGGACAGAACCAAGGCCTTGCATGGTCCTCGGACTCAAGCCTGTGGGGAAACCAAGTACATAAAAGAAAAACCACAAGTTTTGGACAGAACCAAGGCCTTGTATGGTCCTCGGACTCAAGCCTATGGGGAAACCGACTACCTAGAAGAGCCGACAGGGGGTTTGGGCATGACCTGGACGTTACCTAGACCATAGAATCTATCCGAGGAGAATTCCCCGTTGATAATCAGGCCAACCCCTAAACTACATGGATTCCCCGATCTATCCTCAGATCCTCAACACCTAGAGGATTGATGCCGTATAAGACAATGTGTTGCCAAAAAACACACAGTCGAAGTCCCTCACTGCTCGGCTACCTTCTCAGACGAATTATTTAGAGCTTATCGTCCTCGGACGATCGCCTTGCATGCATTACGAAGCACTCGGCCATTATCCCGGTTAGTTTTGTGAGTTTTAATTCACTGGGAATTATCATTATTATGCTTGTTAATGTCGGTAAACTAGAATTAGTAGGTTTCTGTTTCAAGGTTTCCTGCTCTAAGTATCAACAAAGGAAAGCACACATGTAGCATCCCATGCACAAAATAATTGTTACAGAAAGGAAAAATATTTAAAAAGAAGTAAATTCATTTTTTATTAAGACAAAGAAACAGTACAGCGTACATTGAAAGAGCATAAATAAGCTTATGCTAAAGCTAACTAGAGGAGTGAAAAGAAAAATACAAGAAAATGAAGGTAAAGCCGAAGAAGTAGCACAGATGAGAGGTTGGCTACTGCTTGAAGACCTTGTTCTTCCTCAATGCTTTTGCATGCCCATAACTCAGGCAGCAAAAGAACCCAGCTTGGGGACTGCACCGCTGAAGGAAAGGTGCAGGGAGCCGGAAGTTGAGGAGCCTTCACCAAAAATTCGCCTGCAACAAGGCAGAGGCGCTGATGGCGGAGAATCTTTCTTCTGACACACCAAAATTCTGGCATGAACAGAACCTGCTTCGGATTTTGACTAAAAGAAGGAGAAACGCCCTTTCCCCTCTGTCGAAACGGAATATTCCCTTAAATTTATGCCTCCTTTGCCCGTACCTCACTATTTTGAGTCTCAGGAGGACACGACGCCTTTGTGGCGGAGAGAGTTCCTTTTCCCCAACCCTCGCCTCAAACATGGTATACTAAGGGAGGAAACTGAAGGATTTGTGCGAAGGTAAAGCAACTTTCTCTCCTATTTATTTAAAAGATAAGGTGGTGGCATTTAATTCACGCAGCGTCCTAAGGAACGCTACAGACAAAATGTCTCCGGCTCGATTTCCAATGCCGTCTGCAACCCTGAGATTAAAGGAGCCTCGTGAAGGCGCACCTCGAACACTGGGATGCCAAAAAGTACCGCGTAACCTAAGACTACGGAAATACCCCCTAATTTATGGGCCCAGTAAATTCGCGGCCCAGGCCCGTTCAGCATAGGGGCCCAGGGACAGAACCAAGGCCTTGCATGGTCCTCGGACTCAAGCCTATGGGGAAACCAAGTACAAAAAAGAAAACATTACAAGTTTTGGACAGAGCCAAGGCCTTGCATGGTCCTCGGACTCAAGCCTATGGGGAAACCAAGTACAAAAAAGAAACATTATAAGTTTTGGACAGAACCAAGGCCTTGCATGGTCCTCGGACTCAAGCCTATGGGGAAACCAAGTACAAAAAAGAAACATTATAAGTTTTGGACAGAACCAAGGCCTTGCATGGTCCTCGGACTCAAGCCTATGGGGAAACCAAGTACAAAAAAGAAACATTATAAGTTTTGGACAGAACCAAGGCCTTGCATGGTCCTCGGACTCAAGCCTATGGGGAAACCAAGTACAAAAAAGAAAACATTACAAGTTTTGGACAGAGCTAAGGCCTTGCATGGTCCTCGGACTCAAGCCTATGGGGAAACCAAGTACAAAAAAAGAAAACATTACAAGTTTTGGACAGAGCCAAGGCCTTGCATGGTCCTCGGACTCAAGCCTATGGGGAAACCAAGTACAAAAAAGAAACATTATAAGTTTTGGACAGAGCCAAGGCCTTGCATGGTCCTCGGACTCAAGCCTATGGGGAAACCAAGTACAAAAAAAGAAAACATTACAAGTTTTTGTCAGAGCCAAGGCCTTGCATGGTCCTCGGACTCAAGCCTATGGGGAAACCAAGTACAAAAAAGAAACATTATAAGTTTTGGACAGAGCCAAGGCCTTGCTTGGTCCTCGGACTCAAGCCTATGGGGAAACCAACTGCTCGGATGGGAAAATCCCCGGCCCAAATACTGTAAAATGTTAAGGCCAATAAAAGTGTTAGGGTGATGGTGGGGCACTCCACTATTCGGTAGCCTAAAGGGGCTGTTCATTTTTGCGGGTGACATGTCTTCGAACGATTATTTCCTACACCGCATAGAACATCCAGTTCTAATCTCGGCATTGTTTCAGGCAAGTATCGTTATTCACAGGTACGCATTGCTAAGTCAAGCAATTCTGTTAAAGTTGTGACTCCTTTTTATTAGCAAGTATTTTGGCCTTAGTTGTCATCGATTCAAATGCTATATTATTGTGCCGAGCAGCATTCGCAAGTTTGTAAAAACATAGAGACAAAACATGCGAAGTAAAATAACAACAATTTTTATTAATATGAAAAATTATTACAACGTACAAAAAGGGGCTCAAACAAGCCTATACAGAAGGTGAGCTGCCGAAGCAACACTAACATTCGCAGTACAGATAAGTAAACAGCCAGGTGTCTTTCAAACTCGTCTTCAAAGTCTCTCCAATCTCTGCCTCAGTATTGCTCATATCGAAAGAAGAACCTTCTTTGGAAAAAGATGAAGGAGAAGGAAGAAGAATTTGAAGGAGAAGGAAGAAGAAGATAGAGGAGATGAATGAAGAAGATGGAGGACATGAGTAAGAGAAGGAGGAGAAGAAGAGGGGAAGGGATGAAAAGAAAGAGAGAGGAGCAAAAGAGGGAGAAGGACAGCACCAGGACGGAGCTGGTGCTGGGAAGACTAGGAGAGGAAGGCGGAGGAGGGCACCAGTGAACAAAGAGAGGAAGAAGCAGAGGCACTTGGCCCCTGCCTCGGTCCTGACTCCTAACACACTGGTGCCATGTTAGGTATGCTCGTGAGGAGCCGGGTGGTGCTGATAGTGGATGTTCTCGACTCAGTCACGACGAAAGTTTGACGTGACGAGCCCCTGCTTCGGATTTTGGCTGAAAGGGAGGTGGGGCAAATCTTAAGTCTCCGCCATCCTTGCCCTGACCGAGCCATTTCAAGCTTTATTAGAACATGATGTTTTGAGGAGGGGTATGGTTCCTTCATCACTCGTTATGGTAAACGTATTCTGATCTGGTGTATAACAATTGGGTTAAGTAAACGCTAAGGGAGGCTGAAGGTTTCAGATCTCAGAAAGATGGAAGGGTGTCTGCACGAAAGTGATGGCTTCCTACTTGCCTTCTTATAGGAAGGGCAAAACGGAAGGTATTAAATTCATTCAGGTTTCCAAAAGAATCTGAAGAATAAAGATGTGTTCGTTCCACTTCCCCACCTCATCAGATGAGCCGCCGGACGTAAATGAGCCTCGTGAAGGGAAATCATTGAAGGCGCGTCTTGGACAGCCAAACGGCAGGAGCGGGTCACGAGCAAATTAAAGAGAATACCTTGTAAACTGGAGAGTTTCCTAGACAGGTGGAAAACCGCCCACATTAATGCGGGGCTGAATTAAATGAGCCATACTAAAGGCCCGGGTTTACCAAAACCCTCCCTTCCAACCAAGAAGTCGGATAGCAGGGTTTTGAGGGACTATTGTGGGGCCCAATAATTTATGGGCCAGGCCCACTTGCTCATGGGGAGTCCAAAGGCCCAAGCCGAAAAAGGTGATGGCCCGAGCTCAAAAATATAAGGCAAAAATGGCCCGGAGACGCAGCCGAGGACAGTCTAGTCCTCGGCAGACCCAAAGCTCCATTAAGAAGAGGGGTAAAGAAGAGATATAAGAAGAAATTTGTAAGGAGATCTAAAATATCTTGGGGGAAGTTATCCTTACTACCCTTCCCAGATAAGACTCTGCACCTGACAGAGCCGTATTCTTCGGCTTTATCAACCATCCCCAACAATTCTGGGATTAGACTGATGGAACAAATATCAGTCTTGTAAAGGTTGACCCTACACGTGGACGAAGGACAGCGAACGCAGGCTAATATAAAAGAGAAGTAAGTGAGCCAAAGAGGGGGGGGCTCTCTCCATCCCACCTGAGGAAGAGACTCCATGGGGAAAACACCGGAACGACTCATGCTGATCAGAAAGAAAGCCACCATTGGGGAAACGGAGTAGGACCTTAATGCTCCTCGGATCAAGTCCGAGGAGTCCAACCCCATGGGATGCGACACTATAGGGCTTAAATGTTCAAACCCAACTCCCCTTTCTATATGAATTCCTCTAAAACCAAGACCGGAATATCGCCCCGTGCCCAACGGTTAGCTTTTCAAGCCCACTCTCTACAAATCATATTGTAAGGGATCTTTCATGTACGAGCCCAACATCCTTATTGGGCCTCAACAGAATCGTGTCCTTACAAATAGCATTAAGCACTTCACCGTTCACACCATGTGAACTGAAATTCATACATTTGATAATGCCAAATTTGTGCTTTACTTTTGTTGTCAATATTAGTTTGTCTACAGGTAATTCATGTTATTTTTGGGGTAATTGAGTTTCTTTGGACCAGATTTGTGGTTTATTTATTTTTAATTTTTTTTGTTATTATTTAAAGGTTATTTTAATTATTCTTCTGGCAACTGGGCAAAAGGGATAGAATAGAACACATACCTTTTGGATTTCATGGGCCAATTTATAATTTTTTTGGAGGGAGGGGGCCAAGATTGCATATTGTGGGGCAAATTGAAAAATTTTCTTTGTGTACACACATACTAAGATTTTTTTTTTTTTTTTTTCAAAATTTGCCCAGGCCAAGGCTAGGTCTGTCTCTAAAGGAGTTCAAAGGGTTTTCAATAAGTTATCTACGGAATAGAGACTGGATTTAAGGGTTTGAATCATACTGTAAACTTATCATTTATTAGTAAATTTCTTCACTGGGGTAAGAGTGTCCCAGTAGTGGTTTTTCCTTTAAAGTGGTCTCCATCAATTTTCTACTTTGTTACCATATCATTTTGTTTTTATTATTTATGCTTATTGCTTTATAATATGATGACATGCTATTTTGTGATATTTAACATATAATATTGTTTATTATATAATTGGTTAATTGGCATAGCCAATTTAATATGCTGCATAATTAACTAGGGTGTCAAAAAAAATTTTCTTATTTCATAGTTTGATTTATTACTCTAATTCCTTTGAATTTTTTTAGTTAATAAAAAATTAAATAATAACAATGAATTATATGAGTATTTCTCTATCTCCAATAATACTTTTGTGCAGTGAGTATATTATTAATCAGAAGCTTATTTTAAAAAATAAGTAGCAATTCCACTTCTACTATTAGAATTTGGGCTCAGCCTGGCCTAATATTGGGGTGCTCATCAATTGGGTTCAATCTCACCTAGCCCATATATTTTCAGCGTTTCAGGGTCCAAATATGGACAGCCAGAATTGCAACAAGCTTGGTTTTTCCTCTAATTTTCTTCTTTCAGTATTGGTGGTCGTTGTTAGTGTGAGCGACAGACTTGTTCTTCTTCATCTGGTTTCTCGATTTTTTTTTTTTTTTTGGGAAATCAAAGATTTCACAATTTCAGGTAGGAGTGAGGACAGATTGAATAAGGGTTTGATTTTCTTTGTTCTGTTTGGCTGATATCAATGGATTTGATTTATAAACTTTTTTTTTTAGGGGGATTTGATTTATAAACTTGCACAAACAAAAATAGCTTTGATTAACCGTGGACTGCCAAAGAATTAACTTCGAGATACATTCGAAACTTCAAAGTAACCCAATACTCTTCTCAAAAAAAAAAAAAAAAAAATGTAATCCAATACAATTACATTTGATTTTAATTTGACCTTATTATCATCTAGACTCCATCAATCCATTAGAAATTAAATGGTCGAGAAGTGTGGACTTAACTGTTGGATTTATACAAACCTTAATGGAGAGTGTCATTTTAATGAATGTTAACTGTCAAGGGAGAGTGATATAGTCTACACTAAATTTTATTTTATATTTCTTTAAACTTTTGGTAGTAAAAGTTGGGGTAGAATCTTAAAATTTTTAAAACTTAGATAATAGAGTTTTGCCAAGAGAAAACTACTCTAACAACTAATGAGCCACTTATATGTGAAATGAGACAGCACATAAGTAAAAAAAAAAAAAGGGCAAACTTTACTTTTGATTCATTTTCAATTGGACAAAGCTAATGGCTATAGTTCCACTCAATATATATATATATATATATATATTATTTTTATTGGATGTGAATCTTGACAAATTCACCATTGGATTACATTTTCTTTCTATATCTTTCATATTTGCAAAATTTCTAAAAATAAAAAATCAATAGCTATATCATCAATCAAATGTTTAAATTTCAAGTTTTTGTAATCTAAAATTATGCATAAAAAATACATTTATGGATCGAATATTAAATAACATTTGACTAACACGAAATTTGACATGTGTGTGAAGAACATAAAGAATATGCAATCTAACGGTTAGATTTTCAAAACATATAGTCCTGTTAATTTGTTTTAGTAGAAGCTATATCCAAACTTTGTCATTTTTTTTTTTTTTTTGAGAATCTTGTCCTTTTCAATTTGATCCTTCCAAGTTCTAAAAAGTAGAAATCAAATTCTTAAAGTTTGTAAGACTATCCAATTTGGTCCGCACGCTAATGTAAATAGTAATTTGTCATGTGGTTGGTACATTTATAATAATAATAATAATAATAATAATAATAAACTGTGTGGCCTAAAAATTAGATACTAGTTAAAAGTGCCACATTGCCATTATACTCACTATTATCATGAGAAATTAAAAAAAAATCCTACTTTTCTAAAATTTAAATGGTTGTTTCATCCCTTAAAAGTTATCATGATTTTTTGGTAAAGTTTGTAATGTCTTTTTGTATTATAACTCTTTTCCCCTCCTTGTATATTTGTTTCTAAAAAACAAATGGTTGTTTCATAAGTGTTTTACTGTTTTTAAAACAATTTTTCATCACTGGAAATAGAAATTAAGGTGGAAGTGGAGCCCGCATTAAATGCTTGCTTGGCTCATTGCTTTAGTTAACTAGAAAAGAGAAGACCCGTTGTGGGTATCTCTCCCTCTATCAACATAGAGAAACGCATGAGACATTACTCCAAGAGGCTGTAACAGCCGTTTGGAGTATTGGTCGGTGTTGTTCAACTTGGAGGTGTGGCTATAACAGACATAGGAAATCTCTCTCCCTTTGTATTTGTGTGTGTGTGGTATCTAGCTTGTGGAAATCTTATATATCCCTCTTGTAGCGTACACCATCACCGAGAGAAATTGATAGCAAAGTTGAAACTGTGAGAAGCCCTGTAAGATGAAGCTTGAGTCCTTAGTCCTCTAAAGTGCTAGATTGTGGGGAGAATCATCCTACATAATGTAAATGACAAAGTTTAACTACGAAATTAGTTGTACCCTAAAACTACAATCTCCTTTAAAAAAAATTAACATTATTGCATATTTTGTATCAATTGGATATTATTTACTATATGATCTATAAGCTTATATTTTATGCATAATTTTAAACTACAAAAACTTGTAATTTAAACAATTTATTGATGACATAACTATTAATCTTTAATATTTTAGAAATTTTGCAAGCATTGAGGATATAAGAAGAAAATGTAATCTAATGATGGATTTGTCAAAATTCACCTCCGATAAAAAGATATTGAGTTTGAAGCTAAACTTTGTCCTACTGTAAAACAATTTTGGTTTGATGAAATTTCGAACTAAGAGAGATAAGTCCGAAATTGAAATTTCTTTTGTTCTGCATATAGTTTCCAACATTGCTACCAGAGGAGCTATAATGGTTTTTTTTCGTTCTCTAGTAATGCCTTTGAGTTGCTTTTAAGGAAAAAAAAATGCTAGTTTGGAAACAAATTTTCTGTATTCACCTCACATGGCCTTCAAAGCCTTAGTCACATATGGTACTCAAGTGATGATGAATGAAGGAAACCACTCCTCCAAGAAAGTGGCGATCCACACGACTAGTATGGACACGATTAATGTTGTTAATCCCCAAACATCATTGAATATCAGTCCTAAACTTCAATGGAAATGAATTGAATATGATCATGATTGAGGCCTTAGAGAGACTTCAAGCAAATGGATTATTGGATCCATAGGAACCAAGACCACACCAAATCTTTTGCCAAGAAATCATGAATCAGTCGATATTGCCAATATTATCCTATGATAGGGCATAACAATAACACTGATAGTTGCTTCACATTAAAGTTAGGGGTGACAAAATTTGACACAACCAACGAACATGACACAAAATTAGCAAGTTATGAATTGAAACTTAACGAATTCATGTCATATTCAAGTTGACACAATTAACTCGTTAATAAACATGTCGTGTATGGGTCCAACCCATGCAACCTGATTGATTATTTGTGATATATAAGATATGTTTAGTTTTGAATAATTATTTGTGATGCAGTTACTTGTTAATTCTAAATTTTATATTAAAAAAAAAGTCTATTTGTTTGGTTTTTTATAGTCTAGAACTTTAGATTAATTGGGTTAAGGACATTATTTGGCTACTAACTTAAATATAGCCTAAGGATACAATTTCAATAAATATCTTTTTATTGCATGTAATAATTGAGAAATCCACCATCGGATTATATTATCTTCTTATACCCTCCATACTTGCAAAATTTTTAGGAGATTAAAAATCAATAGCTATGTCATTAATTAACTGTTTAAATTACAAGTTTTTATAGTATAAAATTATGCATAAAAAATAAGCTTATAAATTATATAGTAAATAGTATTTGATTGGCACAAAATTTGACACATATATTAAAAGCGTAAAGAACATGCAATCCAATAGTTAGATTTTCAAAATATGTAACAATGTTTATTTTTTAAAAGGAAATTGTTACCTTAGGCTACAACTAAGTTTGTAGCCAAATTTTGTCATTGGGTTAATACCATGGTTTTAAATCGGGGGCAAAACCGGATTTGCCTCCGGTTTTCGGTTTTTATAGGTTTTTGGCCTTTTTTGGACCGGATTGGCCTTCAATTCTCGGTTCAACTGGTTGGTCCGGTCCGGTTTTTAAAACCATGATTAATACTATTTTTTTTTTCTTTTTGAGAATTGACTGATCCATTTAATAAACATATCGTGTTATGGTTTAGAAATTCTGACCATTTTAATAAATGTGTTGGGTTAGTGTCAATCCATATAATCGAATGGGTGTGCATGGGTTGGGTTAGGTCGGGTTAAGGGGATTTTTTTACCCAACCCACCATGGTGGGTTAAAAAAAATTCAACCCAATCCAACCCATCACATAAGTCCAACCCAACCCACATGGGTCAGGTTGAACCCATGGGTTGGACAATTTTTTTATTATTACATTATTATTAAATTGAGCAGAAAAAAAGAAATATAAATATATTAAAAAAAATCCAAAGATTAATATCAATGTAACTCTTTAAAGGCAAACAACATTAATGACTAAACAACAATAGTAATTCACTAGGGTTTGTTTGAACTAATTGACTTTTATATAGAATAAGAAGAGCTGGTTTTTTTAAAAAATTTATTAATTATAATATATTTTAAATATATGGGTGGGTCGGGTCGGGTAGGGTTTGGCGGGTTTGAAATTTTATGACTCGAACCCAACCCGACCCGCTATCAAAACAAAATTTGTAACCCAACCCAACTCACCAAGCCCAAAAAACTGACCCAACCCAATGGGTTGGGTTGGACCAGGTCACTTTTGGCAGGTTGGCTGCACACCTCTAGTCGACACGACATAAACCCGACACACGAACTTGAATTAGCACCCCCAATTATAGGATGCTAGTCAAAACCTTATTGATTGACAAGTAATTTCTCAACCATCATCAGCCAATCGACATAACTTTCTAAATAAAAAGTGCCTAAGGCCGAGCGCTTCCCTCTTGAGGTAGGGGTGGCATGGTATTTCCATGGGAGAGGTTTATCGTGGCGCACTATCATGATGATGATGATGATAGTGTGTAGGCGCACATTACCAAAACTATTTGGGGGAATGCCATGGCCACTCTGCTACTCTAGTTTTTGCAGTCTGAGCGAAGGATTGTCCCTACATTTCTCTTACCATTTTTCTTTACTTATCAAAAAAAAAAATCTAAATAAAAGTATCATGCCTTCGAATCCCTTTTTATTTTTTTCAATTTTTTTTTATTATTTTTTTTTTTTCCCAGACGGTCTCTCTCTTGGCAAACTTGTCACTATTTGATGTAAATATTGACAAAACAAGTAAACAATTGAGATCTTGACGCCCGTTTGCCATAAATCTTAGCAAAATTGGTTGTGGATCTATGTTTCAACGTTATTGAGTTGTGGTCGCTAACTTGATTTGGTTGTGTTGTTTTTGGATTTTTTTTATTAAACAAGCTTTAAAAATATTTTTATATTCTAAAATATGATTTTAAATAAAATTTTCCAAACACATTTTAATTTGAAAACATTATAAAATAGAATCTTGATTTCCATCTCAAAAGCACAAAAGACCAGATTGAATTACTTTAAAAAATTGAATTGCTTCTTTGAAATTAATGGGACCTAGGCACTGTTTGTTTATTTGTAAAATATTTTCTAAAAACATTTTTAGCAGATTGCTTCCTCATAGTCATTGTTGGCACCTCTTAGAGCATCTCCAATAGATGCTCTATATCTATTTTTTGGAGCAAAAATACCATTGTTCACACTTCATTTGCACTCCAACAGATTCTCCATTTTCATTTTTTAGATTAGCTTTGCTACAGTGCTTCTTTACAAATAGAGAACATTGTAGTTTTTACTATTCATTCTTCAAATGTTTTTATTATTATATTAATCAGGTATTGAATAAAAAAATGTTAGAAGATGTGCAGTTTAAAAAAAAAGAATAAATAATAAATAATGAATGAATGAAGAAATAATATTTAAATGAGATGGAGAAAAGGATAGAGAATTCATTGGAAAGTGTATTTGAAAAAGTAGGTAGGTAAAAGCTAAATGTCACTGTTCATTGACCAAACAGTACAAAAATTTGGCTAATCTGCTGGAGATGCTCTTAGTGGTGTAGCATCGCTTCCCAGCTGCAATTGGCTCTGCCGACCACTATAAGCCCACCTCTCCACTGAGCTCGACAAAAATGGGCTACTATGATTGAGGATGACAATTTTGCCCTACCTATCCCACTTTGCATTGTATGGGTTTTCTCCGCACTCTTGGGCGAGGTGAGGATGGGTTTAGACCTGTCTCCATACTGCCCTGCCTCACTTTATTAATATTAAAGACTTAATTTGTATTACTAAGTATTTATATGCATTGATATTAAGAAATTTTGTTTTTATTGTGATATTCTCTTGTTAAATACTTTGATTTAATGTAATATAAATTCAGTTTTAATTTCAAGTATATCCATATTAACGAAATCTTTGTTAAGAAAAAAAATGTAATAGACATGGGATGAGGTGAAAAAAAAAAAAAAAAAAACACAAAGTTGAATTTTACTAGATGAAATGGGGCCTTGTGAAGCCCTAAGGAGTGGTGGTGAAGACCCCATCTTTTGGTCTCGCCTTGCCTCATTGCCATCCCTAACTACGACAATCATCTATGTGAGCAAGAAAGAGAAAATATGTTTTCCATTTTGGTAAAACATTTTACCAAAATTTTTTGTTCTAAAATGTTTTACAAGTTTTTATATAGGTTTTGTTTTTCAAGTCGGAAAAGTTTTAATTTCAATCTGTAACATCCACTTTATGCTAATTGATATTATTATCAAGTTAAGACAACAATCAATTTTTGATATAGGTGGAATTTGAACCGTAAGTTTATTATTCAATGACAAAAAACTTTATGAATTAAATTAATTGGAACCCATAAATTTAATCATATTTTACTGCGAAACAAACACAGGAAATTATAGACAAATAAATGAAACATTTTACAATACCTGCCCTAGACAATAAATGTATGTTTGGTAACAGTTTTTTCTCCCTTATTTTCTATTTCCAAAAACAATTTTCTATTTTTGAGACCAAAAAACTTGTTTGGAGACCCAAAATAGACAAAAAAACAAAAATTGTTCTTAAAACTCAATTTGTGAAGGAAACTGAAAACATGCAAAATACTATTTTTAGTTTCTAATTTTCAAAAGTCAATGAAAAAATGCATTTTGTTTAATGAATCTGTCTCATTTAATGAGTTAGTATTAGAGTTCAAATCCTAGTAATAACATATTTTAGTATTTTCTATTTTTTTTTTCAAAAAACAATTTTTTTTTTTTAATTTCAACTAACCAAACATGTTTTGATTTTAAAAATACAAGAAAATTATTTTTTCTTTATATTCCCAAAAACAAGTTTTTGAAAATATAAAATAAAAAGGGTTACCAAATATAGCCTAAAGCGCATGGTTGTTTAAAAAAGAAAAAAAAAAAAGAGGGTGCAGCACAGTGGGGATGAAGCTGACGACAGAGGATCCGGGTTCCATAAAAATCTTAGCAAACATTTTATTTTATTTTATTTTATTTGAGAAACAGCAAACATTTTATTTAGTAGTAGCAACTAAAACCCTTTTACCTTTTGCTTCATCACTCGAAGAGGCCATCTTCACTCTTCACCTCATCTCCTTGGTGTATTGTATGCCCCCAAAACCCCAAACCCTATCCTAAAACCCTAATAGCCTCCTCTCCCAAACCCAAACCCAAACCCACACACACTCTTCTCTCTTTCTTCCTCTGCAAATCACAAAGATGATGACAAGTATTGCATCAAGGAGGTGTTGTTCAGTCATCTCTAAACGCACCATCGCCGCCTTCGCTTCTTCTTCCTTCACAACTAACAACAACAACAACCTTTCCTTTGCTCTTCAAACCCAATACTTTCACCATTCATCAACCCCATCTTCCCACCCTGTCAAGAATGGAGACACTGCATACCCATTTCTGTTTCCTAAAAACAGAGCCTTTCATTTCAAATCAGGGCCGTTGAATTTCAAGGCCTCTTCGCCTTCTCTCGCCGAGTACGCTGCCATAGCCGATTACGAATCCGAAGCCTCATCTTCGTCTTCGTCTTCGTCGTCGAAAGCCGATGAAGGTTTGGAGGTCGCTAAGCTTGGAATCGCTCAGGAGATTATCTCTGCTTTGGCCAAGAGGGGTATCACCAAGCTCTTCCCTATTCAGGTCTCTTTGGCTCTTACCCTTTATTTATTTTCACTTTTCCTCTTATGGGTTTCTCTTAATTTTCAATAACAAGTAACAAAAATCATTTCTTTGTAATTTCAAAATAAGATTATGTCCTTGTTTGTGCGGCTAGTGATAATGGATACCCATTTCATAACTATAAACAAAAATTTTGATCTTGTTTTAGAACCTGTGTGCCTTGCCTTTGATAATGGGGTCTTTAAATTAATGGGTTTTTGTATTGGTGAATTTTTGTGAAGTTTGGCCTTCAATGGCCTAGATTTTATGAGGGTTTTTGTTTTTGTTTTTGTTTTGTTTTGACTCTGAAGCTTAAGCCCTCTGATTTTGTTGTATAGTGTGTTTGTGCAATAAAATTTTTGGTTTACGTCTCAAAAATGTGATTTATGGCTAGAGATTTTGCTTGAAAATGTGATTTATTCTGTGTAGAGGGCGGTGCTGGAACCAGCAATGCAAGGGCGTGACATGATTGGTCGTGCTAGAACAGGAACTGGCAAAACTCTTGCTTTTGGAATTCCCATTTTGGATAAAATCCTTAAGTTCAATGCCAAACATGGGTTTGTTTTATTTCTTCACTTGCTTCTCTTTGTGTGGTTTACCAGTGTGATCCAATTCCAATTGTTTCTTTCTTAACAATTTCATCATACAGGCGTGGAAAGTATCCTCTGGCCTTGGTTATGGCTCCAACTAGGGAACTTGCTCGCCAGGTCGAGAAGGAATTTGCTGAGTCTGCACCAGGCTTGGATACCATTTGTGTTTATGGTGGTACACCCATCTCAAGCCAAATGAGGCAGCTTGATTACGGTGTCGATGTAGCTGTTGGCACGCCTGGTCGCATTATTGACCTTCTTAACAGAGGTTCTCTCAACTTATCAGAAGTTCAGTTTGTTGTTCTCGATGAAGCTGATCAGATGCTTCAAGTAGGCTTTCAGGAAGACGTTGAGAAAATCTTGGAGAGGTTGCCACAGCAACGTCAGACTCTGATGTTCTCTGCAACTATGCCAACTTGGATTAAACAGCTCACCCAAAATTATCTTAAAAAGCCACTAACCATTGATCTGGTGAGTACGCATCATCATTTTAGTCAGTCATTACTCATTGGTTATGAGTTTTACAGAATGACTACTCTGTCACCACCCTAGACTTCTGTGTTGAAGGATCCGATTCTTTGCTTCTTATGTTTTTTTAACTTTTCTGTGAATTTGATTTGGTTGCAGTGGTTATTGTCAATATCATTATAGGAGTAGGAGTAGTAGGGATGGAAAAAAATGTCTCCTTTTTTGTTAATTTCATAATGGTTTTTGTACTTGTTGCTGCAACCTTGAGGTTTGTATTTATGATAATATTATTTTTGAATCCAGTGCACTTATTGCTCAAGTGTTCTGTAGGTTGGAGATTCCGATCAAAAGTTGGCTGATGGAATTTCTTTGTACTCAATTGCTTCGGATAGCTATGGAAAAGCTTCAATTATTGGCCCTCTGATAACAGTATGATTCCAAAAAAATTTCTTTTTCAATTTTTCTTTCTGTTTGATGTAATTGTTTAATAACATTATTTATTTATCAAAATTTATGAAGCTTCATTGTTTCTTGATGTAAGAGAAACTTTGTATGTATTCTTGTTCTATCACTCTTTCAATATTGCTTCCATTCTCACAATCAGATTTGTTTGTCAGGAGCATGCAAAAGGAGGAAAGTCTATTGTTTTCACTCAAACAAAGCGTGATGCTGATCGATTGGCATACGCCATGGCAAAAAGCCTCAGATGCGAGGCTTTGCATGGTGATATCTCTCAGGCTCAGAGGGAAAGAACACTTGCGGGTTTCCGAGAGGGGCATTTCAATGTTTTGGTTGCTACTGATGTTGCCTCTCGTGGGCTTGATATTCCTAATGTTGATCTGGTAGGACTATTCTCCACTTTTCTTTCTTATTTCCTATGTTATCTTTTGTTTTGTTTTGTTTTGTTTTTTGTTTTTTTGTTTTTTTGCTTTTTGTTTTTTGTTTTTTTTTGTGTGGTGATTATGAATTCTCCTTTGTTTGCAATCAGCTAGTGTGTTTCTTAATTGACAAATGAAAATAGATTTATCTCCTCCATGGTGTGATATTGATGATGTTAAGCATGTGCTTCTATTCTTACATTTCTCAATGAAATTTGTTTTCCCTGTTATGCACCAAGAGAACTTGGTGCAAAAACCAGAATATGTAGTTACTATCCATTTTCTGTATGCATTTTTATTTCTCCCGTTGCAGAATAAATATGCAGTGATTTCTACTATACAAGACCATTTTACAAGCAGTTGTGAAAGAAACTTTAGCTGTTGGGTTGACTGACTTTATGTGCCGGAGCTGTTTTTTATTTTATTTTTTAGGTTCCCTTCTATCCAATCAGTTAGTGAGATGTATTATTGTGAGATCAATGAGTGATCATACTCTCTCTATTATGTTATTAGCAATAAGGTCTATGGACTAAGTGACTAGACATAACTCAGGCATTGCAGCCCTGCATACATATATTCTTGGTGATTATACTCATTCTGCCTACCTGTTTATGTGGAGAGGAGATGTTTATATAGCAACGGTTGTCCTTTGTTTCTCTGGATTCTCCAATCTGCTTTTCTAATTAGTGGATGTTTTGTTTGCATGTAATTGTTTTCTGGTGGTCCTATTCATTTTCTTGCTCAATATTTTAACTCAACTTTTGCTTAGGTAATACATTATGAGCTTCCCAACAATTCCGAGATATTTGTTCATCGGTCAGGGCGTACAGGTCGTGCTGGGAAGAAAGGAAGTGCTATCCTGATTTATACATCAGATCAGACAAGGGCTGTCAAAGTTATAGAGCGAGATGTAGGATGCAGATTTACAGAGGTCAAGATTCTTTGCCATTTGCATCTTCTTATTTGTTCTGAGTTTAAGATCTATTTCAAAGTTAGGCTGACGCAACATTTTTATGTGCGTTGATAATGAGATAGAATATAGGCTTGCTTTTAAGAATGCAATGCAAATCTCTGGTCAAACCATTGGGGTTGATATGCCTTAACTCAGAATCATACACACACTTGACATATATATATATATATATATATATATATATATATATATATTTGTGTGTGTGCGTGTGTGTTGTATTGGTAGAGATAATGGGGAAGGGGAGGTGGGGTTTGATTTAATACAAGTTGAAGAGATTATACATGTTACAATGTCCGTAAAAAAATGCCTATCTGGTAGTGAAGCTGTGTTGTATGATTAGATTGACAAAAGTTAAAATCATCGAAAATATAGCTTGGATAGGATGTTATGAATGATGTGAATTTGTTGGTTTACTCTGAACTAAAAATGAGCAGCAAGCTAACTTTTTCATGATCATATATATGCACATTCACGTTCTACAAAATGCGCTCATAAAAACAGTTATGGCTATGACTGCAATACTCGGTAGTAGAAAAATTTACCACACTAACAAGCACGTGCTTTTTCTGCATATGACTCTAATCCTACTGCTGGTCTGTCCTACAGCCCTTTAGATACAAAACAGAGATTTGTCATCTAAAATCTATAGTGTGGTTTTGATACCGATTTCCACCTACCAGTAACCAGATGTTCTATGTTAGACTGACTTCTTGATTACTTGTTGATGATTAGCTACCTAAAATTGCTGCTACGGGTGGAAGCATGGACATGTTAGGTAGCATGGGTGGTGGTGGTGGTGGTCGATTTGGCACGAGAGATCGTCGGTCTGGTGATTCTGGTTTTGGACGGTCAGGAGACTATGGGCGTCCTGGATTTAGTCGTAGTGGTGGTTATGGTGATTCTAGCTCTGGACGCTTTGGTGGCTCTGGCTCACGACAATCTGGTGGTGGTTTTGGTGGCCATAGCACAAACCGGCCTGGGAACCGTTCTGGTGGTTTTGGGGACTTTAGTGGTTCAGGTCGTTCTGGTGGTTTTGGGGACTTTGGTGGTTCAGGTCGTTCTAGTGGATTCGGTGACAGTCAATCAAGTCGAAACAGCGGTGGCTTTGGTGGTGGCTTTACTAGTCGTTTTGGCAGCTTTGGGGATGACAAAAGGTTGAAATTAATGTAGATTGTTCTAGTTTTGTTTTGTTTTGTTTTCTTGTTTTGTTTATGTATTTTTATTTATTTATGGGGCAATAGCCAACAATAACACTCGAATGCTTGAAATTGCAGTTAAGGAAAGGAAAGGAGACAACTCCCAGAGGGAAGAAGATTACCAAGAGACAATGATTCAATTTGATTGAGTTTCATGGAAGGGGCATGGCTTACAGGATTCTCCACCGCAAGAAGTACTAATATTTCTAGTTACTCTTAAGACGTAGCGTCTAAGATATCTTGTTGTTTATATTAAAATTATATTCTTAAATGAAGAGAATAATCTTATGTTGGTAGTTGAGGCCCATGTAATTTATTCTGAAACAGTCTGTTTTTGTTCTTCTTTTTGTTCTTTTTTTTTCCCTCTATCATCTAGTACTCAAAAGCTGAGTGTACTTCTTTCCTAGTTAATATTTACATAAAATTATGAAGCATAGCAATGGTTGGAACGTTGATTACACTAAAACAAATAATCCTAGTTTGGACTGTAAAAATGGTGTTTGATTCATTATGAAATTGTTCTTTACAGAATAACTATAATCTATATATATATATATATATATATATATATATATATAATAATAGGTAAAACTGAGAGAAACTCTCTCGAATTAGAATTCTAAATTAGAGTTTCAATTTTGCGTTGTGTGTCTTAAATTATTTATTCTCAAAAGAGTTTTATTTCTTAATTTTTGAATCAAATGTGAGATCACATTATAAATATTTATTTGAGTGAGTTATTAAGTACAAAAACCAATGAGTCTAAAATAAATGAATCGTAAAAAAAAGAAAAAAAAAATTGGACAATTTGCATTTTATACTTAATAAATAATATTTTTACAAAATTTTTTAAAGAGTAAACAAAATATAAAAATGACTATCAATAGTATTTCAATTATATATATATGAATTATATTATGCATCTTATTGTATATCTTTAAGTGTATCTATGTATATGCATGAGGTTACAAGCTAGTTTCATTAACGTGGGATGCAACAGGAAAAAAGGGAGAGAAATCGACACGAAGACAAGTTGATATTTGGTAAATTATTGCACGCCAATGGGTTTTATGGATCTTTTAACATTTAAAGAGTGGTTGGCTTTCTTTGCAGTCGTGCCTGTACTAGTTGTAATAAAAATAATGTCTCCCATTGTGATTAAATCTCTCATTCTATAGCTAACATTTATTTAACACTCTTAACAATCTGACCAAAGGTTGGAATCTGTATAGGGGTGGGAACAGAATCGATTCCTGTAAAGTCTGGAAGTAAGTTGTGAAAGTCTTTTTTTGTTTTTTACTCACGTCTGCTCTCTAGATTGCCTACTTCTGAACATTTTATTGGATGCCAATATGTCATTAGCAAAAGGTTCTACTCTCAAGCTTTGATATTTTTATGGTTTTTACATTCCTTCCAAACTCGTACAAGTTAAAATAGAGCAATTTAATTTTGGTCTACTTTCAATCCATAAGAAGGGAAAAATGAAAGAGGTGATAACTTGTACTTCGGCTCCCAAAATCAATCTCAAAACCAAGGCATGAACTTTTTCTCTAAACTGATTAACTGATACTATTTCATCTTATACTCAAGTGGCTCCACTATTATATATTGAAGCAAAAGGCCAACTACAAGTACAACAGCTTGTTTGGCTTGGAATGGAATGGTTAGTACAGAATCCTAATTCCACTATATGTTCTTGTCCTTGTTTGGCTTGGAATGGTTAGTAGAGAATCCTAATTCCATTATATGTTCTTGTAGGCATTCCTCACAAAAATGAAAAGTACTTATTCCTTTAATGAAATAAAGGTGAAATATCAATATTTTCATATCATGAAAATGACAAATAAAGTGGGAATGATATAGTAGTAAAATATATCTCTTTACTTTTTATTCAGTCTTATATGAACTCTGAAATACATTAGAGAAAATATACACCAATTATTTTTTATATAAAAAAAAATGATTTCATTCCAGTTTTCTATAAACTTATAAACTTCCAAACATGATGAAAATAACATTTGGGAAACTGTAAACTATTATTCTTTCTATTATTTTAGCCAGTCGCTTGGGCACTGAGCATGACTACGATATTTGACACCAAAACTTCAAATTTTTGCTTCAACTAACTTCCAACCATGATTGATCAGCAAGACTGTTTCTTGAGATCCAATCTGAAACCTTGTGCAGAGAGAACCACTCTACTGCCAATAGATAACTCTTTCCATTGATCTGATTGGTCCTAGGTTGAACATCTTGAGGTAAGGAATTTGAAGATAAATAAAGTGGAGTTCGTGGTAGGTTCATGTGAAAGTAATAATACTCCAATCACAACTTAAAGCCTTCACAAATAGTCAAAAAATTGTAAAAAATGCTGTCCCTAACATTGTTCTTAGAAGAGAGCAAACTCTGAAGCCAACACAAGATTGAAAAAAAAGATGCCACTATTAATAACATGCACTATCAGAAGACGTGAGACAATTTACCAAAGAAAGTCCATAAATTCTTAAGAGTTGAACAGATCAGTCACAAAGGGAGAGTGGAATAGGCAAGAGATTTAAAAACTCAAATTCCTCCATATATAAGAATAAGCATTTTCTTATTACATCATTGAGAAAGTAATACAAGACCTTTTTTTTTTTGACAATATGTTTTTGTTATTGCTGGACATAAAGTGATAAAACAAAAAAAAATATTACCACAAAAAAAGAAAAAAAAAAAAAAATCAGTGACTAGTACCAAAACTGTCGTTAATGAGATTCTAATGCTGTCAAGCATTAAAGAGCTTTCTGAAGGGCCCATCTTTCCGATCTTTTGCAGCTTCAGTTAAAGCAAGGAACCTCTTGAACCCTGTTGTAGCTGCACCTCTTCCAAGTGCAGCAGCTCTGGCTAGCACATCCTCTCGGGAACCAATTAGTCCAACTGAAGCCAGATTGGGTATTGCAGGAGCTATAGGGGCAGGAGGGGCAGCTGGGACAACTGATGGTACCATGGAAGGTTGTGTGATCCCTGGCCCATGTTTGTTCAAGTCATCTAGTATACTTTGCTGATCAGCCTTTTTAAGGCCCTGCAAATGCCATGCAAAAATTAATTCTACATAAAAGCATAACTCATTCGAGGTATATATTTAACTCCAGCACCTAACACTCCTAGAGAAGTTTAAAATATTTTTGGTAAACTGACCAGCATAATTAAAAGACAGTGGGGTACACAAATTCAATTGTTAAGAACACGTCCACATGAAGATTGTTTTATGTACAACTTAGACTCACGACTCAAGGATTCAGAAAACCCCAATAGTTTCACAAGTCCATCAGTAGTCTTATTGAGTCAGCTCTCATGGCTTTGACCTATCTCCATTCAAGTTTTTTTTTTTTTGGGGGGGGTGGGGGGGCAGGTGGTGCTTGACACTGTACATGAGTTAACCAATCATTCAGCCAGCAGTGTATGACTAAACCCTATATTGAAGAACAGAAAGAATTGACTATAACCTTTAGCTCCAGAATGCGCTGAAACTCCATTGGTGTTCCTTCTGGCAGCAATGCACGATATGTATCCGCCACAGAATCAACTGGGGACAGTATAACCTGAACAATGAATATACATAAATTTGTATCAGAAAATAAAACTAAAACTTTCCAGGAAGCAAAATATATAACCAACCTTCAGAAGTGCTTCAGCTTTGCTCATCTCACGGCTTACAAATTTTGAATAGCTAGCAGCACCTGATGTCTGTAAAAAAAGAATAACAAGAAATATTTAACAGGTTTGCTTTTCATAATCGGAGACAATAAATACACTCCAGCAAACAATCATATGTAGTCAAAGAAAACACAGCAAATGAATGCAATACTTTGATGTTTATCCGATAGTTGAAACCAACTGTCTAGAATAGTTTGCAGATGGTAATGATACGTTTTCTTGTCTATACTTATAAAAAATTCATGAATAGTCAGTGCTGTTACATCCAAAATCACATGACAAATATTAACCCAGTTGTTCCAAGTCAGCTGCACAAGTTTGCTTGCCATTTCACTCAATCAGAGGCCATGTTTTTAAATGAATGAGTACAAGTGGAGTGGGTGGATTGGTGTGGACAGCCGCTACAGAGAAAATTTGAACTATAGATAATCTCTGTAAAAGGCAGTTGTGTGTGGTGGATTGCTGTTGTATGTGCAAGCTGAGTCGGAAGTCTGTTGATCATTTGCTGCTTCATTGTTCTTTTGTTCATGATGTGTAGTCTATGGTTTTTGGCATTTTTGGGAGCTTGGGTTATGCCTTAGAATGTATTGGCTTTGATGGAATGTTGGAAAGGGGGGTTTTGGTCGGCATTGTTATGTGGATATTTGGGATGCTTTTCTCGGTGTGATGTGGACTACATGGAGAGAACGGAACCAGTGTATTTTTTAAGGAGTTGAGCACTTGATTCCAGATGTGAAGCTGGAACCAGTGTATTTTTTAAGGAGTTACGTGCTTGATTCCAGATGTGAAGCTGTTATTGCTACGGATCCTGTATGACTGGATGGCTGTACTGAGTGGCCATTCTTTTTCTAATCTGCAGGAATTCTTAGATTTATGTACTCTGTCTTGATTTTTCAGACCCTCTGTTCACTTCCTGTGTACAGTGGATGTAATTTTCTCTCTCTATTGAATAAAGATTTTTACTTATCAAAAAAGAAAAGGAATAAGTACAATAACCAGTCGATCTATACTATCAATTTCCTGCCCTTACACTAGAGTAGACAGAATTTTCAAATGAGAGCTACAATGCTTAGCAGCCAAATTAAAAAATCTGCCAACCTCGCAAAGATAGAGTTGAGCTTCTAGAATTATCTGGATTAGAATGTTGCCCACAAAAGTGGATAGTTGTAATGGAATATAATGGAAGCAAATTTAAATCAGAATATCAATTAGATATTATAAATTCTGTAGTAGTCAAAAATTATTAAACATTTTTCACTCTAGAAAAGTGAACATATAACAATATGATATTTAATTGGGAAAATAATAAAAGAGAAGGGTTGAGTGCAACAAACATAAACTTTCTCACCAAACATGAATTTCCATATCTATCATGTGGGAGAAATACATGAAAGTTATTTATTGAAAAGCAGTAACTCACTTGTCGACCAAGTGCAGGAATCTCTAGAAGAATTGTCTTTACCGCTTGAGTGTCCAATAGCATCTGCAAAAACATCAAACCATTCATTTACATGACAATTACATGAATCAACCACAAGATTACGTTCAAGAAAAAAATAGATTTTTTTGTTTGCTGATAATTTGATAGTTAGGGAAGGGGGAATTTGGACTTTTCAAAAAGCTTTTTATCAACGATACAAAGGACATTCTTCTCATGAATTTGTTCATACTATGGAACTAAGAATTTTAAAACAATGGAAAAGAATGCGAAGAATACTAAAGGTCTAGGCAAGCAGCTCCAAATTAGGCAATTTACAAGTGAAATACATAGTCAACATTTTTCTGGTAATTTGAATGATTTATTTATTTATTTATTTTTATTTTTTCTATAAGTAATAAACTTCATTGAAAAAAGAGGTAAAAAAATAGAGAGGAATGAAGCACACAGGCAGTGTGCTAGAGGCAACAAAGAAAACAATGAAAGTACAAAAATCAAGCATATCAGGCAAAGAATTGAAAGTAAAACCACCCAAAACATTTTCCCTTTCAAACAAAGTCTAAAGAAGAGAAGCTTCAGCTCATGAATCAATCTTTCATTCCCAGGTGCGTGTATTTCTTTCCCTCCAAATGACCCACATATGACAACAAGGGATCATTCCCCAAAGTGCCCTAGTTCTGATTCTATTAAACTTGCCAAACCAACATGCTAGAAGTTCCACAACACTACACAAGATGGCCCAAAGAACCCCAAATAGTGAACACCGTATTACACAACTCTTGAGCTACTGGGCAGTGTAGGAGTAAGTGATAGCAACTAAAATATTTTTAAAAAAATAGACTGTTATGCATAGTGCATCACGCCCAATAGTAGAAATAATGCAAACTTCAAAGTGCACATGTGACTCACGAGTAGCATATACCCTGAACATGAGGAGAACCTCCTTAGAATTAAAATTTAAGGGGCATCATTCATAAATAACCCACCAGCCAAAAGATATAACTTTACTTTCCTTGAAACATAAGGTCTTTAAAACAAGTCTTTCTTGATGCCAACACACTTTATCAAAAAAGGAACAGAAATAAATTATGAAAATAGCCCATACCTGTTGGGCTCCAGTTTCTGATATGTGCTTGCATTTAAAGATGTTTGCATAAAATCGAGGACCAAGAGAAGATGCAAGCTGCATGGAATAATAAAGAAATTAGAATATTGAGCCGACAAACTTGAAAGACAGATTCTTTGAAAAAGCGTAAGCCATTCAACTAAATAGGCACAAAGTTTAGTAGTCAACTAAATATTGCACAATCAAGGATGCATAAAGCCTATAGAGGCATGATCTTCGAACAAACCACACAAACCAGAATATCTGATTGAACTTGGTAAGATACAAGGTAGGACATTTAAGTTGGTTGTACATATCCATAAGGTACCATTTTTTTTTCTTGATCAATAGATCAATATGGTATCATCTTCTTTTTTAAAAAGAAATAATTTATTATTATTATTAGTATAAATAAGTTATCAATAATAGAAAACATATAATAAAGCTACATGCACAATTCTTAAACTTCATAAGACCAAGATCTATGCTGAGCATCAAAACCTAAGATGTTATCTTCTTCCTCATAATCACCTTGTCTAAGAAAAATTGGAAGTAAATGGGTGAAAGAAGGCTTCCAAGTACAGGAATGCTACTTGTGAGGATCATATTTATGCCATTAACATACCTGCAAAAAGGTGGATATGGTCAATTGTAGAAAGTTGTCAGGCACTGTAACTTAAGGCTCAGATTTTCATTAATGTACTTACTCTGATTGGTCGCCTACACTTTCAAGGGTACCCCACAGAACACGTGTCATTGCAGCCATTTCAGCATCAAATTTAGTTTCCAGGCCATGCACTAGGGTTACCAATGCTCTTGTTATAACCGCAGAAAACTCATCCTGCACAATAGAATTACTCATCTAGAAATGAAGAGAAGAACATCAATGGCATAATTTATTTATGGAATAGTCAGTACCTGCACTTCTGACATATCCACTCCATCTGCTAATTGAGAGTCGATTATTTTTGAAACACTTTCCGCTAATTCACCAGACTGTCAAAAATAAATCCCAAGTTTTAATGACTGCACATCAGCATTCATAATATCTAAAAGTTTATACAATAGAAGTATATGGAAAAATTATACAATTAGCCACTACTAAGCCCCAGGAATGTAGTGTCCTAATTTCCGAGGGATTATGTCATATCATATGCATTTCCTGGAAACATGCTTGCACCTCATAAACTACAAATTCAATTCTTTGAATAAAGGTTCCAAAGAGGATCTTCACATGTATTTAAAATTTTGAAAAAATAACCAATTTACAGTGTGAGAACAAGCAGTATCATTAAACTATAGGTTAGTCTATATAGAAATCAAAGACAGATTAGTAGTGTAAGAAAAGAAAATGGTTTTGAGGAAACATGATGAATCTTGAAGGTTGCTTTTTTGTTTTTCAAAGAATCTTGATTGGTTAAATTAACAGTTACAAAATCAGCGATAGCATACATGCATAAATTAAGATGACATTCAGCCATTAATTACAAGTACCATGAATTCAGGAACCAACTTACTGTTTTATGACAATATTCAGCTGAATTTACAATATAACAAATCACCCTTTCATCCCTGTCAGAAGTCTGCTCGAAATAATCACACGGGTAACAAAAGATAAAATAAGTCTCTGTTATAGAAAATAAACAAGTTTAAAAACAATCATGAAGATAAATAAGGTCTGCCAATACCTTTATCTGTCCATCCATACCCGTGGCTGCAGCAACAATCCCTGTACCACCCCTGGGTAGTCTTGCAAAAAGTTTTGTCGCATATGCTTTAAGAATTCTTTGAAATACCTAAAGTAGAAAAGGGCTCAAAGTTATATTCCATATATATAAACCACATATATTACCATTGTAATAATAGAACCATACCATTCCAGTCTCAGTTGCACTTAATCTGAGATCATTTCTATGCATTGCTTATTATTTTTGTATCTAGAGAAAAAATTATTTGAAATTTGGATATATTACTCCTATATAGGCTGTGTGTGTGTGTGTGCACGCGTAAAGTATTAATGAATTTCTTTTTTCCCGTCACTGCGCCAATTTTGGTGAAGATTCAGTTTTACAACAAACATATTTGAAATAGAATTATTTCTTCTGGTTAGTTTTAAACATCCATTAGCAAATATCCTTATTTACAGGCTACCAACCCAAACCATTAATATGATCCATGAATCTGTATAAGTGTGAACCTCTTAACCCTAAGACACGCATGATTGTTGCAAACTGGTGAATTAAAGCACCACGCTTTTGCGCTTCAGGAAACAGCCATGATGCAAGGGGTCAGTAAGCATATACATAAAAAGGCAAGAGAGCATACATGGCACAAACATGGAGATAAGCAGACATGTTTTAGTGCTTTTGGTATGAGAGTATAAGCATTTTGGAACCAAGAATGGCTAGAATTGCTAGAGTTCAGCGGGACTTTCTGTGGGGTGGCCTAGGAGACGAGCCCAAATTTCATCTGGTTGATTGGTCTACGGTGTGTACACCGCTTTCTTCAGGTGGGTTAGGGATTAGGAACCTGAGAACTTTCAATGTAGCTTTATTAGGGAAGTGGCTATGGAGATTTGGGCAAGAAAAGGATGCTCTTTGGCGTCAAGTGATAGAGGTGAAGTATGGTTGTGATTGGGGTGGTTGGTGTTCTAGCTCTTTCTCTAGTCCATATGGAGTCCGTTTGTGGAAAAATATTAGAAGGGGGTGGCACTCTTTATCTCGGTTTATTATGTATGAAATTGGAGATGGATCAAAAGTGCAATTTTGGCTAGATCGTTGGTGTGGAACTTCTTCTCTCGCAGACCACTATCCTGAATTATTTAGGATTTGCTGTAGCAAAGAGGCAAGTGTGGCGGATCTAATGAGGTACACCAATGGAGTCCTCCATTGGGAGATTCAATTTTGTAGGGAGGTGCATAATCGTGAATTGGAAGCTTTCAGGAGCTTCATCAATACCATTTATAGCACTCCTGTAAGGGGGATCGGGGAGGATAAGAGATGTTGGCTGCCTTGTAAGAGTAAGGGGTTCACGGTTAGTGCATACTACCATCTTCTTGTTGGCCATAGTGAGCAGTTTTTCCCTTGGAAAAGCATTTGGAAGCAGAAGATCCCCTCTAGAGTGGCTTTCTTTGTATGGACCGCAGCCTTGGGGAAATGTCTGACAATTGACAATTTAAGGAAAAGAAAGGTTTGCATTTTGGATTGGTGTTATATGTGCAAGTGTAATAGTGAAAGTGTTGACCATCTATTCCTTCATTGCCCGGTTGCTTCGAAGCTGTGGGATATGGTTTTTGGTTTATTTGGAGTTTGCTGGGTCATGCCAATGTTTGTTGTCGGGCTTTTTGCTTGCTGGCAAGGTCGTTTTGGTCACCATCGTAATGGAGATATTTGGAAGGTTGTTCCTCTTTGTTTGATGTGGTGTATTTGGAAGGAGAGAAATAGTAGGTGTTTTGAAGACATTGAGCGTTCCATGCCTGATCTCAAGCTTCTATTTTTCCGAACCTTACTTGACTGGTTCTCTGTGTGGAGAAACCAACCTTTTTCTTCTATTTTGGATTTACTTGACTTTTGTAATGTTCGTTTTTTATTTGTTCACCCCTGTATACTCCCTATGTACTTGGGTGTCTCTCTCTTTTTGATATCAATGAATCTTTATTACTTATAAAAAAAAAAGAATGGCAAATTAGAATCACTGGTTTTAAACTTTCCATGTCTATAAACCCACTAACACATCAAGCATCCAGAACTGTTTCTAGATATCTTATTGACGTATAAGTTGCTAATGTTTCTATTAACACTTTTTTATCAGTAGCATAAGAAATTCATTTAAAAATAAGATAAGTTGGATGAGGCCCAAGTACACAAGAAGTATACTACAGGACACTTACAGAAAAAGAAAGAAGAAACCAAGCAGGTCAGCCAAGATACAAACTATCAAAAAAAAGACAAAAGATCAGTATCAAAGGCAAGGGACTGAGAAGTAGGCTGTTCCTACTCAAATATATTGCCCAATGCCCACCATTTGTGACCTGAGCAGGATTACCAACCATTCGGTCTTCAAAAATGCAAAAAATCCTCTCTCCAAATAATCTACATCAAACAAGACAGAATAGCTACCCAAATTTTTGGATGTTCCTTTTTAGCACAGAGACCGGTCCAGCTGATTAATAGATCTGTCACTCTGCTAGGCCTCATCCAACTCATACCTACAAGGCTCAATAGAAAATTGCAAAACTCTCTGGCCACTCTACAATGTAGGACTAGATGGTCCATAGTTTCCTTGTCAGAATTGCACATGCTACATCAATCCGGAATAATAATGCCCCTTTTCCACAAATTGTCAATTGTTAAAGAGTTTTTTTTCCCTTCACAATGACCCTCGTAAAAAACCCGACATGAGGAGAATTGGCTCACCATATTGTTCTCTTCCTTTTCTTATATATTTGATTAGTAATAAAACTTCATTGCAAATTAGAGGAAACAAAAATACATGGGACCAAAGCACACAGTTAGTCTGCTAAGGAACCAGCAAACCATCAAAACTAAAGAGTATTGAAAGTACAACTATCAAGCAAATCAGCCAAAGAATTTAAAAAAAAATTAGCCCACTAAAGCAAAGTCGGGAGGAAAAAAAGCTTCAAATCATGGATTGATCTCTCACTTCCTTAAAAAGTGTGAGCATTCATCTCCCACCAAATACCCCACATAAGGCAATGAGGAATCATACTCCAAATCACCGCAGATTTACATTTGTTAAATTTTCCTGCCCAGAGTTTCACTATGCCTCTTGGCATAACCCAAGAAACCCCAATTAATGAAAATTTCATATTCCACAGCTCTCTAGCTAGAGGTCAATGTAACAGTAAATGATCAATCGTCTCCCCATCTTTCTTAGACATGCAACACCAATCTATCACAACTACTTGATGCTTCCTCAAATTATTGGAGGTCAAGATTCTCCCCAAAGCCATGGTCCATAGGAATGAACGTATCTTAAAAGAATACAAATCTGTCAAGAAGAATCCCTGGATTCCAACTCTTAAGATTTCACTGAACTTTTTTGTCTTAAAAGTGGTTTTCATCAATATTTGATAATGAGATGATATATATATATATATATATATTTTTTTTTTTTCTTACTAGGAAACCCCTCAAGGTATGGGCCAATGGGACCACTCCTGAGGGGCAAACCCCAAATGCCTGCACACCCCCACTGAGCAGGCATTAGGTAAATCGTGAAATGCCTTAGTTAGGAGTCGAACCAGAGACTTCTAGGTTTACAGTTAGTCCAAGCACATAATCATAATCATCTAAATTCTTAGGATAACTTTCAAAGATTTTTTTTTAACATGTAAGTTACACATGCATCAATGGGTGTTGAAAACATGACCACTCCCTCCACCTAGAACTTATAATGGGAGGAGGAGCTAGTTGAGATAGAGGCCCTAGAGCCCATTGGTAACTTACAAAGATAACCAGGAAAAGATGGGCCAAACTCTTTATAAATTATAAGTTAAGCAGACACCTGGGGCATCTAGTACCCATGACCTCTACCCTCATCATATGCTCCACCCTATTCTGTGTCCTTATCCTAAGGGAGTCATAAGGAGCACCTATTTTGTTGATAATAGAAAACTTAATTCATGCTTAGCAAAAATAGAGTACTTAATTCGACCACGACCACAATTAAAATATAAAAAATAATTCTATGTGATGATGATTAACATCATTGAAATAGAGTACATACCAGTCTCGACCAAAAAAAAAAAAAAAAGAAGAAGAAGAAGAGGACAACAGACCACGAATGGTACCAAAATAATAAATTCAAGAACTCACCTTGAACAAATTAAATAATGTCTGGTTCTTTGTTAGAGCACTGCATCTCTTTAAGCTCCTCTTGATTATAAGAAATAACTACAAAAGACAACAAAGGTATACTAAGACAATGCACAACAAAAAAACTATTTAGCTTTTAAGTCTACTTGCCTATCAAGACAGGACATGCTTTTATGGATGCATCCAAAACAAAAGGCATGAAGCGAATTGTCTACTGAGTCTACAGGTTATTTTGGCAAAATATGAGGATCTAATCCATTAATGATTAGTCCTTCTCTCTCTGATCTTTTATTTAACATCCTGAATATTCAATGTTGTTCTAATCCATTAATATATCCATCAAAATGAAGTTGTTATATTGCAGCAACTGCACTGGACTATAGTTACTACCATTGAGAAACACCCAGCATTTTTTTTTTATTAGTAACACAAATTTTATTTAAGGAGAACAGCAGGGGGTATATGCAGATTTCTCCTAGATGTTACAATCTAAGATTAAAAAAAGAAAGGAATCCAAGGAAGACTTACAATGAAGGCTGTCTAGAACACTTGTCCTGTCAGATTTAGAAGGTGTGCCTTTTGCATTTTTATTATTATTTAATAATACAGTGTCAAAACATTTGCCCAATTATACAAGGTAACAAGGATCTTCAGATAAAGACTTAAGTGGTTCCGATTAAGCTCAATACTGTTAAAGTTTTGATTATTACAGTACCACCAAAATGTCTACATGATAGAAAATGGGACTGAACTCTAAACCTTGCAGCTATCATCACAGCAAAACTTCCTTCCTAGCATGTAAGCACCTCCACAACTGTCTTAGGCATTATCCAATGTACCACAAATAGGGATGGCACAGATGCTACCATACAATTTAGTAGGATCACAGGATGTGATCTAAAGAGGAGAACATTTTTTTAAAATTTTTATAATGCAATGAGTAAGTGACGCAGGACAAAACCAAAATGATGCAACAATAAAAATGAAGAACTGAAAAATAAAGGATAGAAAACCTAGAAGTCAACACTGGCTCGTTTGAGTCAGCACCAAGCAATAGAGAACAAAACCTCTAGAAGTCAACACCTAGGGTTGGTTGGAGTTAGCTCAATTAGTAACGTCTCTTATTGTTGAATAAGAGATCTGGAGTTCAAATCCTGCCTATACCAAAAACCAACTCGTTTCTTGACCTGATGATAAACCCTAATTCTAGTTGACTAGGGAAACCCTTATTCTAATTGGTTTAGGGTTTGGGAAATCCCACTTATTGGATTACAAAAATAACCTCTATTCCAGGTAATATAATACTAGAAGCTTAATTACCTAAAAAGACCTAAAATAAAATTTTAATTGACCATTAAAAATACAATTTACTTTAAAACTTAAATAAATCTAGATTAAATCTTACATAGATCTAAATGGTCCTATCTTGTGTTTTGGAATTAAAAAATATATTTAATTTCTTCATTTTGTCAATAGGAATCCCTTTTAATCTATTCAATCCATGATTCCTTTCCCAATGTCTTTATCCCCCCCCCCCCCCCCCCTCTTTCTCATCCGAGGCTCAGACTTCACCCCATTTCCTTCCATCTTCTAGGGCTGACTTCAGATTGAATCCAAAACCAAAGGAATTGAATCCAAAACCAAAGGAATTGGAGGAATTGAAGCAAACTGTGAAATCCCAAAAAGGGAGAAAGTCACTCGCATTAGGAGGCTATAAATGCAGCGAAATGAGCAGCAATCGCTCATTGCGCGGGCAATCATCCTAGGTGACAATACCTGTCAGGGTGCAGCCATGTGGTTGGAAGCTTAAGATAAACTGTAGACCCAAACATCCTAGGTTCAATCCCCACTAGGAGTTCCCTTAGATTACTTGATACATGAATCTAGTGGGTGGGGTCATGTATCCGTGGTTTACTCCCTAGGGGTGGGCCCAAAGGGCCCTGCCTCCATGAGGTTCCACATCATAAAATAGATATTAAACAATTGAATATAGATCCAGCAACCAGAGATCTACCTGGAGTTTAAGGGAGTCTACAAAAAAATATAAAATAGCTATAGAAATTGCTCTAAATTGAACAGTAATTATAATCTGAAGTAGTGGGCCTTGGCTTTTAGGTCTCTCCAGGGTGTGGATGCGCTGGGCAATGCCTAGAACAATAATTGAGGTACTCACTGGGATAGGAACTTCAGGAATCCTATAAGAGGCAAATTTGGAATGCTGCTCCATGCATTATGTCAATTTCAAAAATGACAGAAAAAAGTCCCGTTGTTTTACCTGTATGCTACTTGATAATACACTATTCTGACTTCCCTCCTCAATATCCCACGTCTCCTCCTATTTAAAAAAAAAAAAAAAAAAAAAAAAAAAAAAAAAAAAATTAAAAATTAAAAATCAACAAAATAAGCACAAGAAAATCTTAGAATGTAGTGAAAAAGTAGTACAATCAAAATACCTGAACAAGTTTCTCTAGATTCTCCATTAGTGTCTTCTCTTCCAGTTCTACATATATTATCAAGTGGGGTTCAAAGCAAGATGAAATAATTCCACGGAAGTTGAACTGCCAAATCAAACAGTGCAGATAATTCTCAGGACCTATGCTTCATCTGTACTAGCTAAAAGTGAGAAAGAAGACCAAATCTATAATCTCAATAAGAAGTGCTGAATTAAAAGACCAACAAGAATACCCTTGATAAGAACAGAGGAGCTATAATAGCAAAATTCAGAGAAGACCATCCTAGATTAATCCCACTTGCATGATCTATATTGTTAAAAAAAATATTTGCATGTATGAATATCCTTTCCACAATAATTACTAAGAACTACGAATTAGAACATGACACATCCAAGCACTTAGACCTATTTTAGTACAACTAGTGCTTTAGAGCTTCCATTGGAAAAGCAAATAGGAATTAATTACCAAAGCATTGCAACTCTAGTGACTATATCATAATGTGATAAGGTGTCTTCATCAACATCACAATAATGTAATATAAGGAATTTCTTTCTCAAAGTCAAGTTTCATGTTACTTGTTTTAAAGAGATTGCAGGGCTATTAACCATGCACTAGGAATGTAAGTAGCTAGGTTAGAAAATCCTATCCATGATTAAAATCACTTGGATGGATATATACTAAAGAGGTGAATATGATTGAACAAACATTCAAGCCGAATGCAGCATGTAGATTTGGAGACCTTAGATATGTTTCAGCTATATAGCAATGCTTATACTATCAATAAATTACATGCAAGAGCAAAGATAAAATGATAATTATACCCCAGCTCCAGGCACTGACAGATCTTTATTCCGATCATGTTCCTGTCAAAGAAATATCAAAAGGAATAACAGGTGACAATATATTCTAATATTGTTCCAGATTTTTACTAAACAAACTTTACACAGCAATAGTAAGCAATTTATTATGCATACTTCAGTCCCATTGTCTTGATGTGCAGCCAGTTTTCTTTCATACTTCTTTCGAATGTCTGAAATGCTTTGACTAGAACTTTGGCCTGTACCAATTTCCTCAATCTCATTACCTATCTCCCTGCTACGAGTTCCTCCCCCAAATTTCTCAGCCAATTCATCCTCAAATTCTAGAGTACGTTGTAGTGCCTAAAACAAGACCCCAGCATGGAAAACGTCAATGTAAGAAAAAAGACACAAAATAAATTAAAAATGATCATGGGACAGGTTGCAGTATACAATTTATAATGAACGCTTCATGTGATATTTATCATTACAACTATCATTTTAAGCAAAACTGATGGGGAACAACTTGGTTTCCTAGACGCAGTGCCCTGTCTTGCAAGGAAAGTGAAGAGGCAACCTCTGTGTTCATTGCGCATGGAGTAGTCTCTTTGCAATAAAATGCATCTTTATTATCAAATAAAGAAAGTGAAGAGCTGAAAAAGGATGAACAAAGGGGAGAGAGAGAGAGGGGGGGTCCATGTGAATCTTAAGAAGCCAACTTTCGATTCATTTATAACACCACCAAAGAACAAGTTACAAGCATTTACAATAAATATTGTTTCTCAGGCAAATACTCAAGTTAATTAGGATGCAGCAGTTCAATAGAAACTTTCTGCCCATCTAAGGTTTCCATTCCACATAACCTCAACAACAGAGATCACCTAAAGCACCTTATTAATCCAAACTTATTGTTTTCTTCCTTAGCAGTTCAAATTGGGCAATTGAACATTTGAGTTTGTTGATGGTAGGACTAGTAGAAATTTATGTTCGCTTTTGTAATTAGTTGGCCTTGTAGAAACTGTGTGGGCATCTGAAAATTACTAGCCAAAGAGTCCATTTTTATCCTTCCTTGACTTTTGCTTCCAAAAGGGAATTTACTCTTTCTCCAACCAGTTTATGATTATTACACAAAAAACCTATAGACAAAGAGATGTCTCAAGCATGCATCTTCGTAGGAAGCAAGTGCTTGACAAGTAAAGAACTAGGTTCAGTATAGTTCTCAACTACTCCAGAAAAATAAACTAACTTAATTTTGAACTGCTATTTAGATTAAAATTCAGTTTTTCTAGACAAAATAAAAAATTGTTAAGTGTTTAATAACAGTTTTGCAAGATGTTAGTGATTTGGTTTAGATCTGCATTTATGTCCTTCAATAATTAATGTTGACAAAAGATGTAACAAATACAACTTAAAACTAAAAAGTACAAGGAACCTCATATGGGATAGAATCAATAATCCTAAATCAAAATATTCATGGTTGGTACTGAAAAAATGATAGGTACTCTAATCAACTTTGCAACTTGCCAATGCTCTATCTCAAATGGCACCTCCTCCCCTTGTAAGAGCAAGGTGGAGGATGGAGTCGTAGGTTTGTAATTACCAATAAAGAAAAAATAAATAAGGCTGCAACTAGGCCGGTTGGTCCAGTTTGGAGGCCAACTCAAGGTTTTAACCAGGCACAATTTGCTTGGCCAAGCCACCCTGTCCTTTAGCCCATTCCACGCAACATGAGCCAACTTGGATAAAAAGTTGGGACCGGGTTTGGAATCGGGCTAGCTTCTAATACTAGGCTGGGTTAGGTTGATCTTCAGGTCCAGTTGGGATTGGTTTAGGCAAAGCTGGAACTTAAATCCAAACCAAAATTATAAATTACAACAAAAAATTTTATTCTGTTAATAAAAAGAATTATAAAATTAAGACTGATTTACTTTGAAATTGATTGGTTTAATCATAATGAGAAAATACAAGTTTAATGACTATCAAAGAATTGCAACTATATAAGATTAAGTTTGATATACTTCAAACACAAACCTTAAACAGAAGCATCATAAACATGAGATTCATAGAAAAAACCCAAGTTAGAAAAAACCAAAGTTATACTGTTATAGAAATAGTAAAAATATCTAGATATGAAATATAAACAAACCAAACTCAGGTGGAGTATGGCTGCAGAATCCAGGCACAAATGGGCTTCCCTCTAAACAACAAATATTTGAAAGGCACCCCATTCATGCAAGGCAAGTTAACCACCAATTGCTCATGGCAATGGAAAGGAATCCTTAATTCCAGATTCATCATCAAGAAAGGTATATGCACCAAAATTGGTAATGGTAGACACACCTATTTGGGATCACCCTTGGATTCCCTCACTTGATGGATTCATCCCAATTCCAAACCCGGCACAACCAAGCTATGACATCCATAGAGTGTCCGACCTCATTAACCCCAATTCCTTCCAATGGGACAGAAAATTTCCAGTATTCAACTCACAAACAGCCAGAAAAATCCGTAATATCCACATTTCCCCAACACAATCACAAGATAAATTCATTTGGGTCCCAAACAGTTCAGGAAAATTCAAAACAAAATCTGCATATCTTACTTTCCCAAACCCAACTCCTAATACTACCAGCCCCCTCATATCAAAAGATTGGAATTCTCTTTGGAATGCAAAAATATGTGTTAGATTCAAAGTGATTCTTCAGAAAAATAGCATGGGACATTCTTCCCACAAAAGCCATTCTTCAACTCACATTACATCCAGGGACCAATCCTGCATCTTCTGCAAAGGAGAAAGCAAGATAGCCTTCCACCTATTCACACAATGTCCATTTGTTCAATCAGTGTGGCTCTCCTCTTCTTGGCCTCTCCACCTGGATCGTGCTCTTGCTAAATCCATGTACCCTCCTCCCTCTCTTTTGAAAAGGCCCCAAAATTTTTACTCTTTGCAGCTGTTATCTGTGACCAAATTTGGTTCCAAAGGAGCAAGCTTAACAAGAGTCCAATCAGTCCCACCCCATCACCCCCCCCCCCCTCCAGCCCCCTCCACCAGCTTGCACAAGAGATAAACAAAAAATTTCTCTTCCACATCCAAGCTTGGGAATTCACAAACAACCAAAACACAAAACCACCTCATACCCCTTGGTCCCCACCCCCTCCTGGCTGGTTTAAAATCAATCAACTTTGATGCAGCAATTAGGCCAGACAATCTATTCCTTGCTGCAGTGTGTTGTGATCATTTAAGGAAATGTATCTATGCATGGACAGGTATTGAAGTCAGTGGAGATCCATTAAGGGTTGAAGCTAAGGCTACACTATTAGCAGTATCATCAGCACATAATTTGGGTTTTGACAAGATTATTTTTGAGGGCGACACTCCTTTCATTTTTTGCTCTTTTTCAGCTGTTGTTAGACAAGCCAATTGTGCTGCCCATGTCCTTGCTTCCTGGGCTCCTTTTTGTAATAGTTTCAAGGCCCTTCTCATCTCCATTCTTCCTATCAACATCTTGGAGGCAGGGAGGGCAGATGGACCAAGCCCTGAACTCTTTTGACATCACTAATACTCATCATTCAGCAAAAAAAAGTATTACATCAACTGATTTGGCTAAAGGGCTATGCTTATGGGTTGAACTAAGTGCTGGATTCAGGTTCAAGGACCTCAACTCTAACCTAGATGGAACTTATTTCTGGCTGAGCACAAGTCAAACCTAACCTTAAAAGGCCCCAAACCAAGCTGCCCAAGTTCGAATTAGGCAGGGATTGGTACAAGCTAGCTTGCCCAATATGCACCCCTGCAGCTTGTAAATCTGCAATGGTATTGTCAAAGAATAATTGTAGATGCAAAGAAAAAATATTTTAGTGAGGCAAATGCTGCATAAACATCTCAAATATATAGCCCAACTGGCCCCAAAAACATACCATAAAAATTAAATTTCAACCGCAATGTCAAAGAATTCTTAAAGTGCATTCAATGAAGATTTCTAGTAAACTAATCAAATTATATGCAAAGGGACAACAAATGTTTCAAATTCCATTTGAGAACCAATTTTAAGATGAAGTTGAGTTGCAAGCAGCAGTAACATAAGGTGAATCCAAAAAGGATGCGAACCAAAGTTGTGGAAGAAAACATGATAGAATATCAGTTAATTTAATTAAATCCTCAGATGCATTAAAGTATCTGTAACAATTAGTTAAAATAGCACTTTTACAAATTAGAACACATTCATTGATTAAACTATCTAATACAATCTTATACCATATTTCACTCCTCATGTAAACGTAAAAATTAAGAAATAATTTGTCTGCCTGTTCAATATGGATTTTTCAAGTGGTCAAACCTTAAAAATTGATTAAATCTACTATTTAAGCTCAAGATAGCATTTGGTTAGTCTAAGGATGTCATAAAATTCCTTATTGAAGAAAAATGGAAAAATATATGAAAAGATTAAATTTATCTAAAAAGTTGAGATATCAATAAACTCACAATCAGGTTGAATAATTGATTAGTGAATAAATCAAAAATACCTTGAAAAATAAAAACAAACAGGCCATAGTAGTATTAATTATGCCCATCATTAAAAAGTGTTTAAAAATATGGCTTACCATCAATAATGTCCCAACATCTGGTTTTTCCTTCATATTATCAAGGATCTCCTCAAGTTGTTTCCTGAAAACACAACCATTTATCACAAACTAGGTTCTACATGATATTACCCTAGAGTAGAAATCATTATCTGATAGTCCTCAAAAGCCTAGATGTGGTTAATATCTTGAAAGTATGAGTGTAAAGGATGGCTTATTCTCATAAGTAAAAAGTTTTTATAAAAAAATGAGCAATTACCTAGTGTACACAGGGTGTGTACAGTATACATAAGGTGTCCATGAAAGGCACAACAGGAATAAATTACAAATAAAATGATACTAGAATCAAGGAGATTTACAAAGGAATGAGTAGTACTATGACCCAAAATATGAGACCACTCATATATTGATCTAGTGAAGTACGTTTAACCACTGAATTTTTCACATCTTCAAAAATACAATGATTTCTCTCCTCCATAAAGTCCACAACAAGCACAGAGGGGCTAAGTTCCAAACAAAAAAAAATATTCTTGCCCCAACCATACAGGTCACCCACATTTCTTGGCATTGCCCGTTGGATTCCAAATACTGAGAAAACAAGTCCACAAAGCATATGCAAAATCACAATGCAACATCAAATAGTCCATGGACTCCCCACTGTACCTACACATGCAGCACCAACTGACTAATGTAGTGGAATTCAACCAAGTATACACCCCTCTCTCTATAGGTAGCTCAATTAAGTTATGTTCTAAGATAAATTACAAAGTACTGTCAAGTTCCAGCCCCAGCCTAGAGTCTCCAACCAGAAATTTAAACGGTTCTTGAACAACCAACCTATTGGCGTTTTGCCTAAAACACTATCTTTAAGGCACCCCTATTGATGTTGATTGATGCTAAAAATAGCCCTCCCTCACTTAACAACCAGACTGAGTCGTGTGTTTTGAACCGTTGCTTCCGTAATAGGCTGGTTATGGGCTTTAGTAATTACAACTACGGTTCTGGGGACCCAAAATTTAGAAGTCACAAGCCTGTTCCCCTACCTTAGTATGAATAGTTTTTGCCTTTCAAATTTAGATTCCAGATCCTTCTATCGTACCTCCATTCTTTCCCAAAATCTCACAAGTCATACCACTAAATCTTCCTTTGATTATTCCCTCCCAAATTTCCATTCCTGCCTTGATATGGGTTCCCCAAAGCTTTTGCCATTGGTTGTGACGGGTCACCATTGTTTCGAACTTGCCTCCATTAAGTCTTTCTTCTGCCATACTCTCCTTGTTTGGAGTGTGGCTTTGTCACATTTTACGTGTTTTTCCATTACTGATTTACTTGATCATTGTAATCTTTGTTCTTGATTTTTGCCCCCACAGTACATCCCCAATGTAGTCGGGTTGGCTTCTTTTTTAATAAAATTTTTCGTTACCATCAATAAAAATTAATTTGTCATGCTTCCCTTCGGTGGTTGTGCCAAGACAACAAAACCACCCTAACCTATACCTGATCTCCCTGCTGGAATAAGCAAAACTTCTTTCCACAAACCTACCTTTGTTGTATGTCCGAATCAGGATATCAGTTGCCACTGAGTCCCGGAAATTGTCTAAAAAACCTCAAATGGTAAAATGGTAGAGCATTTACATTGTGAGTAAAAGGTAAAGGGTGAAATTTTATTTCAAACAGTGTTGGTAAAAACCCGCATAAGAGAAACTAATGTGAAGAATGTAAATGAAACTAAATCTGAAGAAAAAAAAAGGAAACGACGTGCTATCCACTACATTACAATGAAAAAATCTTATCTCTAATTACATGTTATACTACAAGCAAATGGGACATAGCATTTAGTTTTCTTCATGCAAATAGGTCAAAAGACTCAAAACTTTGTATAAATATGAGGTGACAACTGACAACACCCATGTTGATGTCCAAACATCACTTTTCCCAGGTTTTGATATTTTAAAGTGTTCTCTTCCAAATATTATTCAAAACTGCTAACAAATTTAAAAAGGTTCTGGCTTCTATGGTAAAGTTTGGAAACCGTGAAAGTTATTGAGCTATCCATGAAGCACTCAACTCATGTTAATTTGAAAAAAAAATATTTTGATTTGATGTCAAAGACGCATAGATACCATACCTTGTTTTCTTACAAAACTGGATACAGAGGCGGTAAGGAACATGCCATGAAGGAGGAAAGATCTTCCAAATTTCTTCATTTGTTCTTATTCGGCGCTTTATCCATGCATATCTCCTTTCGGTTTTATCCAACTTAGCTAGTTCTAATGATATAGAAAAATTGAAAAGTTCAAATAAAATGAATATCTGCAGTGATTTCCTCATAAAGAAAGCATAACTATAACTAAGTAGGAAGTAAGACATACCAGCTCCTTCAAAAATTTGTTCATAAGAAGTAAGCTCCCGGCTGCAGAAGTTGTTTACCAACTCTTCCCTTACCGATGGCTCCAAAGAATCAACAACCAAGCAAGCATCAGATAGCTGCTGCAGCAAATTAGTTTCTTCTGTCTCTTTTCCAGTACCTAAGCTGAGATTAAAACAGGAACAGAGGAGGACCTTAAAAAGTACAGATAGCATATTTGTAGCAACAAAAACTAGATGGATTCCTGGGAAATTATGTTTATTTAGGACGCATAAAGGGGAGATGATTCCAAGAAGACACTTCAGAGAAAAACTTGTAGAACTAAAATTGCTTGTCAATATCAATATTCTTACTGTCACAACTTACATAAAAAAAATCAACTGTGGATGTCCCTGAAGTTGACTATCCCTCAGAAATTCTTTCTTTCATTAGGAACTTAAATGAAATATGAATCTATTAATCAGAGTGGCTGTGTGCACATGAGCGCGTGTGTCTTTCCATTTTATGCTTCCCTCCTCTATTATCTTGTTTAAGTAACTAGGTCTAAATAAGTATATTCTGTAATAAGTAAAGATTTTGAAAAATGCAAATGACAAGAATGCAGCTTTTCTAGATAAAACTGGTTCTTAAATATGGGAAGAACCATAACAACAAATTACCTGGAGAAATCAGAAAACACATGTGACTTGAGAATTTGCTTGATATTCTTAAACTTCTCTCTGAGTTCGGTGATCTTTGGAATATCTCTATATGCCTCAAAGTGACTACATAATTGGTTCACAGCCTGACAAGCATCATGAACCAAAAATTTAAATTTTTTTTAGAGAAGGAAAAAAAACATTGTATGAATAAATACTGATAACATCTTCATAAACGTGAAAATTTTATCTTTATGACAAACAAAAATTATAGTGTTTACTAGACCACTTTGCTGCCTGCTGCAAACCAAGCCTGGAGCTTCTAGATTAAACCCCGTAAAAACCATTTAATTCCATGACTACAATTCCTATTATACTAAATGTGAGCCATTCCTGCAACCTTTACTACATCAAAACACAACCAATTACTCCAAATACAATGCTGAAATTCAAATTTCCTGAGTCAAATTAAGAAAAGCACAATCTGTCCTGCATCATATAGTCTGTTACAGACTGACAATAAAACCAAAAGGTTGATAACTATATTTCCAATTCCGGCGGGAAAAAGAAAACCTAAGTTTTTGACATTGAAGTACCGCAAAATAATATGCCCTTAGAGAGTGGAAAATTACCAAGCTAGAGTACAACACAAGAGAGAAGATTAAAGAAGTATCAAAAGAAATCTTTGGCCTACAGTAGAGATGACAACAAATCTACTAACAAATAGGGTACCTCCAGTTGTGCAGCTGCCTCCTTATATTGTCGTTTTGAAGCCATAACTTGAAGCTGCTCTACAGCAGAGACTGTCATGCCATGTAAAACAGTATTGAAGTAAGAACTTACATATGCAAGAACCTTCTTCTTCTTCTTCTTCTTTTTTTTTGGGGGGGGGGGGGGAATCATTTTTGGATAAATTATAAAAATTCATTGAAAGGAAAAATTAGATACAAAGGGCCAAAGCACATAGGAGGTGTGCTGAGGAAAACCAAAAACATAAAAACAACAAAACTAAGATGCATAGAAAGTACAGTTATCAAGCAAATCAGGCGAAAAAGTAAAGTTGGAAACACCCGATGCATTTGTCCACCCAAGTAAAGTTTGGAAGAAAAGTAGCTTCAGCTCATGGATTCAATTCCCCTCCTGCCAAATGCTCCAGATTAGGCAATGAGGGATCACATTCCAAATCACCCCATTCCTATGCCTACTAAACTTACCTGGCCAGCTGGTTAGAAGCTCTAAGACCCCACTGGGCATAACCAAACAAACCCCAAACAGTGTAAACACCATGCTCCACATCTCTATAGCTAAAGGCCAGTGTATAAGTCGGTGATTACAGGTCTCCCCAGCCCTCTTACAAATACAACACCAATAAATGATAACAAGATGACGTTTCCGTAAATTATCATTAGTTAAAATATGACCCAATGCCGTCATCCATAGGAAAAAACTGAGGTTGGCACTATAGGTTTCCACACAGTCTTCCAAGGAAAAGACAATTGAGAAGGGGATAATAAGACTTTATAGTAAGATCAAACCTCAAAAACCCCCTGGGAAGAAGGTTTCCAGCCCAACTTATCCACCCCTTCCCCTTTCCACACACCAGAATAAAGTAGATCCATGAAAGAGAACTGATTCTAACTCCCACCAATCGGTTAAAACTGACATTCCAATGATAGCATTTCCCTAAGAAAGATATTAACTCTGGCGGTGTAGCATATTCATTATGTGTAATACCATACAACCTGGAAAGTTCTCCTTTAGAGGTGGTCCACCACACCAATGATCATGCCAAAACTTAATAGAAAAACTATCCCTCTCCCCCTCCGTTTTGAAGTGGTTCACAAACATTCCTAACCAACCAAATGGTACTTAAATTCATCTCCCATCCCTCCCCACAAAAATACCTTTGTATTGCAACTGCCTTTACATTTTCTTCCTAACAACAGATTCTTTTCTTTTCTTTTCTTTTATTATTTGATTGATAGAGTTTTATTAATTTTTTTCCATTAAAAAGGATTTATGTATCTAACTCAAGCAAAACACACACACACACACAATCCATTATTTTTTTTTTTTTTGATAAGTAATAAGAATTCATTGATAATAAAAAGATACACCCAAGCACACAGGGAGTATACATGGGGGAGCAAGTCAAGAACGAAAATTACAAAAGTCAAGTAAATCCAAAATAGAAAAAGGATGGTTTCTCCACACAGAGAACCATTCAAGTAAGGTTCGGATGAAAAGAAGCTTGAGGTCAGGCATAGCACGCTCAAAGTCTTCAAAGCATCTACTATTCCTCTCCTTCCAAATACACCACATCAAACAAAGAGGAACGACCTTCCAAATAACTCCATTGCGGAGGCGACCAAAGTGACCTTGCCAGCAAGCAAAGAGACCAACAACAGACGAAGGCATGATCCAACACACTCCAAATAAACCAAAAACCATATCCCATAACTCCGAAGCAACCGGGCAATGAAGGAAAAGATGGTCAACACTTTCACTACTACACTTGCACATATAACACCAATCCAAAATGCAAACCTTTCTTTTCCTTAGATTGTCAATAGTCAAACATTTCCCCAAGGCTGCGGTCCAGACAAAAAAAGCCACTCTAGAGGGGATCTTCTGCTTCCAAATACTTTTCCAAGGGAAAATATGCTCACTATGGCCAACAAGAAGATGGTAGTAAGCACTAACCGTGAACCCCTTACTCTTACAAGGCAGCCAAAATCTCTTATCCTCCTCGATTCCCCTTACAGGAGTGCTATAAATGGAGTTGATGAAGCTCCAGAAAGCTTCCAATTCACGATTATGCACCTCCCTACAAAACTGAATCTCCCAATGGAGGACTCCATTGGAGAATCTCATAAGATCCGCCACACTTGCCTCTTTGCTACAGCTAATCCTATATAAATCGGGATAGCGGACAGCGAGAGAGGAAGTCCCACACCAACGAGAGAGGAAGTCCCACACACACAATCCATTATGTTTCAATCAGACAAGCTTAGTAAGAAGAACCATAAAAACTCTTAGGAAAACTCCATGTACAAAACATAAAAGGATATCAGAGTCAAACCTAGCATGGTTAGACGATGAAGAGCTGTAATTGTAGTTGTTACGTGCTTCTTTGCAAAGTCCAACTTTTTAATGTCACGGCATATTTCTTGGACCATTGTTTCACTTTGCTCAGCTTTGCTTTTTATTTCTCGGATCTTATACATGAGTTCCTGTTTGACCGAAGATAGAACAAATATCAAAAAAAGGAAACATAGACAACCCAAAGATAAGACAAGAAATGAAAAATACAGCATTACTAAGGCTTAATCATGTGAGTAAAGCAAAATGCTTAAGGTAGATAAACTTCATTAGTGCAACCAATTTTGATAATAATCTGAATAAACATTTAAAACTTCAAATCTAAAAACCAGACCTCCACCGCACGCGTAGCAGCAGCAAGATCTTCCTTTGCTTTGGTTCCGGAATTACTCTGAAGTCACAGTAGCCAAGCCATCAAAAAACTAAATAAGGTATAATCATGTTTTTTAAAATTGCATGAACATTTTGCAGTTAGATGAAAGTAGTTGCAACTGAATTTATTACCCAACTGACTAAAATATTCTAATTGAATGATTCTGCGAATTCCACATTTTATATCTTCTTTAGAAGTCTAGAATTCTACAGAAAAGTGAGTGGCATCCAAAGCCTCAGCTCTCCGTATTAGAAATGGCAAAGCCCAAACGAGAGTGTAATGCAGTCTAAATACTTTTGATAATTGATAGATTAAGACATCAAAAGACAAACAGGAAAAGATCATGACCTGTTGACGAACAGCTGCCAATATTCCAGAATCCACATGATTAATCTCACTTTTTATCTTTTGCATGAGTGGCTCAACACCAGATAAAGATGCCTCTGAATATTCACCACATTTTAAAACGTCAACATGATAAGCATCAGATAAGGATACATATATTAGCTAGAAAGGATGTAATTTTTTTTTTTTGTTATTATAAGTTAGCTAGAAATTATATAATAAAGATCTCGAGTATGCAATGAGTCCCAAAAATTAAAAATAATTCTTCATGTATGCAAACTTAACTAGTAACAACATATACTCTGTAAACTCACTAACAATTTCGAACAATGAGCAACTCCCACCTGGTAGTTGCAAAATTCCATTCAACCGACCCAACCCATATCATGTTTTCAGGATGATATTAGAGATTTTCATATTCTTATAGAGGCCATCTATTCATATATATGTAACTGAATGCATTTTTTACTAGACTATGCTACATTCTGTAACCCACATACATCCTCTTTTCTGGTTTGTAATACATATGCATAACATAACAAGAGGAACAAAATTTAGCGCGCACACACACACCCAGCAAACCTGTAGGGAACATCTGGTTGATGTATTCCAAGGTGCTTGACTTGTCCATCTTTGCTGGTAATAAGAACTGAAAAATTCCTTGCAAAAGCTTGCTCCCTAAATACCAATCAACACAAAAATCCAAAATTTTAAATTCATTTCATTTTGGCATCATATGTCATAACACATCCACTTCTCTTTCCCAAATGATGCACCCACCTTTCAAGTGTTGTAGACTTGTAGTGTTAATCCCACCCACTACCCGCCAAATCCAATTATTTATTTTTGTGATGCATGATCTCTTCTCTCCTTGAATAAACAAAATGATTCTGTTCATATAGGGTCCTAATTGCATGTCGCATCATTCCGTATTTTATTGAGAGAGATTCACATGGGCAACAAGGATTCGACACAAAGCAAAGTTGCACCCCTCTAATTTACACAAGGAAAAATTGCCAAATGCTCTAACATCACACTTTGTGTAATATATAACGTGGGGAACCTTTCTAAAGAAGAGTCCTTTAGACTCACCTCTAGCCAGTAAAAAGCTACAAACAATTGACCCCACCAGCCAGAACTAGTTGACGTAATCAAGAGCATTCACCCCTGACAGGCTAAGCATTTTATGCTCATACCCAAGAACAATAACCAAATATTTATATATATATATATATATATAAATTAACTCCCAAGCATTGGAATTAAGGAAATAAAATTGATGCCATGAAACCGTGTCCAAATCATCTATCCATACAACTAAAACTTGTACCACTTCTGATTTCTGGTTCAGCCAAATCAAATTGGTGCCCATCCAACCCAAAGTAAAAATCTATAAAAAGAAAAGCTTGTCATCAATTTAAAACAAACAGAAATGCCTACTTTCTCAACTTGACTACCTTAAACACAATTCAAGACGAGGCATTTACACTAAATCAAAATTGTCCCAGTAATGCAGCAGCTTAAAATTGATAAAATGGAAGTGGCATTTGTGAATTGTGATTCAGTTCTTGGAGCTAAGTTTAACTTCATCCGAACAAAAAAAAAAAAAAAGAACCCAGTTAAGGAAAAATAGTTGTCTATGAATTGAAAAAAGCGAAAATGAGAAAATGGAAAGAGCGATAGTGAGTAGATCTACAACTGTAAACAACAGATCACAAATAATAAAATTGAGCAAGAGAGAGAAAAGAGTAGTACCTGCAACGACACGACAGGACAGAGGGAGGAAGTTGACGTTGTCGTTGTCGTTGGGACTGAGAGAAGAGAAGAGAAGAGAATGGAAACCAATATAAATGTGTTTCGTTTTTGTTTTTGTTTTTGTTTTTTTTTTTTTTTAATTAGAAAAAGTGATTTTGGATCACCAAATTAGGTATTCCTAAACTACCCCTGATATGATATCTATATATATATCTAAAAAAAAATACTCCCAAGTGCACTACGAAAATCCTTTAAAAAATTCGTTCCAATCAACCGTATCAAAGTGCTACAAAAACCCCTGTTTATCTATCTCTATCTGTGGTCCGTACAGTAGTACTCTCTCTTAAACAATAAAGCTCGGCCCTTTTATGCAAAACTAAAAAAGAGAAAAATAGAAAAGCTATAAAAGAGGAGTTTTGAGAGAGAGAGAGAGAGAGAGATACCAGCTGGTCCAGAAGCGTCGCCGGCGTGGAGTGGCTGGGCGGCGCAGCGGCGGTGCTAGATGGTTGGTGATTTTTGCGGTTGGTATGGGGATTTTTTTTCTTCTTCTTGAAACCAATGCATTTGGGTTTAGGATTTAGGATTTTGAGATTTTCGTTTGGTGGGGGAATCGGTGAAGTTGCAGATTTTTTTTTTTTTTCTTCTTCTTTGGGCAAACGGCACAGATTTGCATGTGCCAGGTCATCACTTTATTACCATTGAAACTGTGTTATTTTGTGGCTTATTTGGCAAAAAAAATAAAAATATAAATACACTTTTGGTCCCTACATTTTAGGCAATTTCTCGATTTGGTCCCTAAACTGATTTTGCTCGTATGTCAATCCTTGATTTTTCAAAATCGTTTTTAAAATCATCCCTACTGTCTACTCGATTACGGAAGAAGTTGATGTGGCAAACGGAGTGCATACATGGCATGTTAATCGCTGACGTGACAAATAAAATAATATTAAAAAAATTTATTTTGCCTTTAAAAATGACAAGTCAGCATTTTAATTAATAAAAAAATTAAATTGAAAAAATTGAAAATCAAAAACAAAACAAAACAAAACAAAAAAAACCTTTTTTCAATTTTAAATAACAATTTATAGTTTCAATTTTTCTTGAACTTTCTTAAGAAACAAACATTAAGTTAACACTTCTACTCATTCTAGGCTGGCGTGTCTTTGTTTGTGTTTGTATCTATTTCATTTTCTTCTTTCTTTTTAAGATAAACCAAAAAAAGAAAAGTCAAAATAAAAATAACTTAATAAATATGTGTTTGTATCTTTCTTTGTTCAGATCCTTTTTCCTTATTTTTTAGATACTCTCTTTCTCTGTCTCTTGGTGCGTATATGTGTTTGTATCTTTCTTTGTTCAAGCTTTCAATCCCTCTCTCTCTCTCTAAACTTGACTCTTTAATCTTTGGGTTTTTCTAGTTTTTCGTGGGGTGGTTGGTAATGGAGGTGGAGATCGGTGTGGTCGGGGTGGAGATCGGTAATCCATGGGTCTTGGATTATGGGTTTGGTTGGAGATGGAGATGGACATGGTTGGGTTTGGTTGGAGAGGGCTGGGTTTTTCTGGGTTTGGTCGGGGTGGAGATCGGTGGTCGGAGTGGTCGTTTTTGTTGGAAAGGGCTGGGTTTTTCTGGGTTTGGTCGGGGTGGGAGGAGATCGGTGGTCAGGGTGGTCGTTTTTGTTGGAGAAGGCTGGGTTTTTCTGGGTTTGATCGGGGTGGAGATCGGTGGTCGTTTTTGTACTGTTTAGTTAACCGTGACTTGGACTGGGCTTCGACCAGGTGGATTTGGTGCTGTTGATGGCGAGTTGATGGTGGATTTGGTTTTGTTGACGGCAGATTTGGTGTTGTTGATGGTGGATTATTTGTTGTTTTTTGGATCGGGGTGTTGTTTGATAGGTTTCTGGGTTGGAGGTTTGATGATTTTTCTAGGTTGGTTTTCTTATGTTGGTTTGGGTTTGATAAATTTTTTATGTTCTGGAGGTTTCAGTGGAGGATAGGGATTTTGTATGAAATTTTGCATTGTTCTGGGTTTGATTGTGCTCCTGCTCTAGGTTTGATTGTTCTTGGATTCGAGAAGAACATTCTTGTGTTCTTAGTTAAAAAATAATGAAAGCAATAATAATAATAATAATAAAATCAGATTTAAAAGTTTGTTTTTTTTTTTTTAATTTAGTTTGAATTAAATTGAAATGAATAATATAAATTATTTTTATTTTTTTAATTAAACTGACGTGGCATTTTTTAATTTAAAAAATGTTGACGTGGCATTTAAAAAATATTAAATAAAATATTTTATTATTATTTTATTAATTGACTTTGACACCTAGCACTTCCGTTTGCCTTCTTTCGCAACCGGGTTAACGGTAGGGACGATTTTAAAAACGATTTAAAAAAATCAAGGAGTGACATAGGAGCAAAATCAGTTTAGGGACCAAATCGAGAAATGGCCCAAAATGTAGGGACTAAAAGTGTATTTACGCACAAAAAAAAAAAAAAAACACATCAACATGACAGTTAACAACAAAAACTAACCGGGGGTGATGGAAATTGTAGATGGGCAGAAGAAGGTGTTTGATAAAAATCGGGAAACTTGTTTGCACTTTCACTTTGCACTTTGCACAATTATGCGGATCGCTATGCGCCTTACCGTGCGAAAGAGCTTCCGAAATTACGGTATTTAAATTTTGTCGTAAATGCTCTTTTCGTCCTTACATTTTGGGGTCATTTCTATTTTGGTCCCTACATTTTTATTTTACCACTTTTAGTCCCTAAACCAATAAGCGCATGTTATTTTAGTCATTTCCGTCAGCCAACAAACGGAAATAGCTGACGTGGCTAACGGCACATTAAAATAATAATTAAAAAAATCTATTTTGATATTAAAAAATGCCACGTCAGCATCTAAATTAATTTTAATTAAATAAAAAAATTAAAAACAAAAAATTACAAATCTAAGAACATAAGAACTTATTCTTCAATGTTCTTCTTAAATCAAGAAATAAACCCAGCAATGACATCAAACCCAGAATCAAAGAGCATGAACATCAAAGAACATGAACATCAAACCAACAGAAAAAAAAAAAAAAAAAAACAAAACAAAACACATGAACATCACCAAATCAAAGAGCATCAACAAGAGCAAACATAGGAAAACCCACATGAAACCACACCCAAACCAAACCATCCAAAGAATAGAAACCCAGCAAAGCACCTAACTCATCCACTCCCAAACCAAACCATAATCAAAGAAATTTCGAATACCACAACAAGTTAATAACTTAAAAAACAAAAAGAAATTTCAAAATGCGAAATTCCCAACAAACGCTAAAACCAAATCTCTAGCAAACCCTAAACCCCAAATGTCTAGAAACAATCACCGATCAGACCAACAACAATAACAAACCCTACAATCCCAACCAACGAACCCAGTCAAACCCAGCACCCACCAACAAGCTCCCTTCCACCCAGACGGAACCAAACCGAGATTCCTATTGAAAAAGCTACGCCGCTTTGGCCAGATTTCGGTATCGAGAAGACCAATAATGACATCGGTGCCGTAATCGAAATCAGACCAGAGACCGTGCTGGTTCTTGAGGCCGAGAAACTGAGGAGACCGAGTGGTGTGAAGCTCGCGACAGCGGTCCTTGAACACAGCGAGGACTGAGGGGTTTTTGCCGATCGTATCAGCTTCGCTTTGCGTGAGAAAGGCAAAGAAGCCATCTCTTTCTCTAAACCCAGATCTGATCAAACCCAGTCAAACCCACCAATGATCACCGATCAAAGCTGAAGAGAAAGGCCAGATCCAAGCAAACCCAGTCAAACCCAGCACCCATCATCTCTTTCTCTAAACCTAGATCCAAAGAGAAAGCCGAAAGAGAGATAGAGATAGAGATTTTGATCTGAGAGAGAGAGAGCTTTAGATGAAAGAGAGCTTCATTTTAGACGAGAGAGAGCTTTAGTAAGTTGAATCTAGTGGATGAGCAATGACCAAAATGTTTTTTATTTGGATTTCAAATAAAGGAAAATGTCGTTGTTGGGTTTGCTCTTTGATTTTGGGTTTGATGTCGTTGCTGGCTTTGATGTCTTTGATATTCAATCTGGGTTTGCTCTTTGATTTTGGGTTTGATGTCATTGCTGGGTTTTTATGTTCTTAGATCTGTAATTTTTTGTTTTTTGTTTTTTTTATTTAATTAAAATTAATTTAGATGCTGACGTAACATTTTTTAATGTCAAAATAGATTTTTTAATTATTATTTTAATGTGCCGTCAGCCACGTCAACTATTTTCGTTTGTTGTCTGGCGAAAATGATTAAAATAACACGCGTTAATTGGTTTAGGGACTAAAAGTGGTAAAATAGAAATGTAGGGACCAAAATAGAAATAACCCCAAAATGTAGGGACGAAAAGAGCATTTACGCCTTAAATTTTTAAGGCCTTTTGCTCTTTTAATTTAACCATTTGGTCTTTTATCTTTTATAATGATCTTTTGGTCCTTTGGGTTATAATTTGTTCGTTTCTCCAAAAAAATAAAAAGTTTCTAATTTGTACTAGTATTACTAATGGAAACAGATAAATATAATATTTTCTTGAAATTTATTTTACGGCATTTATTGTCTTTCAATTGAAATAAAACATAATAATATTTAATTTGAAACTTAACTCATGGCATTTACGGTCTTTCAAAACAATTGAAGTTTAAATTAAGTTCATCTCCCTCATGGCATATAAATTCAAAGTAGTGGGTCAAACTTAAAATATTTTTTAAGAAATACTATTGTAGGGGTAGGTTTTGGATCTGAGCCCAAAATGTAGAAGGATTCAGGCCCAAAGAGCTCAACACAATGAATTTTTAGGAAATAGGCTGAAAAACTAGGCTTTAATGGACTAGACCACGCTCACAATGGACAAAATGACAAAAAGACAAAGACAAGCAAGTGTTATGTAAAGAAATTCTTCCTCGGTCCAAGTCTTAGGAGGGTAGTTCTTGATTATATTCCTTCTAAACTTGAATACAATTTTAATTCTTAATGCTATAGTGTTCCTTTGCAAATTCTCCGATCCACTGTCTCTAAAGGATTTCTTACATTATATTCCCCCCCCCTGCTTTAACTGATCTTAGCTCTCCATTTGTTGATCATGCAGGCCACTATTCGAGTGCTTGTTCCATCAAATGCCTTCTCAAGTCTTTAGTGAGTTATGGCGACCAAGACGACACTGTTCAAAGTTCTTCTCCACATAAATGCAGCTAGGAGATTTGGTGGGAAGCATTAAATGTGGTGACAGCTACCATCCCTTCAGTCACGTCAGGGCTAACCTCCTCTTTGAATCTCTTTCTCTACGGTGTGACCTCCTCTGGTAACGTGCCATTGATGTGGCCATGTTTCGCCCCTTCGACCTTACCGTTCGAGGGTATGGTCTCCTCGGAACTGCATTGGCCTCCTCGGCCTCGGGTATGACACGTGGCAATACTACCATACCCAGTTTCTATACCCCACAACTATTTATGTCTTATTTTCTCTTGCCACTAAATTCCTAATGCCTCAATCTTTCCAATTATCTTTTCCCCCTCAATACTTACTCTTTTAGAGTTTAAACTTAAATTTTTTGCTATAAACTCAAAAATTAAATCATTAGAAGATTGGAGAAAGAAAGTGAAATTATACATAATTTTTAATATTTAAATCATTACAATATTAGAGAAACAAAGTGGAATTCTACTCATTGTTTTAAAAGTAGCCATGAGGCTATATATAACTTTGTAAGTATATTGCTATACTTTTAATGGTTAATTTTTTTCCTCAATTTATTTTGAATAATTAAATTATATGTTTAAGCAGAGATGACAATTTTGCTTCGCCCGGCTTGACCCACTTGTCCCTGTTTCACCCCATGCGAGTTTTCCCCGCCCTACCACCTTTGCGAGGTGGGAATGGGGTGAGATTTTAGCCTCGCATCACAAGGCAGGGCGGGGATTGGTTTAAATTTTTTAGACCCATCCCGCCCCATGTTGATAAGAGTTATAATTGTAAATTTTTCATACCTTAAAATTCTACTATTTAAACAAGCATATTAGTATTAGCTTATTTTATTCTACCAAACGTGGCTCTTTGCTTCCATTTTGTTATGTGTTATACTACGAGATTTTTGTTTTTGTTGTGATATTGTAAAAGCTTTTACTTAAACTTTAATTAATAAGGATTTACCAAAATTAAGTTGCTTAATTAAACTTATACATGCATGTCAATAATAAGACCATTCTTTCTTTTTCTTTTTTCTAGATTTATGTAGCATTCTAGATGAATGAGCTCACCACTTACAAACTCCCATGACGACAAGTAAGACCATTCTTTAACCATTGTGAATTTTTTTTTTTTTTTTTCATTTATATTATGTTTTGGTCAAACCCTTGATTTCATCTTAGGAAAAAAAAATTATGCCTGCAAATTCCATATGATGACTTTATGTGTTAAGATTTTAGAGTCTAGTAAATTATATAATTTTCAAAGCATGTGGAATAACCATTTTACCCATGAGTACTTATTTGACTCAAAAATATGATTATTGGGCACCAAATTGCCCACGATTGCATAGAAAACAGATCACAAATCAAGATAGAGAATATTAATCCATGATTAATTAACATTCAATATGTTGCATAACTTTTGATACAAATAGATGAAAGATTTAGAGTTCTGATTCATGCTGGAGCATACTTGTAGAGGGTTTTTGAAAAATGACATTAGGGTCCGTTTGGATACAGCTGAAAACTGAAAACTGAAACTGAAAACTGAAAAACACTGTAGCGAAATAATTTTTAAATGTGTGAATAGTATCGTGGGACCCATTTTTAATGAAAAAGTTGCTGAAAAGTGAAATTTGTGGGTCCGTGAACAGTACACGATGTGCTGTGATTGGTCAAAAAAATTTGAAAAGTCAAAGTTTGCGGCTACTGTTCATTGAACAGTGCATGAACAGTAGCCGCAACACCCAAAACGCTCCAAAACGCATGAAAAAAAAAAAAAAAAAAAAAAAATGTTTTGGAAAAACGCAAACGCAGGATTGGGCAGAAAACGCCCAATCCAAACGCAACCTAAGTAATTGCCGATCCTTTCAAAAAAAAAATAAAAAATAAAACTTTAGGAAAAGAACTGATAAAAAAATTTAGAGGTCATTGTCATTTCTTTATATTATGAAGGAGATCAATGTAATTTCCCCTTTAAAATGTTGGGAAAAAAAGTGAATATGAGAAAAGAAGGAATAGAGAATAGATAAGTGATTTGGAAATAGTCCATGATACCAAAAGCCAAATAGTGACATTTTCTATTCAATTCATTGATAACACATTACAAATTTACAATGACATGCTTAATGAGATTTCTAAATTTTGAAAATAGATCCAACTATCATTTTAAGCTTGGAATATTTTGAATTTAAATTTCATATATCAATATAATTGATTGCTCCAGTCACATTAATTCCTTCATTCTTCAATCTTCCAGTTGTGCAAAAGTGAATCATATTTTTTAACCATGACAACTTAGACGGCCCGTTTGGTCTGTGTTTCGAAAAACAAAAATATTTTATTGAATTTTGTTAGTTTTGTTAATAATAATTCCCTTAAGGATCAAATTTTAATGAATACTGCTTAAAATCTTGGGTTAATGCGAAACCACCCCAAAACCATATGGGGAACTTATTCAAATACTACGCATTCTCTGACAGATTTCAAAAGCCTGACTACATGGGTGATAACAAACAATAAATCTCCAGAATTTTTCACCATGACTGTGCGGTCTATTGGACCCAAAGAAATTAGCTACGTATGCAGTAATAGTGTGTGTCCACAGACCAGCTAGCCCAAGCTTCAAGAGATAGATTTGAGGAATACAAAGCTGTCTTGCTGTTAGGACATATATGTTTCACTTGTTAGGAACATATGTCATTATTTTATGTATTTGGCTAATCCTTTGACAAAACGCATTTTACTTATAATTGGGTAGATCTAGGATGTGTTTAATACTTCAAGAAACATGTTGTTCAAGTCTAGTATTAAAGCCATGAAGATTGAACTAAGAAACAAGTGAAGAAAAGCTGTTCATTAAAGCTGGACAGATATCTCGACAGCTGCTCGACACCTCTCGACAGTTGCGGACAGATAACTCGACACCTCTCAATAGCTGGTGGATCGATCGAGAAAGCTTCTGTCTCCTCGACAGCTCCTCGATAGCTTCTCGATAGTTGTGTCTGTCGAGGTTTAAAGCTCGACACCTGCTCGACACCTGCTATCTATCGAGGTTACGGAAATCAGAATTTTCAGATCTGATTTTTAGGCCAGGCTTTTGTATTTGTGTGGGGTTTCTTTTCTCACAACCCTAGACCTATATAAGGCTTATTTTAGAGGCCGTCACATAAGAGAATACAAGGAGAACATATGCAAAAGGTAACCGATGCTTTATTCTCTCTGAAAGAAGCTACTGCGTCTTTGCGCCTTAGGGTTTTGTAACCAAGTGCTTCTTGATCTTCATTGTTGATGAAGTGAAGGACTTTGCAGCCAACAATTTTCTTCTAGTTGGTGATTAAGTCGTATACTGGGATCCGCACAATTGGTTAGTCACATACTGGGATTCATGCATCAAAGGGTGGCGTTCATATATTAAAGAGTTCAGAGGTTCTGAAACGGTAGAAGGTTTCTGCTGTGAGTTTATCTACGGGGATTGTAGAGTCTAGGGATAAAGGTTTTGTACTAGATCTGAAACTTCTCTTTTCTATAGTGGATTGCTTTTCAGGAAGGTTTCCCCCCAAGTTTTTTACTGTGAAACTGGTTGGTTTCATTGGTTTTCCTGGGTTATCATATCTTGTCTTATTTATTTTTCCGCTGTATGATATTGATGTTTGTTTGATTTAACAAGTTTTATTGATAATAAATCTAATTAACAACTTGGATTTAAAACTTGTTAATTCTATCAACCGGGGTCTAAATTTCCCAACAAGTGGTATCAGAGCAGGTACACTCTGATTGGATTAATTTCCTGAGTGTGATCCTTGACCCCCGTTGTCATGGATCGTGGACAATCTCTTTTGATTCCTCCTTTATTTGATGAAACTAATTATGCGTACTGGAAAGTTCGTATGAAAGTTTTTTTGCAAGTTCTAGGTGAACAGGTATGGCAAGCTGTTGAAGTTGGCTGGATTAAGCCAAAGGAAGCACCGGTAGATTGGGATGATGCAACAATCATAGCGGCAAATTTCAATAGTAGGGCCTTGAATGCTTTGTTTTGTGGGGTGACCAATGATGAATTTGTAAGGTTGAATTTATTCAACCATCTAATTGGCTTTATTCCGTGCCAAATTTGCTTGTATTTCAGCATTTAGTAACTCTGTATTTAGGTGGGTTTGTTATAAGGGTAGTGAGTGAGATAGAGTGTAGATTGCTCAAGAGTGTGCAAGAAAACAGAAACTTGCGGCTTGATCTCGCGGGTAACTCGCGGCTACAAGCCGCCAGATGCAGCACACGTGCCAAGCATGCCAGAAGGTGAACAGTCATGCTAGTTGGAGCACTACAGGACAAAACAGGACAACTGGCCATACGGTTATCTCGCGACTGGATCTCGCGACTCAGTCAAGTCGCAAGGCCAAGCCACGAGCCAGCCCTGTTTTGAAAAACCTGACGTTTCACATTCTCCTCTCACCTCAGTATAAATACCCCTTATACCCACAAATGAGAGAGAGCTTCCAGAGAGAATTTTGAGAGAGAAACCCTAGAGTAAAACAAGATTGATTCATCTACAATCTTTACATAAGAGTCTCTTCAAATTCCTCAACTCTCTTCCTCTCCATTGTCAAACCTTTGAGAGGCATTTTACCAAAACCTTGTTCTCACTATATCCATTACTGTGAGAGGGCTGTTTGGTGTTCTGGGAAGCAGTTAGGAAGGAACCAATCTTCATTGGTTGATGCTATGGTCAAGTAGCGGAATCCGGGAAGCTAGAAAAGAAAAAGGTTCGGCGCAACCTCGTTGGAGCAAGAAGCTTGGAGGGCTTAGGTGCACTGGGTAGATTAGGCTTGGAGGGTCTATTACTGTCCATGTATCCCAACTACATTTTCTAGTAGATTGTTTACTGCTTGGAGGGCAGCGGAGAGGTTTTACGCCGAGGGCTTCGATTTCCTCTTCGATAACACATCGCGTGTTGTCTTTGTGTTTGCATCTTCCTTCCCTTTTATCTTTGCCTTTTATTATTTGCTGTGGGTTGTGATTTTAATTTGGCTTAGATAGTTTTTCCAATTCTATATTATAGCTTTTGTTCATTTTTCGCACACTAGTTGTTTGACATAAAGCTTGAATTGGTTAATTTGTAAATTGGGGGTTTAAACGTTCAAGGGTGTTTTTACATTATTTGAACTTTCAGAATTCAAGAAAATATCATCCACGGAAGTTGCCAAGGAAGCATGGACTATTCTTGAGACCACCTATGAAGGTACCAAGGCAGTAAAGACTATGAAGTTTCAAAGACTCACTAGTAGTTTTGAAGAAATAAGGATGGAGGAGGATGAGACATTTGATGAGTTCTATGCTAAACTCAAGGATATTAATTTAGCATAGAACTATTCTAAAAAAGGATATCTTTATAAAAAATATTCTAAACAATATATATCTTCCTATTGTAATATTAATTTTGGTTTATTTTTAGTTCGTTTTGTTTCACCTTTTTTTTTTAGAACAGGAAAAGTTTATGAAATGTCACAACATAGTCCTCACAAGAACACTAAAGCCAAAAAAAAAAAAAAAAAAAAAGATTCAGAAAAAACAAAAACAAAACAAAAACAAAATAGAAGCATAGTTGACATTAAAGCAAAGATGTAGCCAGCATAAAGCATTTCCAAATCCATTCCTTAGCATCCAAATAAAACAATTTTTCTTTAATTGAACAATGACCAAAAGAGAGTGTTCATTTACTCAATTGGTATCCAATGAAAATTGTAAACACTCACAAATGCCTCTCCCTTGGACTTGTTCACATAGATTTACAGAATCATTTGAAAACTCATTCTGAATCTAATTATATATGAACAACAACCAGTTTTCATTTTCTTGTGTATTGCAGCATCCTATGAAGTAGGGTATCCCAATTAAATAATAACTATTATATAGCCCATGCTTACGCACGAGAATGATGAATTATAGTGGTACTATTCATATTAGCTTGGGTTATAAAACATATAAAATAATAGTTCGACTAAGACATTTGGAGGTACTAAAATAGTTTTTTCTTGCAATTTTCATGATATTGGCTACGCCAAATTTCTTATTACATTGGTATTATGTATATAATTTTGAAAATCACTATTGGATACTACAAATACAATATCAATTCACAATCACTATTCGTGAAATTCAACTAAATACAACACAAAAACTCTCTACCAATGTACATTGTAGACATTTGCATGAACAGAATGAACAATACTCTATTCATGCAAATATGTCTTTTTGCATCTTGTACTAGTACTAATAAAAGAGTGATCTTGATCCCTAACTACCCTAACTATGTACAAAAGGTAAGCAGCACCTTATACAACACTCTTTATAATATTGTTGCAAATCACAATTTGGCATGTTCAGAAAATATAAAAAATATACATATTAATTATTATGTTTATTCTTTATTTTTTTATTACCATTTTAATTTTTTCAAAATACATTGAGTTTTGCAAGTTTATAATTTTTATGTTTATACTTAATCACCATTCTATTAATTATCACCAAGTTCAGTTAGAATGGGTTTAACAATGAAAATAAACATTAAAAATTTATACTTATTATAATATTTGAGGTTTTTTTTAATTATTTATTGTTATTGTTATTGTTATTGTTATTGTTAATATTATTTGTATTTCAAAAATTTTATTGTTATTATTATTATTATTATTATTATTAGTGGTGCTTTAGTTAAAATGCTAATGTGTGAACTCTTGTTTAGCCACTTCGATTTTTGATAGATAATTTTCTTACTTTTGTAATCTTTAGGACCTATCTTGTAGTGTGTCTAGAAAGGGAAAGTGGTTTAAGGTCATTAAAAAAACTGCAAAACATGTGGCAAATTTTGAGAGAGAGATAATAATAATATTAACAATAACAATAATATTATCAATAACAATAGCAATAAAAGTACAGAAATTTTTTATTATAATTATCCATCGGCTACAGTTTGGTTCTATATACCCATTACTGCAAGATCGCAAAATTACCACCACCGCTAGATTGGGAGAGACCTAATACCACCACCACATTTATGTTGATCGGTGCAAGAAAGAGAGATGGAGAGAGAAGGGAGAAAGGTAGAAAAACTGAGAGTCAGGGTTAGCAAGAGAGAGAAGAGAGAGTTATATATTTGGGTTAGCAAGGAATAGTATCTTGTTGGATGTGGCGAGTTAGGGTTGAATTTTAAATTTTTTGAGTAATGTGAGTTCTTTTAAATCTTTAGCTAAAATAGCTATACTGACGTGAATATTCTCAGCTACAATTATTGGAGCTTTAATTTCAATCAAAGACGAGTTTAATTTGCTCGACCACGAAACGATCTTGGAGCTCATTGTAAGCTCTGTCGTGGCAACTGCAATGCTTGGAGGAGTATTAGGAGACTTCATATCTGGTAGATTTGGGCGCTTTGTGGGAACTAGCCGAGGAGGCCATAGAAACGAGAGGTATAACATGGGCAAATCTATATAGGAATGAGAGGTATGATATAATTTTTTTTAAAAAAATACCAAACTTAGGAGGGAATACTTATAAAAGAGACACAAAAAAGAAATCTATTAACATGAGATATATACGGAGATGTTACAATTTTATCTTTCTTTTCTTTTCTTTTTTTTTTTTTTTTTTTTTTTTTTTTTTTTTTTTTCTCTTTTTGGTTACTATTGGTATGATCATTCTATTAAAGATTTAAAATATTGCAAGTTTGAATGCTAATCTCTTTTTATATCAAGAATTGCATTAAACCTAAGGGCTTTAGTTAAAATGTTAACGTGTGAAGTACTGTTTAATCACTTGTTATTTTGATAGTAAATTTTCTTATTTTGAGATAATAATAATAATAATAATAATAATAATAATAATTATTATTATTATTATTATTATTAATTTATTATTATTATTATTAACAATAATAGCAAGAGTACGGAATTTATTGTTTGTTATCTCAATAACATTAAAAATAACAATAACAATATCTATAATTAGAAGAAAAAAAGATAATTACAACAATAAATATAAGCAATGTTTTATGTTTATTATAATTGATCTGTTGAAAACCTCCGTCTAACTGACTATGGTGAAAATAAATTAATAAACATAATAATTGTTATTTATAAACATATTAAACATAAACTCGTAAGACTCATTGGATTTTAAATAAAATAATGCCTTTTTTGTATTTGTAATTTGCGACAGTATTGTATAGGATACGTGCTTTCAAAAGTTAGGAATTAAGATTATTTTTTTGTTAGTACTAGCATATGGTGCAACACTCAGTAATCAGTTCTATCACTTTTGCTACTGTGAATATTTTGGCACCATTCTTGGTTTTTTATGTATAGACAAATATTATTTGATATAATCTACTTGAATATCTCTATCCTCATTTCAATAGTCATTTGTGCAATAGTTTTCATGTCTCATTCTGCTACACCATGAATAGGCAATCAAGATGTTAGGGAACTCGATTCTCAACCCAAAAAAAAAAAAAAAATAGAGAGAGAGAGAGAGACATGGACGGAACTATACATGGACTAGGGGGGCAATGGCCTCCCCTAAATTTTTTATAAAAAATATTAGTATATTAATAGGTACTAATTTTAGCAATTTTTTTTCAATAAAATTACACTTTGCCCCCCTTAACAATGTCATCAATTCTTTTAAGAGTAATATTATAGTTACAAACTTTTTTACAACATTTTTACAAATTATTGAGGTAGCAAATTCTTATTGGTTCGCACACTTGCATCACTTTTTACTTACCAATAACCACTCACCATACTAGCAATTTCCAAAATTTTTGTAGTTTTAGTATTTTCCACCTTTTAAAGGTCATAAAAAATTAATAGATTAAATTTAAAACAAAATATACAGGCCCAAAAAGCTAGCCCAACAACAAAAATTACCAATAATAAAGTTAAAAAAATTAAGCCCTATCAACTTATTTTACCCAAAACAAACAACATAGCCCCTTAAAAAGTTTAAACAAAAATCCTTAGTGGTAAAGCAGTAGAGTTAAAGACCGAAGCCACTGCACACAGAAAGCAGCAGAGCTGTCCCCCTAACTGCAAGTCCTAGTTTTGTCCCTAGAGAGAGAAGATGTTAGGAATCTTATTTTTGTTTTAATAATATGTTAATAATTCATTTTTACATTAATGAACATTTATTTATGTTGATATTTATTTGTGTGTGTGGGTATAAATATATTGTTAGGAACCCCAAATTATGCTAGAGACATATAGATATTAGTCTTGTAATCTTCTAACAATTGTTCCATGCATCCTTCTAGTCAGTTAGTTAATTAGGAATTAAGCACATTTAACACATGATTAATTCTTAGAGCACATGATAAAATAGTTATCCAATCATTAAGAGCCATGTGGACCAATTAGATTAGATTAGAGCTAGTTCCTTATAAATACCTAATTGTAACTCTCAGTTTTTTTTTGGAGAAAAAAGACTAAAATTCTTATTAAGGCAAAGACAAATCTGCCTATAAGCATCAAAGGTGTGCAATGGGACATCTCCCATCCACACTGAAAAACCAGTGACATGTCATGCATGCCTAACTAGGTTGTGAGCTACAAAATTACCCTCTCTACCAACATGTGAAAAACTAATACATTGAAACTATTCCACGTAAGTTTTTACATCCCAGATTAGAAGGCCAAAGAGGTCGAATCATTCTTCAAAGCATTCATAACTATCTCCAAATCTCCCTCTAAAATTGCCAAAACAAATCCCAGGTCTATGGAAAAATCAAGAGCCTTAGCTATTGCCAATGTTTCAAGTTCCACTATTGATATGGGAAGATGAATATTATGAGACATGGAAGCCATAACCATACCTTGACTATTTCGAATAACAACCTCAATTCTTGCTGTCTTCATCAGTGAACACTGCCCCATCAAAATTTATTTTGTACATCTCACCTGGAGGCGCTGTCCACCTTGTTCTCAGTCTAGCTACTGGGGACTACTTCTTTGGTTGTGTAGCCTGAAACTCCATAAGAGAAGTAATGCTCGCTGCGACACTTGATCAAGAAAAAAAACTGGTGGAGAAAATTTGACCTTGGTGAGCCTAAACCAGATGGTCCATGTGAGCATCGAAAAAAATTCTGAGCTGCAATCTGATTCCAGAACAAAGGACAGCAGCTGTGGAAAGTCCGAAAAACTCATATTTCTCTTAAATCCATTGAGGGTCTTTGTCCCAAATTGAAAATAATCTTGGGCAGTTCCAAAGCGCATGCAGCACATCTTTATGTTGGTTTGTGCAGTGGGGACATGTTGGATCATCAATGACGCAGCGGCGAACCAAATTGGACATGGTAGGAAGTGCATTATGACTTGCTCTCCATAGAAAATTTTTAATTTTACTAGGCAGCGATAATTTCCATATGCGTTTCCAGAGGGTTTTTGTGTGAGCAGGATGTACATGATTCACATGGCAGAGATTGTAACTCTCAGTTAGACATTAAATGAATAAACTAAATTATTTTTTTGAGCATTTCTTTGTCTCTTAATAATTCTTTGAAAAATTTAATGGTTTCTAGCACACATAGAGATATGTATAGACAAAAACGGTATATTTATTTTCAAGTAGAAGCATGTGTATAATTTATATAAAGTAACTTATAAACTGAACTTTTCCTAATTGAACCGTTATGATGTCAACAATGAGTTGCATATGAGAATTGACCTTAATTGTAACCAAAATGGCATCTCCATTCTTTAAATGGCGAGCACCTTGAATCAAATCCCCGGCAGGGAATCAAAGATTTTGGGGTGAACGAGACAACTATCTATGTTATCTATCCCACTCTTGCATCCTCTAACAAAAATAAAATGCTTCCATTTTTCTTTTGAGCCATTATTCTCCAATTTTACACACAAAACCTGCACAATATAACCTCATAACAACGAAACTACTGGAATTTCATTGAAAAAGAAGCAAGGTACACGTTAAAGCAATCATGAGCCCCTGTCATAAAATTGTGGACTTTGCGTTTGGTTCTCATGGGCATGGTGGATTTGCTAAAAATACAAGTGGGGGCATATTTGGTTCCATTTCCAGATTACTTATTTATCCATAAGCTCCCTCCCCCTCCTCTCATTGAACCTAAACATATCAGTTATGGAGCCCTGAGAAAAAACTTGGCACCTGCAGGTGGAAATCAATTTCGTCAACGAGCTAACAAATATAAACGTGGTTGCAAAATAATTACGCTTTACGCTAGAATCACTTAAAACCTATCACAAACAATAATTTTTTTAATTGTCCGTTTGAATTAAGGGGGATGGAGGAGGAGTAGAGAGTAGAGTAGGGGGATATAAAATTATAAATATGTGTTTTTCAATTAAAAATAAGGATAAAAACTGACCCCACCTCCCAATGGGAATTGCAGCTTAGCTGCTGAATTATGGGCATATCTAATTTAGATTTCATGTTGATAGGTCAAAAATGTATTGACCCCTTTAGTAAATTAATCAATTAATTAGCTAAGTTAATTAATTAGATTCAATCACATGCAATACACATAGTAGCACAAACAAATCACTAATAAAACTAAATGCAGCGGAAAATAAATTTGACACGGGTGATTTATTTACTAATGGGAAAACCACTAAGGCAAAATCCCACCAGGTGAATTTAAGGTCACCACTCCCGAGAATCCACTATTATCAAAACAAGCGATTGCAAGTAAAAGGAATCCCAATACCTAATACCAACCTACAGTTGAACTCTTACCTCAATACCCAATTGGACTTGTAATGTAGTGACAATCTCTCATTTCAATGCACGGCTCCAAGTACGTGACTGACCAATCGATACACGATCCAAGTACGTGACTAACACACCAACTTGAGAAAAATGTAGGCTGCAAAGTTCTTCAGTTCATCCAAATGATGAATATCAAGAAGCTCCTTGGTTACAAAACCCTTGGCGCAAAGACGCAGTAGCTTCTACAAAGAATATGATGAATTAGAACAATTGTCTTCGGTCACAATTTGCATGCACAATGACTTTGCATCAAGTTGCATAACCTTGCATCATCTTTGACGGCCCTTAAAAAAATCTTTATATATGTCTAGGGTTGTGAGAAAAGAAACCCTACATAAATACACTTGGATATTCATGAAAACAGATTTGGAAATCTGAATTTCATAATTCTCGATAGATACTGTTTCTGTCGAGTAGTTGGCAAGCACAAGCAGCATTAAACCTCGATAGATATTATCTGTCAAGATATCTGTCGAGCTTTGATGAACAACATATCTTCACTTATTTCTTGAATAGACTTGTATGGCTTCAATACTAGACTTGAACTCTTGTTCCTTGAAGTACTAAACCCATCCTAGATCTACCCAATTACAAGTAAAGTGCGTTTTGTCAAAAGATTAGCCAATTTTACATAACATATGTTCTAACAAATTCCACATATGTCCTAACACATGTGAAAATCTTATGTTAAATCCCATCTCCTAAATATTTATGTTCAAAATATGTAAGACCGCTTAATATAATTCTTAAATTCATGATGAATGATATGATGAATTTTGTTAGAAGTGTAACTAGTTTCCATGAAATAATGATTTCAAATAGCTCCTATGGCCAAAAAAGAAAATTACAAAAACTCCTATAATGTAACTAAGAAGTACAAATGTTGCTACACGACCAAAAGTTATGGATTCCTTTTATCAGCCAAAAGAAAATTGTAACGTTGGTTTCCTCTTGCTCTTTTTTATGGACACTGGATATGCAGATTTAGTCTTAGGCTTCACCCTTATGTCAAGTTATATATGGTCCCTTGGTGGTACCATTTTTCAATTGCACTGAATAATATTGTTAGAAATTCTCTACTGCACTCTGAGTCTATCGTACTTGCTTTAAAAATATAGAATAGGCAAAAAATCAAACATAGGGACTAAAACCAAATACTTAATTACTAAGTGAAGAGTTCCTCAAAAAGGAAAAAAAAAAAAACTTGGTGAAGATGCTCCATACATGAGTAAATAACATAATATCCATAATGGAAACTATAAAATATATGTAGATATTTATATACATATTTTTTTTGAGAAGGAAAACATTGAATATTATTAAGAGATAAGCAAATCAGCCTAATAAGCAGCTAGAGTATGGAATGGAACATCTTCCATCCAAACAAAAAAACCAATGACATGACATGCATGTCTAGCTAGATTGTGAGTTACATAGTTATTATCCCTACCAACATGTAAAAAACTAATACAATTGAACAAGCCTACCAATATTTGAGCATCTCCAATTAAAAGACCAAAAGAAGCCAGGGATGAAGAATTATCATTAATTGCCTTCATTACAATGGTAATGCAACCCCTTCTTTTCCAACTTTCTGAAAAGGCCTTTCGTCACCAATGTTCCATGGTATATGCTCTTCTCTAAAGTTCGTAGTTTAGACTACTTGAGCTACACAAATAATGTCATACTTCGAAATGTGAGACCTAAACGACTTTTGTATTAAAAAAAAAACAAGGTCAAAATAAATCAACTTGCCTTCAATTTGTACGTACCACCATATATGAAATTAAAAAAAAGGTGGCCAAAATAAATCCATTAGTAAGAAATAATAAGATGGCTCGACTAACATGGTTAACATAACAAGGGAAAAAGGTATTAGAATAGAAGAAACCAATCTCTTAAAACTTATAATTTCCCAATTACTTCAACTCACAATTATACATCAACTAAGGACAAAATGGGCTTCTGCCATTTTCAGGCAAATTAATTAGCCTTTTGCCCTTTTTCCCAAACTAAATAGGGAAATGCCCTTCTTTTGAAACTCGACTTTTTCAAAATCGAGTTAAGCCCTATAGTGACGTTTTCAAGGACCTATAGTGACGTTTTCAAGGACCTATAGTGGCGTTTTGTAACTTGATATCCATGAAATCGAGTTATAGGCAATAAAATTGCCTATAACTCGATTTCATGGATATCAAGTTACAAAACGCCACTATAGGTCCTTGAAAACGTTACTATAGGGCTCCAGAATTTTTTTTTTTTTTAAACTCGATTTTGAGAAAGTCGAGTTTCAAAAGAGGGGCATTTCCCTATTTAGTTTGGGAAAAAGGGCAAAAGGCTAATTAATTTTCTTGAAAGGGGCAGAAGCCCATTTTGTCCCATCAACTAACACTCTTTTATTTACTTCATCTCTCTTGTTAAAGCCACTATATTTTATTATAATATTGTGCTTATACACAAGGACTAAAACGGATGAAGATCCTGATTCATTCCTTTCTCCAATTTAGAATCTTGGGCCAAAATGGGGTTTTACCCATTTCTCACAAACTTTCCAGCAAAATGCCCCCTATCTAAAACTATTTAGGGATATGCCCCTTCTTTGAAACTCAATTTTTAGAAAATCAAGTTTAAAATGTAAAACTCGATTTTTGGACAATCGAGTTATAGTAAAATTGAACTTAGAAAAAAAAAAAAAAAAAAAATTTCTGGAACTCAATTCATGGAACTCGAGCTCCACAATTTTTTTTTTTTTTTTTTTTTTTTTTTAATTTTCAATCCGCTATAACTCGATTGTCCAAAAATAGAGTTTTAAATTGAAACTCGATTTTCTAAAAATTGAGTTTCAAAACAGAAGCATTTTCCTAAATAGTTTCAGACAGGGGACATTTTGCTGGAAAGTTTTGGTAAAATGGGCAAATGCCCATTTTGGCCTAGAATCTTGTTGTATATATGTCTTCTCTAATAATAATAATTTGATATCTCGCTTGAATATAAATTTTTTATATCTTCAAAATTTGTAAAAGATGAGTATAATATATTCACAACTTCTAAAATTTGTAACATATGTGAAGAAGCAGGACCCCACGGAGGTGAAAAAATTGAGCCCATTGGAACTTTGGTTTCGACCCTTGATAATTTTAATAACAGCAGTGTATTCACTAACTCCTTGTAACCTATATATATTATAAAACTGAAGTCTTAGGCTTTTTGTTGACCTTATTAGAGCTTGCCACATATGATTTGGAGGCCTCACAATTTTTTCACATCATAATCATTAAAAAAAAAAAAGAAAAAAAAGAAAAAAGAGAGAGAGAGAGAGAGAGAGAGAGAGAGAGAGAGAGAACCCGCTACTGCTTAACAAAAAAAAGGAAAAAAACGCTACTATTGCTAACATAAAAGACCTAGAACTCTTCCCTTCCTTTGCCTTCTTTGTTTTCCTTTTTACTTTGCAAACCTTTTATTTATTCCTCTAAAGAATTAAAAATAGTTTTTTTTTTTTTTTTTCATATGCGTTTTTTTTAATTCTTGAGTTTGATATTGAATTAACAATGTACCTGTGACTCTCTTTTTTTTTTTTTTCCTTTTGATTTTGCATACTAGAAACACAACCTAACAAGAGACTTAGTGGTTGTATTTATCTGATTTTTCTTTTAGTTGCAAGGATGTTTTATAGTATTCCACACTTAATGTCACATACAAAGAGTAGATAATTGAATTGTAGGTGTTCTACAACCGTCAAAATCTGAACGTGGTTCCAAAGGTGGTGTTTTAGAGGGTAGTTTTTTGTTTGCTTTTTATATTAGAATATCATCTTTCTCTCCTGTAACTATCGAATTATTAAAATTCAAAAAAAAAAAAAAAAACTATTCATGAACTTTGAAGTTTGTAAGATTTTTCGTTGAAAGTTGTGGAAGTATTTGGTTGTGATTAGAGATAGACCCAGGCGAGGGCCCAGGTCCCCCTAGGTCCAATTTTTTTATTTTTATGTTATATAGTTATTATATATTTAATTTTTTTAGTTGGCCTACTTCCAAAATCTTAAGCCCCTATTCTCCCCAATTAGCCTAACTAATCTAACCCAAATGGCAATTATTCAACCCAAAAACTTAACAAAAATAATAAAAACATTAACAATGGTGATTGTATTTTAGCCAAAAAAAAAAAAAAAAACTATTTTACCACCAAAGAACCAAAATATCATGTGTTATTGTAGAAGCTAAAGCTAATTTTTTTGCAACTACAGTAAGTTAGTATAAATATAAGTTAACTGTAGTAAGTTGTTAAAAATAAAATACAATATGTAAGGACGTGAAATGAACTCAAGCCCACCAAGAACAATGGACAATGGCCCACTAAACCCAAAACAATATATTTGTAAGAGAATGGGTCGATCCAAGGAACAACTCTACAAGAAAAGTGGACCACAGTTGATAGGACTCAAGATAGTAAGATTAAAGACTTAAAGACACGGATTAATGGAAATAACTCTCCTCGATTAAGTCCGAGGGTGAGATGCTCTTATATTCAACCCAAGTTTATGTGAATACACTATGTTCTTCTTCTTTTTTCCCTTGTTTTTAGATCCTCCCCATTTCATGGTGATCACTTCCTTATATAGTCCTGCTCCACTTCATCCCAGCCTTCCACCTGTTGGTTTAGTAGAAAATCCCCTGGATGCTTGTCCCATCAAGACCTCCTAGAAGCTTTGTAGGTAGCTATGAGTTTGCCACTATTCAGGTGTCATTTCTTCATAAATGCGGCCAATTCATTTGGTGCAGTGCATTTAATGTGGTGGTGGCAGCCTTCTTCCTAGATATTTTGTCTTCTAGGGTTGACTAAGTTTTTTGCTACTTTCCTTGAAACTTATCCTTCCATAACGGTTACCTCCCTGAAGCCCTCCCGAGGTGGCCCAGCTCCTCAAAAATTAGAGCTGACTCCTTATTATTTTCCTTTGTCCTTGGCCCACTGATCTAGGCCCAACAATCCCATTGACCATCCTCGGGCTTCTGCTCATCCTCGAGCATGGCCCATAGCCCAACATGCCTGCTCAAACCTCCTATCCCCACAATAGCCCCTCAAAACTCCATCTCTTTCTCTACCGATGAAAGTGGGGTTTTGATTTCTGCCCCAAAGCCTTGCACACTTCAAGAGTGTTCTCACGTGGTAACGTCTTTTCTCCTGCTTTGAGCACGCTCTCGACGTTTTGGCATTCGCAACACACCATTTATTGCTTCGCATGAGGCTTCGTCCCCACGTTCTATGATGTAATGAAGATTGTACGGTAGGGATTTTCCATGGGATTTCGAGCGAGGACGTTCCCACTCATCTTATCTCCCTATATAAAGGATGCGGGGGGTCCATTTCCCAAATCTTCAATCTCTCAAAGAAGCAGTTCGAGGTGCTCCTTACATACTCCTTTGTAAGTACCATTTAGTCTATATACTGACTTTAGGATCCTTTCCTTCCTCGGCCTACAATTCCTTAATAGCTTTCTTTTACTTCCTAGATGGGTAGGTTTGCTAGTTTGGTAGATACTTCTGATGGTATAGAAGCCTTTAAAACTCAATACAATATACCACCTGGGGTTAACATACAACATTGCCTTTTAGGGGATTGGCATGCTCTTAGGCCACAGACTCTGCCCAACCCAATGTTCCCCAAATTTGTTTAGGATACTAGGTAGTGTTGATGCCCTTAACCAAAAGATAGGGGTAAACCTTTCCCATCATGACGTTAACTGGGTATATAATTGCCAATATCTTAAAGACACCGGATATTACCTCAAAACTAGGGTTCCCTTAGTCAGACTAATTTCGTGCCTCCTCGAATCCAATAAGGGCTTGGACCAAGATTTCTTGATCATCTCGGGTGAATGGCATGATGGCTTACATTGTCCAATGCAGGAGGGGCAGCTAGGTGGGGTGTTCTAGGCTTAAGAACCCTATTCTTTCCTCTTCCAATAGCGAAAATTTTAATTTCATAATCCTTTTTCTTCCTTGTTACTGAATGCCTTTTCCTTCTCCTTTTCTAATCATACTCTTATTTTTGGTTTTTGTAGACAAGAACTTTACAGCTCCCAACTTCGGTTTAGTCAATGAACCAGATCTTGACAGAATTCTTCGGTCTAAGATCTTCCTTCACAAGGACGGCCAACTGCGTGCTGCCCATGTTATCCTCGGATAGACGTTGGCTACAACTGATAGACGTTGCAATACTAGGATTCCTCACCAGACCTCCCCCCGAAGGAACTCATCAAGTTGAGTTGCTCGACTAGCGCACTGCCGCAGAGGAAGTGGTTTCTTTTGACGCGACACAAGAAGAAGAAACAGTTAGAGTATTTGAAGTGATAGATTTAGAAGAGGACTTTGAAGTCTTTGACCGACCAGACCCTACAGAATCTTCAGGCACTACTTCCAGGCCTCTACCCTCAGCTCAAATTAGCAGCAACCAAGAGCCGACTGACATACCAAAAGCTATGGTACTCCAACGCAAAAAGAATACCAGCCTCCTTAAGCTACTGGAGTCATATGCGAGAGGGTCCACACCTGAGGTGGCTGTCCAACCTCGGCCCCCAACTCCCCTTCCTACCAGTACTTCCCCTGTCAAATAGCTAGAAAAGAAAAGGAAGATGGAAAAGATGGGTAAGGAAGTGTTTGAAGAGGGCAAACTCGCTCCTTCCAAAGACCTTGAGCCCTAGAGGGGGACAAAAATTGCTAAAGGGGCACAAAGAAAAAACACGACAGAGTGTTCGGGTACGGAGATGGTATCTGACTGCTGCCCTAGGGTTCCGATTTGGAACCCAATGCTCAAGTTGGCCAGAGCCCCACTCCCATTGAACTCCTCCATTAAGGATTTTTAGAAAAGGAAAGCGGGCTATGTGGTTGACGACGCCCTGGAACAACCTCTGCTCCTTCCCCAGGACATGGTTGACTTGAGGACCTTAAAAAAGCATGAGGTTTTTCTAACCTTGAAGAGTGACTTAGCCATGGTGTAAACTCCAATCTTTTTTTTTTTTTTTTTTTTTTTTTTTTTTTTTTTTTAACTCAAAAAAACCTTTTTTTTTTTTTTTTTTTTTAACATTTGACTTATTTGCCATTCCTCACATTGTTACTTCCTTTCAGGGAATCCAAACAACTAACATTGCTGAAGAATGGGTGGATCATGCCTACTCTCAGTTAAAAGATGAGGAGGCACGTTGGGTGTCTACTGTTAAGACTCTGGCCGTAGCCGAAAAGAAGAATAAAGACCTCGGCACAAGTTAACCGAGGCAGATAGAGAGAGAAAGAGTTCTGAAGCCGCTTTATCTGGCACCAAAAGGTAGGCTAAGGATCAACGTCAACAACTCCACAGTGCCGAGGAGCAACTGGCAATTGCTCGGGAGTAGATTGAAGCTCAGAAAATAGAGCTAGAGAAGAAAGAGGAAGCTCTCGCTCAGGCCGAGCAATCTGGCTATGACATTGGGGCGAAAGAGACAGAAGATGTTCTGAGGGCCCAAGTCACAGGAGTTTGCTGGGGTTACTACCTTCAAGTGTGTGCCGAGGTGCTGAACCTGTCTGGGGTGGATGCTTCCTCGGAACTGAGAAAGATTGAAAACATCTTCTACCCTCCAACCCTACGAGTAGCAACACAACCAAGCCCCAGGTAACCACTGCTCCCCAAGCTCCTCTAACCACAAAGCCTGCTGTGCTGATACCATTGGCGTCACCTCAGAACTAGCCAAGGAAAAGAGACTGAGCACTCCAATCTACCACCAACATCCAACACCAACCCTCCTCCATCAGCTAACACTTAGGATAACGCTTCTTCGTTTTACTTATGTTTTTGTGTGTTATTTTTTTATTTTTTTTTCTATTTTTATGTTTAAATCATGCAGTCTACTCATGTATTCCATTCACATTAATGAAAAACTTCAATGAAAAGTTTCAATTCATTCTAAGTGTGTATTGCTATATATATATATATATATATATTTTATACTTAAGAATATAACCTATCAAGGCAAAACATGATCTGATTTACTGAAAATCCTAAGGTTTACAGAATTAAAACATTAACCTTTTCCAAGTCCATAATTTAAGATAATGATTGAATTGTTCCCAACCTTAAATTACCTAAGCCATGGGTCTGAAGAACCAAAAATAGTTGAGGGCCTGTTCAACGCATGACTAAGTAAACAGTGCTAATTTACCTAAGGTATGTGGTCCAAGGAACCAGGCATGGCCGAGGTTCTATTTAGCATTTAGTAGATAAAAAATATTAATTTACCCAAGGCATGTGGTTCGAGGAATCAGACATGACCGAGGTTCTATTTAACACTTAAACAAATAAAAAATATTAATTTACCCAAGGTATGTGGTCCGAGGAACCAGACATGACCGAGGTTCTATTTAACACTTAGTTAAATAAAAAGTATCAATTTACCCAAGACATGTGGTCCGAGGAACCAAACATGAACAAGATTCTATTTAACACTTAAACAAATAAAAAGCATTAATTTACTCAAGGTATGTGGTTCAAGGAACTAGGCATGACCGATGTTCTGTTTAACACTTAGTCAAATAAAAAGCATTCTTAACAATAATAATTAAAACAAAAGATGGCAACACTGGCTTTCATTAATAATAATACCTCCGAAGGTTATTTACATTCCAAAGACGTGGTACAACATTTTCATCCAGGTCTTCCAAAAAATAAGCACCTATGCCAACTACTGAGGTGATGCGATATGGGCCTTCCTAGTTAGGTTCTAGTTTTTACACGATGGGTTCCTTGTAGTTCCTACCACTTTTCTCAACACCAAGTCTCCTGATGCCAACGATCTGACCTTCACTCCCATTTCATACCCCTATTTAAGCTTTTGCTGATAATGCGTCAACTAGACCATGGCCACTTCCCTTCGTTCATCGACTAAATCCAAACTCTCTTGGAGTAACTGATCATTTTTTCCTGGAACGAATAAACTCATTCTTAACATCGGAAATCCTGTCTCCAAAGGGATTACTGCCTCAAAACCATAGGTCATGGAAAACGGGGTTTCCCCAATTGACCGACAAGAGGTAGTTCGATATGTCCAAAGAACATGCGGGATTTCATCAACCTACTTGCCTTTAGCTTCATCTAACCTCTTTTTCAAACCGTTAACTATGACCTTATTCACTACCTCAGCCTGACCATTCCCTTATAGATAGGCTGGGGTTAAGTACCTAATCCTGATGCCCAACTCACCACAATACCACCTAAAAGCCTTGCTATCAAACTGAAGCCCGTTGTTCGAGATAAGAGTATTGGGAATCCCAAATCTGGTAACAATATTCTTTCACACAATTTTTTTTTTCATCAACATCCTTGATATTGGACAACGGCTTAGCCTCAACCCACTTTATGAAGTAATCTATCCCTACGAGGAGCCATCTTCGATTTCCCACTGCCCTTGGGAATGGCCCCACGATGTCTAAGCCCCACTGTGCAAACGGCCATGGACTAGAGAGAGGATTCAGTATGCCTCAGGCTAATGAATGTTTGGGGCAAACCTCTGGCACTGATCGCACTTCCTAACATAATCTTGAGCTTCTTTCGGCATACTTGACCACCAATAACCCTAAGTAAGGGCCCTATGTGATAACAACCTTCCTCCTATATGACTACCATAGATCCCTTCATGCAGTTCCTCTAGTAGTGACTCCACTGCCTTAGGATGAATGCAAAGTAAGTATGGCCCTGAAAAAGAGCACTTATACAATTTTTGCTCCTCAGATAACCAAAAATGGGGAGTTTTTCTTCATATTTTTTTTCAGCCTCTCCCTTGTCGTTAAGCAACGCTTCATCCTTCAAGAACATAACTATAGAGTCCATCCAACTCGGACCAACCTTTATCTGGTGCATTCCGACCCTCATCAGTCCTGACTCGACAGGCACTAATAAATCCTCGACAAGGATGACCCGAGGAAGGCCCTACTCTAAAGAAGTTGCTAAAGTTTCTAGAGAGTCTACATAAGTATTCTTGCTTCTCGGGATCTGCTATAAAGAGAAAGATTCAAAACCAGACTATAGCTGTCGAGCCTTATCGAGATACCCCTGCATCCTATGACCCTAGCTTCCAACTCACCATTAACTTGTCCGACGATCAACCTTGAGTCCGAGAAAATCTCGATAGCTTTACCTCCCAGTTTCTTCACCATAGCCACCCCAGTTAACAAGGCTTCATACTTGGCCTCATAGTTAGTGGCTAAAAAACCCAACCTCAAATATTTCTCAATTGTAATCCTCTCTGGGGATACTAACACTATTACAACTCTAGACCCTTTTTGGTTAGCTGCCCCATTAACATAAAGCTTCCATGTTAGCTGGCCAAGGATAGCAACTGTTGTGACCTGCACCCATACTGATTCTTCCTCTTCGGCAACAACCGCTCTTGGGTATTCAGTGAACTCTGCCACTAAGTTTGTGAGCAATTGCCCTTTAATAGCTGTACGAGGCATATACTTTAAGTCAAATGCTCCCAAGATCATTCCCCACTTGGCAATTCTTCTTGTATAATTAGATCTCCGAAGTAATAACTACTAAGGGAGTTGAGTAAGGACCACAACGGTATGCGCTTGGAAATAATGAGGGAGCTTCTTCATAGCGTGTACTATGGCCAAGATGTCTTTCTCTAGTGGCAAGTAACAGATCTCTACCTCCTGTAAAAAATTACTCACATAATAGACCAGTTTCTGCACTCCGGCCTCCAATTTTACTAAAACTAAACTCACAGCATGACACGTAACCGCAATATAAGCAAAAAGACTTTCTCCTTTTCCGGCCTGGAAAGAATAGGTGGTCGAGGCAGGTATTCCTTCAACTCCTCAAAGGCAAGGTTACACTCTTTAGTCCACTTGAATGCCTTCCACTTGTGAAGGAGCTGAAAAAATGGTCTACATCTATTTGCAAATTGTGAAATAAACCTGTTTAGAGCAGCAGTCATTCCAGTCAACCTTTGTACTTCCTTAGGATTCTGAGGAGGTCGTAAGTCACTTATTGCCCTAATTTGATTATGATTAACCTCTATCCCCCGATGCGTGATCATATATCCCAAAAATTTGCCAAAACTGACGCCAAAGGAACACTTCAAGGCATTAAGACGCAACTTATGTTTCCTCAATATTTCGAATACATTCCCCAGATCACTTAAATGCTTGGTTACTACTTTACTCTTCACGACCATGTCAACAATACTTCTACATTTTTTTTGAGTTGAGACTCAAACATTCTGGTCACCATCCTTTGGTAGGTAGACTCAGCATTCTTCAACCCAAAAGGCATTACTCGGTAGTGATAATTTCCAGTAAGGGTCAAGAAGGCAGTATTCTCTTAGTTGACCAAAGCTAATGGTATCTGATGATATTTATGAAAGGCATCCAAAAAACTCATTCGAGGATGACCGACCGTAGCATCAACCAACTTATCAATCCAAGGAATTGGAAAGGGATCCTTGGGGCAAGCCTTGTTTAAATCAGTAAAATCCACACATACTTTCCACTTCCTTGACTTCTTCTTCATCACAACTATATTGGTTAGCCATTCTAGATAGAACACCTCCTTGATTGCCCTCACACGCCTAAGTTTACCTACTTCCTCCTTAACAGCCTCGGCATGCTCTTTTGAGGAGCGTCGAGGTGGTTGCTTCTTAGGGACAATTGTTGGATTCACATTCATATGATGACAAATGAAATTGGGATCCACCCCGGAAGCTTCATATGCACTCCAGGCAAAAATTTCAACATTCTTTCTAAGGAAAACCAATAACTCCTCTTTCTCCTGAGGAGGCAATTGAAACCCAACTTGAAAATACTTTTCTGCATCAGTCTTAAGCTCTTCACACATTATTCCCTCATCCCCAATATCTGGGGGTTCAATTACTTCTGCTAATTTCTATAAGGTCTCCTCTTAGGTAGGCGAGGCCTCGGACTAATGTTTGATAGCAGAGATCAGGCATTGGCTTGCCATGGCTTGACTTCCAATCGGCTCTCCGACTTGCCCCCTAGAGGGGTAATTCACCTTCAAATGCAAAGTCAAAGACACAATCCCCATGGCATGGAGTCATGGTCTTGCTAGGATGGCAATATAAGGTGAATAGGCGTCCACCACAACAAAACTTCGACCACTTCAGATCCTATCTGAACAAGCAATTTGATCAGGCCCTTCGGGATGACCATCTTCCCATCAAATCCCACCAAAGGGGAATCATAACTAACTAAGTCCCTGGGTTTCAAATTAATTTCGTTGTACAGGTTGGGATACATGATCTTTGCCCCACTGCCTTGGTCTACCAAGACCCTTCTTACATTTTACCCTCCAATCTGAAGGGTTACTACTAGGGCATCATCATACAGTTGATAAGTTCCAACCTTGTCTTCATCAGAAAAGCTCAAAGCTAGTCAGACTTCCAACCTCCCTCGTTTAAACTCAAGGACCGAGTCCTTGGTATTTGGTCTTGCTATGGACATAACCCTAGAAGGGCATCCCCTAATCTGACCTGGGGTTGCAAGAATAACACTAATTGTTCCCAGGGACGGTCTCGAGACAGACTCCTTCTGGTATGCTGACACAGCCTGACTCCCCTGCTTAGAGGGCTGATGCATAAACTGTCTTAGCTTCCCCACCTTGACCAATTGCTCCAAGTAGTTAGAAAAAGTTCTACATCCTCAGTAGTGTGCCCACGATCTTAGTGATACTGACAGTAAAGACCCTGGTTACACTTTGCAGGGTTATCTCCCATTTTGTTTGGCCACTTGAAATATGGCTTAGCTTTTATCTTCTCAAGGATCTGATGAATAGGCTCCTTGAACACCATACTAACCACCTGCACACTAGGATGCCCAATATATCCAGCAACATCTCTCTTAGGTCAGTTGTTACTATACCTCTCCGACCTGAAATCTCTTTAGTCAGGAGGAGCAATCTTTGCCTTCCCCTTCCCTTGCTGCTAATCCTCCTCGACCCGTTTGTGCTCGACATTGATCCATAAGTTGGTGCATGCTTTGCATAGGTTTTATTGTTAAGGACTTTCTCAAATCATGTTCAGTGGGGAGGCCAACTTTAAATGTCCTTATTGCTATGTCTTCAAAATCTCCATCTATCTCGTTAAACATTTCCCAGTTACTATTCGAGTAAGTTTTCAGGGTCTCACCCTCTCTCATTACCATAGATAGAGCTCATCAAAAGAGCTAATTGAGCCCTCATCTAGCCCATCAAACCACCTCATTGCAACAGGTCCCAAGCTAGAGGGAAAAACCTTGCACATCAAAGTTTCATTCCTAGAGTGAAAAGTCATCCTTTGATTGAAATGACTGACATACTCCACTGAGTCGGTCCTCCCATTATAAATAGTAAAAGTGGGTTGTGTAAACTGGCGAGGGAGTTTAGCCTTATCAATTTTGCATGTAAATAGCGATTTGGAAATTTGATGCAAAGCTTTACTCATTGCATCATTCCCCATGCTCCTAGGGGTTAGGCTTTTATCCTTCTTCCTGTGATATCGCTCCTCCCTATCCAACTGTGAAGATAGAGAAAAAGATTCACTAGGGGGTGTTCTAGACCTTGGTCTGTAACTGATATCTCCACTTGAATCAATTCCGGAGCTAAAAGGGGATGCCTCTCGTTGTTTACGATGTAGTTTTCTAAGTAAATGGTCTATCTACAATCTGAGGTTCTGGGTTTCCTCCCCATGTGAGACCTGGCTTCCAATTCTAGAATGACTCCTGCTAGTATGAGTTGTATATACACTAGGAGTCTTGTTAACCTCACGATCTCTCCTTCTTTCAAGATTAACAAACTGATCTTGACATTGTGATCCCATAGATTCTTCTTTGTTTAGTCTTGAACCCACCATGGCTAGTTAAAACTGTAAATGCTTCCTTGTTTCCCACATATGGTGTCAATTGTAAGGACGTGAAATGAACTCAAGCCCACCAAGAACAATGGACAATGGCCCATTAAGCCCAAAATAATGTATTTGTAAGAGAATGGGTCAATCCAAGGAACAACTCTACAAGAAAAGTGGACCACAATTGATAGGACTCAAGACAGTAAGATTAAAGACACGAATTAATAGAAATAACTCTCCTTGGTCAAGTCCGAGGGTGAGATGTTCTTATATTCAACCCAAGTTTATGTGAATACACTATGTTCTCCTTTTGTTTTTCCTTTTTCTTTTAGATCCTCCCCATTTCTTGGCAATCACTTCCTTATATAGTCCTGCCCCACTTCATCCCAGCCTTCCACCTGTTGGGTTAGTAGAAAATCCCTTGGATGCTTGTCACATCAAGACCTCCTGGAAGCTTTGTAGGTAGCTATTAGTTGAGTCGCCATTGTTCAAGTATCATTTTTCCATAAATGCGGCCAGTTCATTTGGTGTAATACATTTAATGTGGTGGTGGCAGCCTTCTTCCCAGATATTTCGTCTTTCAAGGTTGACTGAGTTTTCTGCTACTTTCTTTAAAACTTATCATTCCATAATGGTTACCTCCCTGAAGCCCTCCCGAGGTGGCCCAGCTCCTCGAAAATTAGAGCTGAGCCATTATTCTTTTCCTTTGTCCTCAGCCCATTGATCCAAGCCCAGTAATCCCATTGACCATCCTCAGGCTTCTACTCGTCCTCAAGCATGGCCCAAAGCCCAACATGCCTGTTCGAACCTCCTATCCCCACACAATATTTTATTAAGATTATATTTCTTCCTTCAATTGAAAAACTCAAATTCTCTTTCTTTATTTATTATTTTATTGAGTTGTTTATATTATTTTAAATGAAGTGATAAAAAAATAGAATATTTGATATTGAATGTATTGTAAAGTGAGGTGGTAAAATAGATAAAGTAGCTTTTTGATAGAGCTGTAAACAAGCCGAGCTTTGTCGAGTAGTGAATGTTCAAGCTTGGCTCACCAGTACAAGTTAAAAGCTTAAGCTTGGATTGAGCTTGTGACAAGCCTAAAATAATGTTTGAGCTTGAGTTTGTAGGAAAGCCATAAATCTTGGGCTTAGCTTGGCTTGGCTTGATTAATTAGCCAAGCCAAGCTTGAGCTTAATATAAAGCTCAAACTTGAGCTCAATATCAAGCTCAAACTTGAGCTCAGGTCAAGCTTTCAGGCTTGAGATTAAAGAAAATTACATTATTAAATGCTTAAATCTCCAAAATCAATTTAAAAAAAAATAGTATACTCATTTTATCATGCTTCTAGTCACACTTATGATTAACCACTATTCAAATTTAAATTTTACATAATTACATCCATTCATTCATCCTTTCTTATCTATAGTTTCAAGTTTCAACAATGGTTTAAAATACAATTTTTACATTTACATTAGATGGTGAAGAATTAGAAAAATACTTGCTTGTATTATTATGAATGGGAAAAGACTAACATGTTTTATAACTTTACATTAGATGGTTGATGGAAAAAGATCATACGTGGCTCACTTAAATTTTTTTAATGTAACTAAAGTCTTAAGTCTTGGTGCCTAGTTAGTTTAGAGGGAAGGAAAAAATCAAGGTAATGGGTATTGCTCCTATGTTGGCCAAGTTATTATTAAGATATATGTAATGAATTTATTTAGCAAACACAAAAACTTAAATGAGTCTATGCTTGAATTGTTTTGTATTAAGCTTTATAGCTCACAAGCTTATTCATGAATAAATATTTTTGCTTGGGCTCGGTTTGTTTATTAAACAAGCTTAAAACTAAGGTTCAAGCTTGGCTTATTTATAAACAAATAAGCATGAACGAGCTTTTTAATGAGCCGAGCCCGAGTCGTTCATGAATGGCTTGGTTCATTTACAACCCTACTTTTTGAGGTGTTAAAAGCTAAAATTTTTAGCACCACCACTGTGAATGCTCTAACTTCAACCAAAAAAAAAAAAACATTATTTTTTTTTTTGTTTTTGTCTTTGTTGGTAGATGACTGCATCTTAATGTATATAAAAATAACGATTTTGTGTATCTATAATTTTTTAATACTATATGGATGCCTATTTGGAGTTTTTTTTTTTTTTTTTTTTTTTTTTTTTTTTTTTACTCCGGCCCTTGCTAGCATAAAATTATAGATCCATTCCTGGTTGTGATTTTTTTTATTATGCATCTTTGTAGATTTGAATTTTGATTTAAATTATAGAAAATGTTATTAGTAAAACCTCCTTTTTTATATATATAAATATGGTCATTAAATAAATTATGATTAATTGATTAATGATCAATGTGATTGACCAGAATTTAATATAAATTTATTGTTATTTAATATTAAATAAAAATTTACATGATTAATAATGTTATTTTATTTATTTTTTATATACATTATAGCAGTATGGTTGAGATTTCTATGAAAACTACTGATTGAGTAAATGCTAAAAGAAATATAGAGGTAATAGAGACCGCCAAAATATATTAATATATTGGATTATATCTTCTTTTTATATCCTCCATGCTTGCAAAAGTTTTAGAAAATTAAAGATCAATAGATATGTAATCAATAAATTGTTTAAATTGCAAGTTTTTGTAGTTTAAAATTATGCATAAAATATAAGCTTATAGATGATGTAGTAAATGATATCCGATTGACTCAAAATTTGACATATGTATTAAAAGCATAAAGAACATACAATTCAATGGTTAGATTTTTAAAACATGAAGTAATATTAATTTTATTGAGTAAGGTTGTAGCCTTAGGCTACAACCAATTTTATAACTAAACTTTGTCCAATATATTTTCCCATTGTAATTTTGGTTTTTTTTTTTTTTTTTCACTTTTTTTCCAGAACATGAAAAATTTATAAAATTTCATAGCTTGGTCCATACACGAAAACTAAACCAAAAAAAAAAAGAACTGTAGACACTCGATTTTGCACCCATGATTTAATTAAGGAAGATGACTAGAATGACCATCCATGTACCCCAAAAAATCATGGTTGCATTACATGCATCAATTCATTCATTGCATATCATAAAAATGATCTTGAGATTCTAACGGTCACAATGGTGTGTCTGGTTTCCAAATTGGACCATCGGATCAAAAGATATCGCATGATCCAGTTTGCACGGTCAGCATGCATTATGTCTAGGTAGAATCGACCATGCTTGATTAATTTAAATTAATTCTGATTGGTTAAACAATTAAAATTAATTAAATAATTCTGCGATTGGTTGATAATTAGTGTTTTAAATAGGATTGCTTGCATAGGAATAAAAGAGATGATTGGATAACAATAAAATTGTGGATAATATGAATTTTATCAAGATTTATTTTAAGGTATTTATCTACAAGAAAATTATTCCTAAAAAAGCCCGAATTATCCAGAAAAGATATAAAAATCTTAGAATACGGGTGAAAACACGTCTAGGTACAAGGGCCGGCTCAAGAAAACCTAAAAGGAGAGTCCAAAACGCATCCGAACACGAAAGTACATTTGGTGCCCAAGAATACCATTCAGCCCTTTTGGAAAAGGGCCGAATTGCACCCTTAAGGGCTAAGGCCCAACTCCCTTTGAGTGACGATAAGGCACATGCTTTTCGACCTTTTCACAGAAGGACGCATCCCGATTCGCATCCTAATCGTCTGAGCTATTTTTTAGAGTCTCCTAGCCTCTATAAATAGAGACTGGATCTCAAAATTCAAGACTGACTTTTTTACGCTCTGAGAGGCACACTCTTTTAGGCTCTCAAATTGCTCAAATTTGCTGATCCCCTCTCTGACATTTGCTGTTGAAATTAGGGTTTTTAGGTTTCAAAGATAATTGAATAAATTTCTTTGAACCCTAAAATATCCTCTCAAGAACAAGAAGTGCTCCATGCAAGAGGTTGATTTCAATCACCCCTTCCTTTCTTTTATGTCTTTCTCTTATGATGATGATGCATGTTTTTTTTTTATCCATATACATTGTTAATCAGTCAAGGATGCTATATTATAGACCAAAATTAAAACTAAAAAGTAAAAACCCAACAATCATGCTTAAACAATATGGAGGAAAAATCTTATGTCTGGTTGGATATTTCCCCAAGGAACATCCGGAAAGGGTTTTGAATAGCAACAATGAGCACTAAAGAATCCCTTTCCAACAAAACCATGTTATACTTATACCCCAGTGAATGCATAGTTGAAGAACATCAAAAAGTGCAATGGAAGATTGAAGAAAATAGCATCAATGATAAGTCGTTTTCATCTTCTACTGCATTCGTCTGCGACAGGTTATGGTTCGCACCCTACACGTCGTTTTACTATTTTAATTAAAACACAATGGAAGCCAGAGCTTTACATAAGACAGTGCTTTCTTAGTTGCTAGTTGCTCAATAGAATTTGACCGTTCTCAATTTTCCGAGCATATAAGACTATAATTAAATACATCCCGACTATTACTCTACTGACCTAGACATTTTCCATTTAGCTTATCATTGGGACAATTCATTCCTAAACTCTATGCCAATGTACATTGTACATATTTGCCTGAACGATACATTATTCATGCAAATATATACAATTGTGTATGCTTTACATGAATCGTAAACGTAAATATATATTTGTCATTTTTTTTCAATAAAAAATTCCATAATCAAAAATTTAGTTTGGGTTATTAATGGTTAAAATTATCTGTAAATGTCATTCCTACACAAAAAATATATATTAGGAATGTTTATACTTAATTTATAAATAAAATTAGATTCAAAGTACACATATTAAACAAATTCTTTACTCAATAAATATAGCTTTGTTTCTATTTTTTAGAGGACACTTTGAAACCAACAAGCAATAAAACTTCATTATCAAAAAAAAAAAAAAAAAAAAAAAAAAAAAGCAATAAAACTTAACATGTAATCTTAAACCTTTGAGCAATATGACATGATTGTACTATTTCTTTTTCATGGAAATTTACTCATTTAAGATGAATTAATAACGTCCAAATTTAAGAACCAAACATTCATCTCTTTTCCCTCCTTCACTCAATATTTTAATTAGCCCCCACCTCCAAATAGTAAAATTAAATCGAGAAATATTTAGTTTTAAAGTACAAGAAAATATATCATTAAAAAAACATAATTCAAAGCAACCATAGAAATTTAAAGAATATAAATTATTTTTACATATTATATTGAAACTCATTAAACAATGAAGCATAAATACCTAAACTGATTACTACAGTAAAATATATAAATCAATCTGTTACAATACGAATTGGGCCAGGCACAAATTAAAATACACCATATATATTCACCGATTATTATTAGATGGCTAATATTTGAAGTTGGAAGTATGATGGAAAAGCATAAGCTTCACCCAAGGACAATAGATTCATTTTGAAAAAGTCTTTTGCATCATTTTGATCCCAAACTATGTACAAAAAGATAAGCAGCGCCTATACAACACTCTTTATAATATTGTTGCAAATCACAACATGGCATGTTCAGAAAATGTCAAAATATACATAATAATTATTATATATGTTTATTCTTTCTTATTATAGTATCATTTTGAATCTTTCAAAATACAGCAAGCTTGTATTTTATATGTTTGTTCTTAATAATTATTCTATATATTAATTCTCGCCAATAGATATTAAAATTTTATATTTATTAAAAATTTTTAGGTTGTTGTTATTATTATTGTTATTGTTATTATTATTATTATTATTATTATATCACTTTCATCACATTTGTCGTCATTTTGCAATGATGATCAGCATCGAATCAACATCAATGGCTTGCAACAGCTTTGGCCAAATAAGTGAGTGTGGATCCTTAAATTCAAACTCTTTAAAGTTTCCTGTGTCACTCGTTAGTGTGTTCAAATTTTTTTTTTTTTTTTTTTTGAGAAAGTTAGTGTGTTCAATTTTAATGTCTTGAGTAGGACGCCCAAAGTGGAGTTTGACACGTCACTCATACGCGTGTTTTGGGGGTACGACTTGGTGATTGAAACGGAGCCTCCACAATATAACATAAAAATGAGCACAGTCTTATATAAAAATAAATAAATGCATGACTAATTTAAATAGAAGGGTAAGAACTCACTATTCACAAAAGATAAGCATATACCTATAATTATCGCTGTAATCGTAAGCAGTAGCTCCATGGAGGAAGGGAAAGGGATGAGTAAAGGAGAAGGTGTTCTTTTTTTGGTTGATGAATTAGAAGAGAGGGAAGGGGTTCTTACGGTGAACTTTTATGCTTTTGTGTTTTTTAGAAGTTAGAACAATTAATCCTAGCTCTTATTTAATGAATCCACTACCTTTCATTCAGATCCGTTATTTTTTAGTGTCTCCTCTAGGTTTGTTGGTTGATTTGTCCTGTGAATGCGTGTTTTTTGTGTGAATGGGGTGTTAGAAAGAGTGAAGGTCTATTGCATGTTAGTTTGTGTTGTGGTATTTTGGGGTTTTTAGGTACACCTCTTTCTTTTCAATTCACTTGTTTCGAGTTGGCAAGGATCTCTTGGTGGGCATTGGAGCATTTTTTTCTTGTGGATGTTACGTTTTTAGTGCTTCAAAAAAAAAATCTCCCCTCAAATCCACTTATAGAACACTAGTTCACCCCCAAAGTGTTCTTTTTCATGCTCTAAAACTTTTCTTGCATTCATGTTTGTTTACTATGACAGTAATTGCGGTGATACCTTGCTTTTTAATGATCGATGTTTGTGTGTTCAACATCAAAATTGTATGCAAATGGATACATAATAATTATTATATATGTTTATTCTTTCTTATTATAGTATCATTTTGAATCTTTCAAAATACACCAAGTTTGTATTTTATATGTTTGTTCTTAATAATTATTCTATATATTAATTCTCACCAAGGTCAGTTAGAATAGGTTTAACAGTGATAATAGACATTAAAATTTTATATTTATTATAATATTTTAGGTTGTTGTTCTAATTATTTATTGTTATTGTTATTGTTATTGTTATTATTATTATTATTGTTTTTATTATATCACTTTCATCACATTTGTCGTCATTTTGTTGCAATGATGATCAGCATTGAATCAACATTAATGGCTTGCGACAGCTTTGGCCAAATAAGTGAGTGTGGATCCTTAAATTCAAACTCTTTAAAGTTTCCTGTGTCACTCGTTAGTGTGTTCAAATTTTTTTTTTTTTTTTTTTGAGAAAGTTAGTGTGTTCAATTTTAATGTCTTGAGTAGGACGCCCAAAGTGGAGTTTGACACGTCACTCATACGCGTGTTTTGGGGGTACGACTTGGTGATTGAAACGGAGCCTCCACAATATAACATAAAAATGAGCACAGTCTTATATAAAAATAAATAAATGCATGACTAATTTAAATAGAAGGGTAAGAACTCACTATTCACAAAAGATAAGCATATACCTATAATTATCGCTGTAATCGTAAGCAGTAGCTCCATGGAGGAAGGGAAAGGGATGAGTAAAGGAGAAGGTGTTCTTTTTTTGGTTGATGAATTAGAAGAGAGGGAAGGGGTTCTTACGGTGAACTTTTATGCTTTTGTGTTTTTTAGAAGTTAGAACAATTAATCCTAGCTCTTATTTAATGAATCCACTACCTTTCATTCAGATCCGTTATTTTTTAGTGTCTCCTCTAGGTTTGTTGGTTGATTTGTCCTGTGAATGCGTGTTTTTTGTGTGAATGGGGTGTTAGAAAGAGTGAAGGTCTATTGCATGTTAGTTTGTGTTGTGGTATTTTGGGGTTTTTAGGTACACCTCTTTCTTTTCAGTTCACTTGTTTCGAGTTGGCAAGGATCTCTTGGTGGGCATTGGAGCATTTTTTTCTTGTGGATGTTACGTTTTTAGTGCTTCAAAAAAAAATCTCCCCTCAAATCCACTTATAGAACACTAGTTCACCCCCAAAGTGTTCTTTTTCATGCTCTAAAACTTTTCTTACATTCATGTTTGTTTACTATGACAGTAATTGCGGTGATACCTTGCTTTTTAATGATCGATGTTTGTGTGTTCAACATCAAAATTGTATGCAAATGGATACATAATAATTATTATATATGTTTATTCTTTCTTATTATAGTATCATTTTGAATCTTTCAAAATACACCAAGTTTGTATTTTATATGTTTGTTCTTAATAATTATTCTATATATTAATTCTCACCAAGGTCAGTTAGAATAGGTTTAACAGTGATAATAGACATTAAAATTTTATATTTATTATAATATTTTAGGTTGTTGTTCTAATTATTTATTGTTATTGTTATTGTTATTGTTATTGTTATTATTATTGTTTTTATTATATCACTTTCATCACATTTGTCGGCATTGAATCAACATTAATGGCTTGCGACAGCTTTGGCCAAATAAGTGAGTGTGGATCCTTAAATTCAAACTCTTTGAAGTTTCTTGTGTCACTCATTAGCGTGTTCAATTTTTTATTTCTCTTCACCAAGGGGAAAGACCAAAAATGCAAAGGTGTTACTCAATTTTGTAAAAATAGAAACAGCAGCGCCTCCAAGACTAAGAAACTTCTCATATAATTCCATATTTAGTATAAGAGGGATTGGACCAATGCCGGCTTGATGTCTTATGAGGTAAACTTGAATAAGGATAATTTCTATGATAATGCACTCCCTAGATGGTTCCATTGTATAAAAGAAAATCAATTTTGACAGGTCAAGGCAAATGATTAGAAGCGAAAAAGACATTAAATGCTTTTTACTTATCTTCTTGAGAAGAAATGCATCGAGCAGAAAAAAAAAAAAAAAAAAGCATCGAACAACAAGCTGGTAATTGATGATATCGTTGATATTACAGTTTCCATTTCCTTTGAGCCTCGTCAATCACTTTCTTTTAACTTAAGCTATTGTCTGTGTTAAAAATATATTAGACATATTAATCCAATGTAATAGAAACACCGGAAACACGAGGGTTACATGGTTCAGCCTTATCGGCCTACATCTACAGAAGAATCCCTTAAGGGCTACATCTTTATTGTATAAGAGTGTAGTACAAAACCTGTGATACAATGAACTTTAACATGAGTATATATAGGCAACTAAACCCTACACTACTAGTACAAGTAGGACTGGACTTGAGCCTATTACATTGGACTAATATGTCTAATATATCTCTAACATACTATATAAAGATGCGAAATTACGACTAGAAAGATTCTTCCTAGAATCCTTCATCTAAATAATTTGCTGTGAGGTGCCCTTTTCAAGACATGATAAAAAGATATCGATCTCTTAGACCTTAACCGTTCTTTAAGATTAACAAGCTCCACTTCTGCATCTTCTTCAACTAGAAATAACTTCTTTAACCGATGTTGTGCCCCCACATGTTTCCCTGAGCGAGAAGCTTAATGGGGCTATGTTTTAGAAACGAAAGGAACCCGAGATGAATGAGACAGATAATGACAGTAAAAGCAGTTGCTAACCGCATCGATCTCATTTTCATATAAAAGTGTATGTACGAGGGAAACTTCGTCGAAAATTCAACAATCAAGAGCATTCCTCTCAGTGGAGAGGCTGAGCCCTCTTTGATAAAATGAGGGACTCTCATTAGTGACTTTCTCGAGCCCATTGAGAGGAACATCTGACCAACGAGCTGAATTCTGGGCATTGATTCGCATATACAGAAGAAAAACCCGAAAATGCAGAAGAAATTATTGACGAAAAGCGTGTATTTTGGACTTCTCTTGTTGTTTAATATACCACTGATGGCTGCACCGCAGAGGGCAGAAGAAACAACACAAACTGTGATTAAAGTTTCGTTTATTTCAATAATTGGCTAGGCGGTGATCACTTATTACTAGTTTTTGCTTCTTTAGGCCCCAAACCACCATTGTTACTTGTTAGTGTGTTCAATAATGGTTAAGGCATTAGGTTGAAAAAAATCCCCCAACCCTTGATCAACCACATAATAGTTTTTCCCTTATTATTAACCTTATTATTTTTCTTATTATTTCTTACTACATTATAACAATTTTAAAATAAAATCTACTTGTTTAATCTTTTGGTCCTCTATCATTATAGGCTTTCATCAAGGGGGAACCAACTTTAATTAGCCTTCATTATTATCAAATTAGTGATTTTTTTTTTTTCTAATCTCTATACTCTTTTAAAACTAAGAATTCTCATATGGTCATTCATTTTTAAAGTTCAATGGCTGCAATCTACAAGAAAGAATTGATCAAAAATTGTTCAAAAATTGTTCAAGCTGTAGCATAGGAACATATTGCTATAGAAGTTCTTGCATTGGAAATATTGCTTTAGACAATCCTTTCTGTAGTTTCCATAATCTCCATATTTCTTTTTTGTATATGGGCAGTTCTATATAGGAACAAGAGGTATGATATAATTTTTTTTTTAAAACATCAAACTTAGGAGGAAATACTTACAAAAGAGACACAAAAGAGAAATCTATTAACATGATATACATACAGAGATGTTAAAATTTTTTCTTTTTCTTTTTTTCTCTTTTCGAGTTACCATTGGTATGATTGTTGTATTAAAGATTTAAAATATTGCAAGTTTGAATGCTAATCTCTTTTTATGTCAAGAGTTGCATTAAACCTAAGGGTTTTAGCTAAAATGCTAATGTTCCAAGTATTGTTTAATCACTTGTTATTTTGATAGTAAATTTTCTTATTTTGAGAGAGAGAGATAATAATAATAATAATAATAATAATAATAATAATAATAATAATAATAATAATAATATTGTTGTTGTTGTTGTTGTTGTTGTTGTTGTTATCAATAACAATAATAATAAGAGTACGAAATTTTTTTTGTTATGTTTTTGAAGAAAAAAAAAAAGATAACTACAACAATAACAACAAACATAATGTTTTATGGTTATTATTATTGATCTGTTGAAAATCTCCGATTAACTGAATTTGGTGAATATAAACATAATAATTGTTATTTATAAACATATTAAACATAAAATTGTAAGACTCATTGGATTTTAAATAAAATAATGCCTTTTAGGTAATTGTAATTTGCGACAGTATTGTATAGGATACTGATAGAATTACACCTATAGAGCATTAAAGCAATCATAAACCTCTATGTCATAAAATTGTGGAGTTTGTGTTTGGTCCTCAAGGGCATGGTGGATTTGCTAAAGATACAAGTGGGGCCATATTTGGTTCCATTTCCAGATTATTTATTTTATTTATCCCTAAGCTCCCAACCCCTCCTCCTCCCATTGAACCTAAACATATCAATTATGGACACTTGAGAAAAAACTTTGCACCTGCAGGTGGAAATCAATGTCGTCAAGGAGCTAACAAATATAAACGTGGTTGCAAAATAATAACTTCCTTAAGGGAAGTCACTCTTGATGAACTACTAGGCTCTTGCTTTTAGCTAGGTAGTCTGTTATGATTCTTGTGTCCCACATGGATTAAGAGTAAGCTTAACCATGTGTTTATAAACTCTTAGGCACCCTCCCTTTGCAGGCTGGTTTTCAAGAGTGAGTTCTACCCATGGGTTTGTAACATTTAGTATCAGAGCTAACCACCACCCCGAGTAATCGGGTGTAGCTCATTGAGTATGGGATCAAATTAGTTGCGGTTTTGTGTCGGATTAATTGATAGATGAGTGGAGCTGCCAAAAGAGAAAGGGCTACCATCGGGTCAGTGTCACTAGAGTGAGTCATCGTGGATGTTGGCTGCAGAGCGTGGTGGTATGTTATAATTCTAATGCCCCACATGAATTAAGTGTAAGCTTTAATAATGTGTTTATAAACTCTTGGGTATCCTCCCCTTGCAAGCCAATTTTCAAGGGTGAGTTCTACCCATGAACTTGAGAGACAAAATAGACATTTTTGGATTAATTTTTTGCTTAATTCTCATTAATGAATTCAACGTACATAAATAGCCAAGGATGAGATAGCCTCATCAACAAATCCTAAAACATAGGAACCTATCCTATCCAAAAACATAGGAATTTATTTGATTACAAATAAATAAAAATACTAATCTATCTAGGAAGCATTACTCTATCACTTATCTTGAAAGCTCAAATAGTGTGAAAACACTATAGCTTGTTTAGACCCCCAATTTTAAAAACACAGTTTGATTGCTTTTACTCTAACTTATCTAAGTGCGGAGGAACAAGAGTAAATGATACACAATAGCCGAAATTACTCTCTAAGCCATAACCACAAGTAAGCAACAACAAATATAAAACTTAAAGAGTAAGGGAAGAGAGATGCAAACACAAGATAACACCAAGACGTATTATCAAAGAGGAAACCGAAGAACTCGGTGAAAAACCTCTTCGCGACCCTCCAAGTCGAAATGATCCACTAGTGAATAAATTGGAGTACAAGGATACCAAAAAGACCCTCCAAGCCTAATTTACCTAAAGTACTTAAGCCCTCCAAGCTCCAGCTACCAAGGGCTTCTTAGAGTCTTGTCTTCACTAGTTATCCGAATCTTGCAATACCGCCCGATTGCACCGTCAAGCCTCATTGGCTTCTTTTGGCAAATACCCAATACTTCCCAAGCTCCAAAACACTCCATACACTCTGAATAGGAGTAGGTTGTGTTTGGGTACAAATCACCTCTCAATGTATAACAATGGGAGAGGGAAGGAGAAGAGATTACAAGGATTTCTCTCTTTGAGGATGAGTAGCTCTCTCTAACAAGGTGGGCGTTGTAGAAAACTCTCTAGGGTTTTATTCTGAATTGTCTCCTTTCAATTTTGTGGGTAATGAAGGCATATATAGTATGGGTGAAGGGTAGGAAAGTTACACTTAAAATCCTCCAGGCAGAGAGTTACGCGAGTCACTAGCGACTCGGCCAAATCACAAAGTGACTCGCGAAATACAGCTTGGCAAAAGACTGTTTAGCTTCCAGCATATGCTTCTCACATGTCCTTTCACAAGTTGTCCACTCACGAGTCAGTCGTGAGCAAGTCACGAACTTCATTATCTTGAGCAATCTTCACCAACTTAATACTAAACCCAATACAAATAAATCCCACAAAATACAAGGAAATAAATTAATGTAATTACAATACTTTTTGTCATAGAATAAAGCCAACATAAATGTTATGTGAAAATCCATAACTTAACATATCTAAATTCAAATAATTTAAGTAGTACCCAAGTCATAACATTCCCTCTCTCTTCAAGATGAATCTTATCCTCAAGATTCAAGGACATAGAAATTGAATCTTGCAAATATCAATTGGAGAATACTTGACCTCGGATTTCAAAGTGATGAAGGATGAGAATTTTGGTGTTAGGCATGCCCTGCAATTCTTGAATTGCCTCTTGGAGCACCAAGGATAGAAAATTCCTGCATTCCTCAATATAAAATTTATCAGGAATTACAAAATCGATGTGCATACTTATTGGTGCAATCAAGGTTGTCTTTTCTTGAGTCATAGGAAGTATCGTAGTCTCAATCTCACTAACTTCAAAAAGCTCTCGTCGGTCATGCACCATGGAGGGCTGTTCATAAAAACAATCATCAAACTCAACTTTTTAGCGTGTGCACCATTTAATGAATCACTTTCTTGTAGAACCATCTCTTGGTCATGCTCCTTAGGAGGTTCTTGTTGAACTAAGGCCGAAGCAACACTTGTTGTTGGCATCGGTACTTCTATTGAAAATTTTGGTGACTCCATAGTATTGGCTTGAATGTGTAAAGCACTACCTTCAAAGTCATTGGTTGTTCTTTTGACAGATTGCAATGATTCAATTTGGTTGCCCAATCGATCACTACTACACACAAGTTTTGAAAGGTATGCCTTAAATCCTTGAAGGCTTGTTCATAAGTGCTGGCTGATTGCGCTAATGGATATGGGTCAAGCATGTTGAGGCAATTTTTTTTTTCTTTTAGGGTTATGAGTGGTGGCTAGATGGTGACTTGGAGGATGGAGTTTCTGTGGTTTGTTGGAATGAGAAAGGCAGCAAAGATTTTTTTTTTTTTTTTTTTTAAACTAGATGGATCTGTTGACTCTGATACCAAATGTTGTGAATTAAGATAATTGAAAGATAGTGTAGACAATTCAAGATGACCAATCTCCTGAACTTGAGAGAGAAAATAAACATTTTTGGGTTAATTTTCTACTTAATTCTCATTAATGAATTTAACGTACATAAATAGTCAAGGATGATATAGCCTCCTCAAAAAATCCTAAAACATAGGAACCTATCCTATCCAAAAACATATGAATTTATTTGAATACAAATAAATAACAATACTAATCTATTTAGGAAGCCTTATTCTATCACTTATCTAAATTCAAATAATTTATTTAGTACCTAGGTCATAACATAGTCTCTTCTTTTTCTTTTTCTTTTTCTTTTTGGACCCCTCACCATAAAGTGAATTTTGTTGGAAGTATCTTGGGCTATATAAGTCTTCAATTTCAAAAGTAATTTTATAATTTTTTTTTTTTTATATCAATAACCAAAAAATGAAGATTGAGGGGATATAAATATGTGTTTTTCAATTAAAAATAAGAATAAAAACCGAGCCCTCCCAATGGGAATCGCAGCTTAGCTGCTTATAGGCATATCTAATTCAGATTTCATGTGAAAAGCTTATGTTCAATCCCATCTCCTAAATATTCATGTTCAAAATATGTAATACCGCTTAATATAATTCTTAAATTCATGATGAATGGTATGATGAATTTTGTTTGAAGTGTAACTAGTTTCCATGAAATAATGATTTCAAATAACTCCTATGGCCCAAAAAGAAAATTACAAAAATTCCTATAAAGAAACTAAGATGTACAAATGTTGCATTTGGGCTTAGAATTATGCGACTCACGTTGTCTCAAATTTGGATCAAAGTCCCACACCACAGTAAAAGCAAAATCATCCTCCGAGACCTGACCACTAGTACCTGCAAGTTGCAACACCATCATGACCATGTCTACATAACGACCCAAAACTTTCCAATGTTGAACCCAAGGGACAAAATGGGCAAATACCCTTTTTTGGGAAATTAAACATTCGTTTGCCCTCTTTCTGAAAGTAAATAGGGAAATGCCCCTCATTTGTAACTCGACAATAGAGAAATCGAGTTTCAATGAATAACTCGATATTTGTATGATCGAGTTAGTCTGACCCTTCGAATTTTTCCCAATAAAAAAATGTTTGTTTATACGTTCATAACTCGGGAAACTGGAAATCGAGTTTTAATGAATAACTCGATATTTCTATGACCGAGTTAGTCTGATTCTAATTTTTCCCAATAAAAAAATGTTTGTGGAGACGTTCATAACTCGGGAAACTGGAAATCGAGTTTTTTTCAGCGGTTTGAATCAATAGGACCCTAACGTCTCACAACGCTATTCAGTCACTCGCTCTCCCTGTACACTCTCTTTCCCTCGCTCTCTGCCATCACTCTCTCTCCACACTCTGTCTCTCTCGCTCTGCGATCAGGCTTCCCCACTCTTCCTCGAGTCTCCATCAGTCGTCGTTGGTTCCCGCTGCCGCTGATTACAGGTACGGTCCTCTCCCTCTGAAATATTTTCTGATGTTGGTTAATGTTAGGTTGCGTTTTGTGTGGGATTTTGATTATTTTGTTGAAACTTAAGAAGTAGTAAATTTACTAATGAAGATGAGAATTTTGTTGTCTTTTATATGCTGCAATGATGATTTTCTCATTAATGATTTTAAATGTGCTTGGGGTTTTGATGAGGGGTTTTGGCAAATCGAGTGGTGGTGTTTCAGTGTGTCTCTGGGTTTAGTACAGCAACAAAGAGATTAAGTTCTTTGATATCCCTTAAAAGTTTTAGTACTCATTGTTTTTGGTATATCTAGGTTGTTATAAATTTCATTATTTCTTGGGATTGACACTACTTTTGTTGTGCATATCAGTCCAATGTCTTACTGAATCTATGCTTTTATTTTATATTAATTGTGGTTTACTTGTTAGAAAATTGCTAACAATGTATTTGCTGCCATGTCAGATATGCAGGCACTAGATAGAGTGCGGCCTGGACCCGATGTGGATACCCAGTTGGCCCAGCAGCCGAATCATCGGTCAAGTCCGCTTTGGAGGTGCGCCGCTGACGAGGTATGTAGTAGTATTATTAATACATGTTTGTTTTATAATTACCTTGTGTTTAATCTCCTAACACAATACTCGTCCGTGTGCAGGATGTGCCTGGCATGATAAAGGTTCGACGCCGTAAATGTGTATTGCCACAGGGTGGGCTAGATCCACGTATCATGCAACACATAGATGCAGCAGGGTTGACTGGTTTATTCAAGGTTCCTGATATGGAGGTCGACCACGCCTTGATCACGGCGTTGGTTGAGCGGTGGCGTCCGGAGACGCACACGTTCCACTTACCCCATGGAGAAATGGGTATCACCTTGCAAGATATGGAGGTGATTCTGGGGCTTCCGGTGGATGGGTTGCCTGTCACTGGGAAGACAGACTACCAATGGAGTCAGCTGTGCGAACAGTTGTTGGGCCATAAACCTCCACCCCCGATACCAAACTCAAACAAGTCTACCCTTGCTGGGGGGAGGATAAGATACACCTGGCTTGATGCACAGTTTGCCGATCCCTTAGCTGCGGATGCTGCTGACGAAGTCGTGCAGCAACATGCCCGCTACCACGTACTTGTACGGATGGGGGCCCTCTTGTTCATGGACAGGTCTGCGGACCGGGTCTCACTGGTGCCTCTGCAGTTGCTCAACCCAGTCAGCAATGCGAGACGGTATAGCTGGGGTAGTGCAGCATTGGCCTAGCTGTATAGGCAACTTTGTGGTGCATCGAAGAAGGATGCGATGCAGATTGGAGGAGCAGTCTTGTTGGTGCAGCTATGGGCCTATTCAAGGTTCCCACAATTATGCCCTGTTGTGAGGCCGCCTCTACCGCCAGTGCACTCAGGGCCCCTTGCCATTAGGTACGTTCATTGAGTTCTCGTTATTTGTCTCTTTCATATAATTAAAAAAATGCCAAACTAACAAACAAAAGAAACTTATCAATGCTTAGTATATGGATGTGAAATATAAAAGCAAAGTTTGTTAAATGTAAGGTTAAATGTAAGGTTCAGTAATGAGCATTTGTCGACACCCCATGTTTGGTAGGTGGAGCGGGCCAAAATGCACCGCAGAGCATGCCACACACGTCCTTGCTGCGTACCGAGCGTCACTGGCTACACTACGGGCCGAGCAGGTATTCGGTTAATTTAGTTTGAATTCTTATGACCACGTTTCCCTCAATTCTTATGACTACGGGCCGAGCACGTTTCCCTCAAATGCACCGCACATGCTTTTATTTTCGTTTCCCTCAATTGCATGACCACGTTTTTATTTTTATTTTATTTTGAATTCTTGGATTGTTGTACGAATGAGTTGATTTCATAATACCATCCCATCATTTTGTTTGATACTTGGATTTCCATCCCATCATTTAACTCAATTGGAATGTCCATCGTGAAGTACTTCACATTAGAACTTCCATTTGTAGCACCTGCATGAATACGACCAAACATAAAGTAAAAAATTCTTGAATGTTAAATCAAAGGGTTTTTTCCAAATTGGGTTGGATTGAAGGGTTTTTTCCAATGCAACCCAACTCACATGACTCAGGTTAAGTTGGGTTAAATCAATGGGTTATATATAAATTTAGTCATATATATATAAAGTAGAATTTGGCTATATTCTTCATTATGTACGGAAACGTTTGTGATTTACACCGAAAAAAAAAAAAAAAAACACATAATAAATTGTCCCTTTTCCAAGATGTTTGAAGCATGTGCAAGACAGTGAGTTCAAACTTGTGTTGCAACCAAAAAACAAAAACTCCACCAATTGTTACAAATGTCATTAATCTGATGCAATGAAGAGAAGATGCACATATTGGATTATGTAATTGGTTATAATTCAATGAGAAATGAATTTACCTAAGAGTATACCAAAGATAATCAGATTTGTCTTTGGTTGTATTTGTGTGCTCAAGTAATTCATTTGATTTTAATGATGCATCTTCAAAACTGAGGATGACATCTTTAAATTCTTTCCAGCTACTAACTGAATCAAAAGTTTGTGTTCATTTTCTGATTATGTCATTATACACCGTTTCAACCTATTTAACACGAGAAAATAGAACTTTTAGCCTGCTATGAAAATAAACTAAAAAATTTCAAAACAATATTTCTTAAGACTTTATATAAGGCGAATGATTGTAAACGCAGAAGATATCAATTAAATTCTAAACAACAAATTTCCTACTATAAACTTGACAAATATGGGTCTTTTCAGAACAAGGGAATCAAGGCATATTAGAATACAAATGATATTTTCAAAACGCATGGCCCCTGCGCAAGGATGACACGCATAAATCGAGAAATGGTCCAAATTTTTTTCTTTCCCTAATCCTTGCGTGAATTCTGCTTCACTGTCTTCTTCGTTCTTTTTGCACTTTCTGCTTGTTTACATGCGTTTTGGAGTCTTGCTCAACAGGTTAGCCCAGACTTCTGCTCATAATTCTTTTAGAGAGAGTTTGAATCTTTGATAGTCGTTATACTTCAATATTAAAGCTTTAAAATACAAATTTTGTTTAGAACTGTTGAAGCTTATTAATATTTCACACCTTCTGGATTCGCTATAGTTTTGGTGGTTGACTTAGATATTACCACAATTATATTCCAGATTTTCGTTGAATTACATTTGCTGAGTTAGAGCTTCTCTTCACTGTTGTAATATAGTTGGCTGTTAAATCTCATAAAATGATAAAATTCTTTACATTTAGAACGTTGGTAAAGCTGCAAATGTTAAACTATGAAAATTTTATCTAATTATTGTGTAATCATGACATGAGAGCAGAAATATACAAGCCCAATTTGCATTTTTGGCCTAAGTACAGAAACAGAGGGAATGATGACATTATTGATCATTGGCCCGTAAAACACATGATCACTTCTCTGGCTTTCATTGAAATTTGAAATTAAGCAAACTAAAGGATGGACTTACTCTGCCTTGAATGTCATAGAGTGACCATACGCTAAGCCATTGCCATAGCTTGTCCATGTCCAATGCTGGATGGTTGTCATTGCTTGGGTCCACATTGTGAAATTTCCAAAATACGAAGCCATTAGTGCCCCCCCCACTAGGAACTCGAGAGTCCAGGGTATAGGTTATAAGCATAAATGAGATTTGGGGTTGTTTAGGATGCCAGAGTGAGCACCCAAGATAGTCTCAATTGTTGCTTTGCCTTCAAAAACTTACTAATGTTTGGAGTTTATGCATTGAACTACCCCTGTGAGAGAACATAGCAATATTTAGTATTAAGTGACCATCTAAGGTTAATATAAACTTTTATGTTATCTAAACATCCATTTGGGATGTTCTAGTTGATGGTGTTTTCATAGGTAGTCAATGTCAATCTAAGCTCTTCACAATTCATTGGTGCCACTGGTGCTGCAGGTGGTTTTAGTGTGTGAGCTCCATTTGGGCATAGATATAAGTTTCATAGGTACGATCGAACTCTCTTGGCTAGAAGTTTCATATGTACAATTGCTTGTTCTTACTATCACGCTCTACTTTAGTCGGTTGTTTTTGCATATAGTCTCAATATATGCTACAAATTTGATTAAACAAATAAAATTTAAGCTTGTACGGTTTGTAATTAAGCTTGTACAGTTTGTAATTAATTAATAAAATGTTATGAGCTTAAAACCATAGTTATTGCTCTGCCTAATAAGTAGACAATTTAGTATTTCTTCTTCTAACATAGGGGTATCCAGGATTACAAACATTGTTATTGTGATGCAAAAAACATTGTTACATTGTAAGTTATAAATTACCTTTGCTGAATTGAAGGTTATATTTTTATAGTCTAGTAGAATACTGTTTGACTTCGATTTACGTATTCAAGTGGTATATTTTGAATATGCACAGCCTCGATTGTCTTCTTGGAAAACAATGGCCTAAGTTTAAAGAAACAAATAATTGTTAATCAGTGATATATGAGAAAACATAAAGACGCTTGACACATTACCTCTTGTTGTTGACCTAAATGAAAAGTTAGTTCGTGCTCCTTGCACCAAAGTTGGAGAGCACAATTTAATTGCAGCATGCAACTCCTTAAGTTGTCCCCACTTTAGCTGCCTTAATAGTCCTAAAATTATTAAAAGCTATGGATTATTAATGAGTACTTTATTCATATAATTATTAGAAGCGTGCAAAATATGCTACTCACCATATTCTTCAAGAGGAATGTAATTTTAGACATTGACATGATTAGTTTGAGATAACTAAAAGGCTTACGTAATTTCCAACACTAAAATTTATAAGAAATATATATTTACATAGAAATATAATAACAGTATTTGATGAGGATTAGACCATGTAATAATTTACATAGCTTCCATTTCTTGCAATATAAAGTGCTACTTGAAATGCAATGTCTTCAGTAGACCTTATATATGTCTTCCCTCCATATTTTTTACAGCTTCAAGAGCAAATTAAGTACAATTACTTTAGTGTTACAATGATTAATAGTCATTTTGTTCTCATTCATTGAAACATTGTTAATGACTAATGCAATTAATGTAGCACAATATTTCTATTACGATAAAAAGATTTTGCGAAATCATCAACTTGGATTCATCTTACAGCCATAAGGATGCTCTAGTACCCTCCTCTAAGTTTGGTTCAGATTGAAAACCCTAGTATTTGATGGTGTCAGTTAGCTTTGAACCCTGTCCAGCATATGAACATGGGGCTGAAAATGGTGGACACGAACAACCTAGATCTTTTAATATTTTTTGCAGGTCAATTTTGTTGTTCTTTTACTTTCTGCCCAATAATCCCTGAAAATTTTGTGTACGACTAGAAGCAAGAAATTCCATGCTTTGCATATTACATATCACAAACATAATGTTAAATTAGTATGATGTCTCACTATAACAAACATTATGCTTTTATGCAGATTGTATGGGAGCCGTACACGCATACGCTGGGCTCCCTACCTGCGTATTGCACTGCCGGGCAGCATATTTGGAGGGCCGAGGTGCCGTTGATATTCTTTTGGATAGTGGAGTGGCATCATCCTGAGCGAGTCCTCCGTCAGTTTGGGATGAAGCAACCAGTTCCAACTGTCGTGGATACGTCGCCTACCCTTCACAAGATATCCCTTCAGGGTAAATGGGAGAAGAACTGGGAGGTAGAACATGATCCCTTTATTCGGCAATGGGCCAACCGAGTGAATGTAGTTCGCGGGTCCGATCTCCTAGACGGTGATGATACGTACCTCGTTGAGTACATGATGTGGTACAATCGCCACACAAGGCGGTACATAACACCAGAGTCTGCGTATTGGGAACTCATGGTGAGGCAACAATTCCTATTTTATGGATGAAACCATTGTTCGATTAAATATCCTCAGCAGCTTTATCATGCATGCAAAAGTCCACAATAATTATCGTTGTTACATCTCTATAAGTTTCTCTGTCATTTTGTTTTAAAGTCAAAAAATACTGCATGAGTCTGTCATTATGTTTTAAAGTCAAAATACTGCATGATTTAGTTGTTCATAACAAACTGAATTTGTCTTGATCCAATTTGTTTGCGTGAGGAATGGTTAATGGGCAATGACTAATGATGACCACACCTTTGTTCATATAATTACATTCAACTTTTAAAAAAGGTGGGTTGGGTTGGGTTTTATTGTATTTTATTTTATTTTTTGTTTAATTTTTTTTTGTTTTTGGTTGGCTTGTACTTTCAAATGGACGGTGCAACTCAGTGTAGTAGTGATAAATTCACATTTCATGATAGTTTAGATAGCCTTTCCTCCAGGACTGATTAATGTATTACATATTCCTTGATAGATATTACCTCTAGGATTGGGAAGTCCTTTACTAAACTGTTGGTAGAATGCAATTCCGAACAGCTTAAAGGTCATTTAAAATCTTGCAAGTATGCAGCAAGGAGATGTGCATTTATACTAGATTCAAGTATGATATATGTTCTAAGTTTTTGGTACTTCCCTTAATTGAAACTTGAAGCTGACATTTGATATTTTCAATTCATTTGATTTGGGCGTGTACGTTAGGAAATAATAACTTCAAAATATGTGTCCTGATTGCAATGTGATATTAATGGAGTTGTAAATCTGGTGAAGCCTAGATACAGAAGTGAAATTTTGATATTTTCACTTATGCTAAGATTGAACTTATGTACAACCAACTATATGTGTTTTTTAGAAGTATTATCTCAATGTTTAGATTGCATAGCGATAAACATAACAGGAAACTGAAAATTCCTGAGTGTTGGGTTGGAACTATAAATTTTTGCACAGGGGGGGCCAACCCCTATTTTTATACACTGTCTTTTTAAAGATGCTTCATAATTATAAGTAATATAAGGATTTCATTAGCTATGTTTGCTACTTTTTCTTTTGATTTTGGAACAGATTTATCCAAGTTTTGCATCATACTTGCGTTCTTGCTTTTATGACGCCCTTGTTTTGTAGGTTCGGACGATGATTAGGTCTATACAGAGGTGCGATGAAGGTTCTGACATGCACACTGACCTTACATTTACACTAGAGCTTGTGGAGGAGCTAGGCCGACTTAAATTGGCGAATGCGCTTGCAGAAGCAGTTGACATTGGTACACAGGCCCCAGTTCGTGGCGGGCAACGTGGTGGGTCTCGTGGGGGTGGACATCGTGGAGGTGGTCAAGCTGGTCGCAGCCGTACGACCGAGTCGGCTCCCATCTACGAGGAAGGGAATGAGTCGGGTGCAGAAGAGGAATGGCTTGGCACTGATTGGGTACTGTCTGATGACGACGGCAGGACACCGCGATGCACGTCTGGCGATGGTGCTGGGCCATCCCATAGCGTCGATCATCAGGGCACTGTTCCAGCCCACACTACATCCCATGGTGCTAGCACGGACTATGAGGGCCCTCCTCGTATGTCGCCCCCAGTTTTCAGTGGATCTGCTCATGACGGTGGATGCATATTTGTCCCCACACCAGGCATGCCCACCCCACCTCTAGTGCATGTGGACCCCACCATGTCAGCTCCATCTCAAACCCCCCACGGAGAGGTGTACAGATTGAGCAGATATCGGCTGAGGACATTGAGCCGGTGGAGACTTTGCGGAGATCGCAACGCCCGCGTGCGCATGCTCCCGATTGCGGGACCGGTGATGGTATGTACTTCGTCTACACTTCCCATCTTCTTGAGCTACTTCTACTGTGCATTTGATTGATTATGTTAATTTAATTATGCTGTTGTGTCTGATGAAACAGGTAAGATTAGACCTGTCAGGGCATATGGGCGGAAACGAAAAGATCATTAAATGCCTTAATGTATGCTTATGCTTCCTGCCAATAGGTGACTGCATAGTTACGTTTCACTTTTTTTCTAAAGTAGCCTTTTTTTTTAGACCTAACTGCAATGGTGGACACGAAAAGGCCATTGAGCCGGATTGTCCTTGTGTGCTTATTCTTCATGTGTATAGGTGTTTGGAATAAGCATGCAAAATGTTCTACTAATTGGGGAGAATCTTGGTGGCTGTGCATCTATTTCTGGATCATTGCTTGGGGAGAATACTGGCTGTCAATGTGTTTGTTGTCAAGAAATTGATATTTTGGAGAAAACCCATAAGGCGTATTGTATTTATTGATGTATTAGGAAGTTTTTCTGCACTTGGAGTTTTGATTGCAATTTGACAAATGTCTGGATTGGTATTCATTTGAAGCCAAACTTTCTTGTGTTTTTGTATGTTGTTAGCTACAGTAAAGTGGGTTGTAAGAGAGTAATTTGTTTTTTTATTTTTTTTATTTTTGTGAGAAACAAATGTGTGGTATTGTTGATAAGCAAGAAGAAGTAATTTGATACTTTCTGTAAAAGAGTTTGATGACGAAGTTTATGCGGATCAATGGCAGAACCAAGTCCTTTGTAGCAAATCATTTATCGGAGCCTCTACAATGCTTGGCTAGGTATGTGTCTCTCTCCTAATTTTCTGATTCGCCTTCCCTAAAATTCCTAGATTGGTACATCCTCCTTCCCATTTTCTTATTTTTAATCTCCTCTCTAGAATGATTAGATTTGTGTACATTTGATTACAAGTTTGTTAGTAGGAACTTTGGAGAATAGAATTTATATTTTTTTTTTTCTGAGTTGTAGAGCAGCTCACAATATAACTTACCTAAAGCTGAAAACGGCAAAAATCTTAGTTATGTGTGCATGTTTTGTTCCTTTCGCTTCTTGGGGTTTGTAATTGTTATTTATCATTGTATATATTATCTTTTCATTTTGGTAGCAATTTGGGGACCCAATGAGAAACATTTAATTGATTATTGATTTTTTCATCAATTAGCCTTCTTATTTTATGCTTTTCAGTATATATATATATATATATATATATATATATATGTTGTGTGTGTCATTGGCCAATGAATCAAATCTTGTCCATCATTTGCTTTAATGAAATGATGGAGGCGTTCATTGCTTGAATTGGGGATGAAACAGCCTAATGATTATCTTGAGGGCATGGTATCCGTTAAAAAATTAAAAAGTAATTGAGTGTGTTTTCTATTCTGGTTGGAAAAGTAATAGGATTTAAAGCTGCTCACTCTTAGTGTTGTACGATGGTTACTCACACCATCAGAGCACACTCCTATAATTATTGCATTTGCACGATAGGCTTGTTTTGTTGAATTTTGTTTGTAGTTTCGAGAGATACTTATATGATGATATGTGTTTGATTTGACATTTATGTAATTCAAGAAAGTGGTTTAGTTGGCCTCAAGATTGGTGGTTTGATTTGCACGGTGGAAAATCTGATATGCAAGGTTGAAAACAGAACCACCGTCCGGCATTCATTACCAATCTGACTGGTTTTCTATTTATCTTCACATGATTGAGAGTTGAGTTATTTGCTTGAAAGTTGGCTTTATAGTATGTATATGGGTGTTAGAGGACGCTAGAATTGAAAAAAATTTCCAAGGCTTTGCTTACCCTTCCAAGTAGTTGCAAGTCTATGTTTATCCTCTATTTGGTTGAATGCCTTGCTAATCAATTTGCTCAAAATTTTATGAATTTTGGCTAACCATTTTTGCGAACACATTCTCTGAAGATAACAAGGCGGAGTATAAATTATAGATCTTGATAATAATCTCAGCCATTTCTCTTATATGTTATTCTTCAATAATTCATCAATATTTTATAGGTTGTTTTATCTGTTGAATACATGGTTGTTCATGCTTCTAATTGTATAGTTTATGCTTAGGAATTTTCATTTTTCCTTGGAGGGAAATGCAGTTAAGACCATTGAGCTGACATATCAGCTGGCACGTGACTTGTAGGAGAAGAATGAGGACTTGTCTGCTCTAGAAAACGGTATGCAGAGTAGCAAAAATATTTCGTAGAGAATGAATTGCTGAATTATTGCTTCGTTGCTGGCATTTATCTGGTTTTTCATTAGACAATTTGTGTACATGCTATAGGACTTTCTGCCCCTACTTGCATATGAAGGGCTGAATAAATTCCCAGCGGTTCATCTGCTTAGCAAATAGTTGCTGAAACTTTGACTTGGCCTTTTCTATAAGTAGAGTGCAAACACATTGGTCTTTTCTATAAGTAAAATACTAAATCTGTGCATGTTCTCGCAAATGCTATAAGAGAATAAGTACCTAATGATCTCAACTTGTGAAGGTGGGAGATTTTGTCTCACCCCATTGAGTCACAAACTTGTTTTAGGTTGTTAGACGTTCTTACTTTCATTATAAACTTGAGACATTTTCTCATCTATAAGGCTAATTTATTGTGTTGGGTCTTCTAGGTTCGAGGGTCTTTGAGTTTTTACAAGGGCATTACACCAAACTTTCCTGAACAATGTTCTCGTTCGAAGGGAACCGGCCTCCATCAAATTGGCCATCTGTGGGTAAAGTTGAAATACATGGTTTGCAGGTAACTATTTTTTTTTTATTTAATTTAAAAATCTATAAGGTTCTTATGCTGAGATTCTAAGAATATTATTGATAAAACAGATCAAATATAGGCTGATGCACTTGTTATGAGGGGGATCAGTTGCACATTTGAGGAAGGGCACAAAATACGTATTGTTGGCAGAATTGGCAGTGGCAAGACCACTCTCATAGAGATGAACCTGTTTTGTCCAGTGGAGCTAGCTAGAGGGAAGATATAGTAATGTATCTATTGAAACCTGTAGTATTCCATGTAATGTTCACTTTTTACGTAACTTTGAAAATTTTAAGTGTTCATTTTTTTTTCTAATTCAGAATAATATTACAAGGTACATCATAATTTTAGGGTTTTATTTACTGTGTTTGGGATTCAAGAACCTTTATATAGCTGTGTTATTTGTTTTTTTAGTTGGTTGGTGTCAATTTTTATTCATGGTCATTTTGTTCTGGACTTTCTATATCGTGGCTATTAAAATTTTCAGAATTGACTTGAAGAATTTAGATAATTTTCTAATGTTGGACGATTTATCATGTATGAATAATTCCAATCCTATCTTTTTTAAACTTTGAATTTTCTTTGATTGGTATGGATTGCAGTGAATCCTCCAACGAGGAGGATTTCCAAATCGTTCATGTAGAGGTTACGCAATTCATTGTTGTGTTTCACGTCATGTACATTCGTTAATCGTGGCTCATTGTGTATAGGCTGATCTAGTATTTTGTAACTACACAATAATGGACTGCAGTGAATCAAATAGACGGGGTACGACCAAAGCTGACTGAATAGGATCAAATAGAGTAAATAGAATGTAGTACACCGATTTTCCTAGAAACTACAGTGGACCGAATAAGACCAAAGTAGATATAATGGACCGAATAAGACCAAAGTAGTCCAAAAACAAAAATATATACATATCTGCCAGTGAAACAATTGGAAAACGATGACACTTCTACTTAAAGCACACACGAAAGTAGTTACTTGCAAGAATACATATCTTACTAAATACCACAACAAGAAGTCGTACTTTTGCATTCATGCATCTGTACGTTGTCTCGTGGGTGCATCAACTTCATCATCCCCCACAACATGAGCCACCACTTCATTCAACATGTTTGCACTCAACGTTGCGATCCTCCTTGCGTGGTCACGCTCCTCAATGGCAACTTCCAACTGATACCTTAACAAAGTGTTCCTAATGTCTCCACTGCCATAGTTGGTTCCTTCGCTTTCAGAAGTGCTAGGTGGAGTTGAGGTTGAAATGTTTGGAGTTTCCCACGATCTAGACGCACCACCATGCACGCCCATACCATTACCATGCAAATACTCCATGTATGCAGCTTCGGCTTCCCTTCGATCTTTATATGATTTGTGATTGGCATTTGGGAATTTATGAACTTGTCTACTCGCATCTAGCCAGCTGTCGTATATGCCTGGAACACGACCGTTAAACACAACATAGGTTCGTCCCATCCTGCTCTACAAACACGCAATGGTGGGAATTCAATTGCTCTAGAATGTGGTTGCACCTTCTAACGTATGAAGTGGGCTTTTGTAGAGGAAATGGAGCTAAAACTCGATTCTACAGAAATCGAGTTATAGCAACATCTACACCCTACATAAAATGCGGAGTTACATGTAACTTGACTTCTTAGTAACCGAGTTTCTGAAATGCCGTCATTTCAATATGTCTCGTCAACAATAACTCGATTTATGTGGTATCGAGTTTTATATAAAATCGATTTCCTTAATATCGAGTCATGTTGTCCCCCTCCCCACATTTCAGAATCCATGCACGTGTCTGGCTCTATCTGTGTTGAAAACCTTCACTGTCTGGTCTCTGAAAAAGAAAGCCTATGAGGTGAACAAAGTTTGCTAACTCTTCTGCCATTTTCCTTGTCATTATTGCATCCTCACCAGGCGTGCTGTTGCTGTGGTCCCCTTCTTCTTTGTTCTGGCACATCTTCCCTGATAGGTATATATTCACTTACATAACTACTTATAATTGGATTGACTTACATAACTACTTATAATTTGGATTGCTTTCTACAACTGTCTTATTCTGAAATTATGTGTGTGTATATATATACATAAATGTATGTATGTATAGATATATGTATGTATAGACAAACGTATTTACCCATATCATAAGATGTATATGTGGCATGAACAAATATATGTATATATATATACACACATACACACACACACACATATATATATATATGTATGTATGTATGTATGTATGTATATGCAAATATATGTAAATATTAACAAAGCTACCTACCCATATATGATCACATGTATATATATATATATATATATATATATATATATACACATAGACATGTATAGGTATGTCTACATATAATGTATGTGCTTAGGGCACCAATTTTTTGAAAAACACCAAGGTTAGGAATTGCAAAAACTGTTAATGCATTGAAAATCCTGAAAAAAATTGTCCAAAAAATGATTAATTATTGTGTGCTCTTATGACATACATTAGCAAAATCTTATATGTGTGTGTGTGTGTGTGATAGTGACATTGTATACATATTGTTCCTAAATATGTATAGATATAGTAATGTATATAATAATTATTTTCGAGAATTTTTTTGGGAAATATGTATATAATCATTCTAAATAAACATATATATAAACAAACATTGTACGGTGAATTCATATGATGACATATGCATCCATTCATACATATTAACAATGATGTGTAATGTATACTGAGGTTTACATTGTATGGCTTTTTCAGTTCTGAAAGGCTTTACTGTGTGGGTTCTGAAAAAGAAAGCCTGCGAGGTGAACAAGTTTTGCTGACCATGTTTGCATTTTCCTACTCCATATTGCATCCTTACCAAGCGATATTACAAACACCCTGATTCTTTGTTGTGGCACGTCTCCCCTAAAAGGCCAATCTTTGTGTCCAAACGAATCAAGTGTGTACACCTATAATTAGGATAGCATCATAGTGCATCTGTAAAAGATTAATTACTGTTGCATTAACATAACCCCCTATCTTCTACATGATAACCACAATTAATTGTCCTTATCCAGGTCTGACATGGGTCGTCACTGCTTCTACGTTTACTATGATGGGGAACAGTATTTCCATGACTTGCATGGGCTGTCCTATAGAGGTGAGTCAGTGAAGCAGAAGTTCATTGAGTTGAAATGGGGAACACACTTGAGAAAAATGCACCGGAAGATAATGGTAGCTCTACGGTTGGACAAGGAGTCACATAAGATATCCATCGTGTACCGTGCCCCCCAGATACTTGTGAGTACTCAGGTTGTCTACAACTCAAATCCGTTGGGTTGCGATGCTGACGTGGACATGATGTGGGCAGTGATTAAGCGGACCCCCCAGTTCATAGCGTCCGACTTGTATGTAACTGTTGAGGCTGTTGGGTTCCATGGTAGTGCAAGTTCACAGCATGCCAGTGGGGTGGAAGAGCCACACTCATTGTCGGTTGAAGTGCATCCTCCCTTTGCCTATGCCACGCCTTTCCCCTACAATAATCAACCATGTAGTGCGGTTGATCATTTGGACAACACCGAAGTGGTGGGCGCCACCAATACACATGATGTGGGAGGGTCTAGTCACACATATAAGCATGTCCAAGCTGATATGGACGGGGGAATTGATATTGATGCCAGCCAAGATGTATACGAAGAGTTCATTGATACTGATGGACCAGTGGACGACGCGGAGGTCTTAGATGTACCACTGATCGAAAATAACGAGGAGGATTGCCTTACAACAGTTCCTATCCCAGAATGGTTCACATCAAACACATGGGACAATATTAATGACCCATCACCTGCATTGGGTACAGGACATCTTACAAGTTGGCATAAAGGTGACCACCCAGCAAGGGGGATGCTATTCAAGAATAAAGCCTCTGTTCAATATGTGTTGACCCTCTACTCTGTGGAGCATAATAAGCAATACAAGGTCATCAAGTCTGACACCAATAGGCTGGTAGTGCAGTGCAAGAATGAGGCATGTCTGTGGTCAATTCGGGCCAATTGCAGCAAGAAGCACGGGATGTGGGTTATCAGTACATGTAAGGGTCCTCATAGTTGCTCATCCCTCCAGCTACCAACTGATGGGCGGATGATGGATTCAAAGTTCATCTCCATTGCACTTGAGAAGTATGTACGGGAGGACCTGACCCGAAAGGTAAGGGACTTGCGTAGTATGTTGCATGTAAGGCATGGGCATGATGTAACTATGTACAAGGTTTGGGAAGCCAAACAGAAGGCAGTTGCACGTATTTACGGGAATTTTGACGAGTCGTACGCAGAATTGCCACGATTTCTAGCTGCATTGTCTGATGCAGATCCGGATACTGTGACCACATTAAAGTGTGACCCCCATGTCCCGGGGACTTGTATATTCAACTCCGCGTTTTGGGCTTTCGGTCCGTGTATTAAAGGGTTCAGGCATTGCAGGCCGGTGATAAGCATAGATGCAACGCACCTCTATGGCAAGTACAAAGGAAAGCTGTTGATAGCAATGGCAACAGATGGTAACAACGAGGTTTATCCACTCGCATTTGCCGTTGTCGAAAGCGAGAGCACGGAGATATGGGGATGGTTCTTGGCATGCCTGTTGACCTATGTTACAGACCGGACCAATTTGTGTATAATATCCGACAGGCATCGTGGGATACAATCATGCTTCGATGACACCACTAGGGGCTACTTGCAACCGCCCTTAACCCATCACCGGTATTGCCTCCGCCATTTAGTAAGCAATGTTAACACTAACTTCAATAGTGTGCCGTTGAAAAACTTGGTATGGAACGCAGCAACTGCGAATCAAGTTAGGAAGTTTGAGAACACCATGGATTGCATCAAGAATGTCAACCCGGATGCGTACGACTATCTTAAGGAGGTAAATCAAGAAAAGTGGACACTTGTACATGACCATGGGCACCGATATGGGGCAATGACAATCAACCTGTCAGAGTGCTTCAATGGGGTACTTAAGGGCGCACGTAGCTTGCCCATAACTGCAATGGTGAAGTTTACATTTTACAAGGTGAACTCATACTTTGACGAACGTCGAAACAAAACCCTAGAGAAGTTGGAAGAGGGGCAAGTGTGGTGCAAATATGCCTATGACAAGTTCGAGGAAAATCAAGAGAAGGCGAAGCTCCATATTGTTAGAAGGATGAGTGCGCAACAACGGTTATATACAGTGGAGACACAGTCTTCACTGTTGAACACTGGCGGGGGAGATCACACCCATAGGGTTTCCCTCATAGACATGACAAGCACGTGCGGCAAATGGGAAGCAAACAAGATCCCCTGTTCCCACTTGATAGCAGTTTGTGCCAAACACAACCATGATGCCACTGAGTATATGGATCATTTCTACCGCCTTGAAGAACGGTATCACAGCTATGAGCCTATATTCCAACCACTAAAAGATAGGTTAGAATGGCCGGAGCCAGCAGAAAGGAGAACCGTGATGCCAAACCAGCGGTTGATCCGTGAGAAAGGTCGGCCAAAGTCCACGAGAATCCGCAATGAGATGGATGACGAGGATAGGGAGTTGCCAACCTCATTGTGGATTGAGAATGGACCAAAGTTGAAGTGTGGGTTGTGTCGCGAAGAGGGTCATAACCGTCGTGCATGTCCAACTCGAAATGTGGCTTCAACAAGCCATGGTGCTATGTAGCAGGTAACAATTAGAAATCATAGTAACAAGGGGGTATCATAAGTTATTCTTCTTTACATGTTTAGGTATTACATTATATGAGTTATAATTAAGATGTGGGCAGTAATTTGTAGATTGGAACCATGATAGTAATACCATTGTATCAAATTTAGCTCCACTTTGGGCAATCTTGTGATTACTTCTTCAAGTAGTTGCAGTTAGTCTTAACTCCTACATATTACCATTTTTTTATTTTTGTCCCAGTTTTGGTGTTCTTTCAATCTTATTGTTTGTGGTGTACTTCTAGTATTCATGGGGTCTCTATTTCCCTAACTGTATATGTTTTGCTGCAGATTTGTAATTGTCGCCAAGGTGTAACTGTAGATGCTCCTCATTTAAGCAGGCAAGCCTGAAGGCTCTTCTGTATTTGTCAATTCAATTTATTAATTACCGTGGGTTGTATACTAATTTCTGTGTTGGCTACTCCTCAGAAAGGAGGCAACTTCTGAAGAGAACAAAAAGAAGGTGTCACTCAAATGCTATGACTCCATGTTTGCCTAAAACCATTGTTGGCGGATGCTGTCCAAGTTTCAAGTTACAATTGTGAAGAATGTTTAAAATGCAGAAATTGAACTTTTTATTTTTGTACATCAACTGATTTAAATGCATAGAGGCTCTTTACTTACAAATAAGCTTGTATATATGGATGATTTTTTTATTCGCGTAATGCAAATGGGGGAATGTTACTGATGGATGTGGTTGGTCTGCATTTGTATGGATGACTTGTTGTTCACAGCATGGTTGTCAGCAGGTCCACTTTTACTATGAATAAGCACGCCAATACTGAATGGGTGTGAACAGTGCAAGTCGCAAGAAAAATTCCAAATAGAAAGGTTATACTAAATAAAACTCGATTTCCCAGTTAACGAGTTACGTTGCAGTCCATTCTCAATCGTCTTCGACTCAATCCATTCTCAATTCTCAAGTACCTGGGTTACTCGATTTCTCTAGATCCGAGTTACGTTGAACACAGTTAGATTCCTCTTGGACTGCCTGTAGACCAGTCCAAATATCTGGACTGGGTGTTCGGGCCCAGTCAACGTAACTCGATTTCAATATAACCGAGTTATGTTGAGAACAACTCGATATCCCTAGCTTCGAGATAAGTTGAAGACCATTGTGCACACTTAGATTCCTCTTGGACTGCCTCTGGACCAGTCCAAAAATCTGGACTGGGTGACCCAGTCCACGTAACTCGATTTCACTATAACCGAGTTATGTTGAGAACAACTCGATATCTCTAGCTTCGAGATACGTTAAAGACCATTGTGCACAGTTAGATTCCTCTTGGACTGCCTCTGGACCAGTCCAATTATCTGGGCTGGGTCGGGAAGCCCAGTCAACGTAACTCGATTTCAGTATAACCGAGTTACGTTCAGCAGAACTCGATTTCTCTAGCTTCGAGATACGTTGAAGACCATTGTGCACACTTAGGTTCCTCTTGGACTGCCCCTCTGGACCAGTCCAAAAATCTGGATTGGGTGACCCAGTCAACGTAACTCGATTTCACTATAACCGAGTTATGTTGAGAACAACTCGATATCTCTATCTTCGAGATACGTTGAAGACAATGTGCACACTTAGATTCCTCTTGGACTGCCCCTCTGGACCAGTCCAATTATCTGGGCTAGGTCGGGAAGCCCAATCAACGTAACTCGATTTCAGTATAACCGAGTTACGTTCAGAAGAACTCGATTTCTATAGCTTCGAGATACGTTGAAGACCATTGTCTACAGTTAGATTCCTCTTGGACTGCCTCGGGACCAGTCCAAATATCTTAAATCGATTTCTGTATAAGCGAGTTATTGGCGTGTAACTCGATTTCTTTAGTATCGAGTAATTCTACTTTAACCCGATTTTAGGGATATCGAGTTACGTCCAAACCACCACACACAACATGGATTCCTCTGACATACATTGCGCACAGCATGGACTCCTTTTAGTGGCAGTACAAAGAACTCGATTTCTGAATAATCGGGTTATGTGTATGACCAGGCCACTATTTAGTGCTCAAACGTACGAAGCAGCAACTGTTCAACTTCTCAGCGAAAGTTTGGAGAACCAGAACAATGGCTTCTCAATGGCGGAGAGACAACGACGATGGTCCTGCTGATCGGTCCCCACACTTTTTCAAGATTATTCTGCCGAATGCTGTTCAGGAAGGAAAGCTTGTAAGTATGCGTAAATTTATAAACTAGATTCCTCTGAAAATCATATGCTAATACACTTCGTACACTTCTTCTTCTTTATTTGTGATTCTTGAAAAAATGTACATTTGTTACATATAGTCAGAAAAACTTTCATTTTGCAATACGTAGGTTACACTTTAAGAAGAACACAGTCACATAACAGAGTACTTTTGCATCGAACACTTTTATATGAACAAAAAATGAAACAGGGATAATCGCATGGTAGAGATTGAGGAAAAATAAATACAGAGCAAGAGTAGATGGCATTTTTTTGAAAATGTGATAGGGCTTATAGGGTCACCACAGATGTATAACTGAATTTAAACTGTGAAACTATGTCCTGGGATCAAACTAGGATACAGAAATCGTTCACTCTTTTTATCATTTGTTTTTTAGAGTTCACAAACTTATGAAGTGGCTGAGTGGCAAAAATTTGTACGTCTAAATCCAAATCCTGCCCATAAACAAAAGTGGGTCATCTTCAATGTTTCCCCAACACCCCAAAACCAAATCACAGACACATTATCAAAATACAACATTTCCCCAAAATTTTTTACATTTCAACAACAACAGAGAAATGTAAAATGTTGAAAGCTGTTGATGGTTATTTTCGTTATAAGATTAGGTTGTATAAGAAGCATAAAAATTCATAAGATTTGTTACTGTCAAATATCGAGCCCTTAATATGACAGATTGAGGTTATAGCTATTAAATATAACGTCAATGTTGCATGGGCTGTTATTTTATTTTGTTTGATTTTCTTTTCTTTTTTGTGTGGGGGTGGGGGGCTGTAACTAAGGAGTATTCTGCCATCATTCAAACTTTTATTTTCTAGCATTGTGTATAAGGATTTTGTCTGCTTTTTTGAGCTTTTGGTCATCCAACAAATAGTAATACCATTGAACACTTATGAAAGTAATATGACCTAACAATCACTAAATCCATTTTTCCTGCAATGGTAGCTGCACAACTCCATAGAGCTTGATTGATTGCATGTGTTTATTTCCCTAGCCTGCATTTATGTTATGGAGATTCTTTTTACAGCGGATTCCAGATAAGTTCGTGCAGAAATTTGGAGTGGACCTGTCAAATATGGCCTTTCTCACTATTCCAAATGGTAGAAAATGGAAAGTCAAGTTGACACAACATGCTGGGGGGGTTTGGTTTCGAAATGGTTGGTTCGAATTTGCAAGCTCTCATGGTGTAGCCGTGGGGCACTTGCTGGTTTTCAAATATGAAGGAAATTCACACTTTGATGTACTCATATTTGATGCCACTGCAACAGAAATAGACTATACTTTAGACGACGAACTCCAAGTTCATAGGATCGAAGATGATGAGAGTGATGACAGCTCTGTTGAAATCATCAAACACTTTTATAGGGGAGAGGGTTCAGGTTTGAATGTTACACTTTTGTAAGCAACTGGTTGATTTGTTTAGCATGTTTACTATTAATTTTATGTGCATGACTTCATATTTTCAACTCGTTTCAGGATCAGCCCATCCTAAGAAAGACGGTGGTGTAGCTAAAAATCGTGTTATAGCCGATGCTTTTAAATCAGAAAATCCTCTTTTCACTGTTATCATGCGTCCATCCTACGTTAATGGCAAGGATCGTGCGGTAAGCTTTTAGCTTTACTAAAATGGAATATTTTTGTAATTTAGAAATGCAACTCCCATTAACTATCATTTTTCATAGATCAATTAGAAAGATTGTCACACTAGATACTTGTGGCTGGACATTTTGTTGGTAATGATTTAAACTTATTTGTGTTTTTAGGTGAAAAGATGTAGATCAATTAGATACTTGTTGCTGGAATATATTTGTTAAATATCTATTATTGTTCCTTGTACAGAGTTTACCCCAAGACATTATGAACTACTTACCGAGAGACGGGTTTACCAAGGACTACACCAAAGCAACTATACTCCCTGTCAAGCTCCAGATTGTGGACCGATTATGGCCTGTGAAGCTATACATTTATGAACGAAGTGGGGGTTCATCATGTGTCGTATCAGCTGGTTGGTCTGCATTTGTGAGGGAAAATAGTTTGCGAGTAGGAGATGTTTGCGTATTTGAGCTGATTATGAGGGACGGTGTTGTGTTAAACGTCCACATTTTCAAGTGCCAAGACTAAGTGGTTAGGGTGGATGCAAAGTGATGATAATATTATGTGATGTTTAGAGTGTGTTTACTTTGCAACTTTACTATTCATCCCTATATTGTTCATCCCAGTTTGCAACTTTATTGATTGGGTACTTTTGTGATGTTTAGAGTTTCACTCTTGGAAAATTTTTAATTACTATGATGAACTTTCATATGTATTTTAAAATGAATGTGATGCTGTATTTTTTTCTGCGCTTTTGTTTGGATTTTGGCCTTTTTGCATGTCATTCAATTATATTACATTGAATGGCGACTCTTGGATTTTATTTTAGGGGGGTCAACATTGTTATTGCTATAGGATTTTGTTGTTTTCAGATGACATTGTTGTATGTTTTGTATATATTGTAACACTTTAATACAATAACACTTGAGCTACTTTTAGTCATTATTTTTGATGTTTGCAAATTTAGATGTTTAAAAAATAAGTGAGAAGTTAATCCATCAATTGTGTCAATCAATATAATGTGGCAAATTGAAAAGCTTGATAGCTAAATTTTCAAAATTTCACTTGGTTGCAATTTTTCAAATGTTATAGATGAAATTGGAATTTTGTGTTAAACTGCAAGGACTAAAATAGGTACTGTTTTATTTGGTTGCACCTTGATGAATCGTTGCTCAAAGAAAAATATCATTGTTTCCTGAAAAATCTTTGTATCTTACAAATGAATAACACAAAATACTGGTGAAATATGTACCAATACGCTATTTGCAGCCAAATTTTCCACGGCTCCTTTGCCAGCTAAAAAACCACGACCAAATTCGTGTATGGAACTATTCCAATGCCAAGCTCCCTGCATGTACAAAAACATTAAAATTCGAGAGAGCATACTCATGCTTCTGGATAAGATAATTAAATTATATTGAAATCAAATCTACACAAAATGGATGATATTTTTTTTTTGTTGCAGCAGTCCTTCAAAAGAACAGTAGTGTTGCAAACGCAAGGATGAATATAAAGGGAAAATAAAAAAGGAGAGAGATTTAGGATACACGGAAGCATTCAAGACACCAAAATTTATAGAAAAACATCATCTTTGAACTGAACAAACCTGCAAACAACATCTGTCAAACTCCTGTCATAACTGCTGCCATTAACTGCTTATGAAAGTGGGTCATCCACACGGCACAAATGCAAGTAATTCTATCATTGTCATAAGGAATCATGAGTCTGGATTATTTCTAAATCCATTTTCTCAAGAAATTTTCATGAAAAATAAATTTTCATGAAAACTGTGAAACTTACATTTTATTGAAAATCATACCACTAAAAAAAAAGTAAATAAAAAATATTAAATAAAAAGGCTCCGCATGATTTTTGGATCGAGTTTTAATGAAGACTACTTGTAGCAGTCCTAGAATGGCAGAATGATGACACTAGAATTTAGGGCAGCCCTACAAATTTCTTATTGAAGGCAGGTAATGCTTACATCACATCACAAAAATATTCATGAACGGCAATTCTTTATGTTAGCTTCAGCACAATACCTTCACCATATTGTACAAGGAAATTGAGGATCAGACACATGAATTGAGGTATCATAATTAACAAGCCCAGTCAACTTGTTATTGTCAATACCACACTAAATTAATGTTGAGAAATGATTACACCTAACAGGAAGATTAAGGGAGAAGAGGTCTATGGGTGAGACCAGTGAAAATAACTCAAGTTCTACAAAATTGAGTAACTCTGCAAATAACTCGCTTTATGATGTATCCATTTATGTGCAAGCCATTACACACAGAAATTGCATTCTTGAGATATTGTACTGCAAATAACTCGATTTTACCGGAGTCGGGTTTTGTGCGAGGTAGCCCTATACAGTTGGATTCCTCTTGGACTGCATCTGGACCAGTCCAAATATATGGGTTGGGTGGGTCCATGTGTACAACGTAACTCGATTTCCCAAATCTCGAGGAATTTGAATTCTTGTGATTCTCCACTGCACAGAACTCGATTCAAGTAGAATCGAGTATTGTGGCAGGCTTACCTTTAAACTTCGATTCGTCTTGGACTGCATCTGGACCAGTCCAAATATCTGGGGGCCCAGAAAAATAACTCGAGTTAGGTATAATCGAGTTATTTGAAATTAACTCGTTGTCTGCAGTATCGAGTTATGAGAAAGCCGTTCCACCATTAACTGGATTCTTGTTATTTATGCTACACATAACTCGATTTACAGACAATCGGTTTATGTGCAAGCCCTTGTGCTGGAAATTTGGATTGCATGTAACTCGAGTTATTGAAAATCGAGTTATATGGACATTACAAACTATTACCCATTTTTATTAACTCTTCCCCAGTTCTGCAGAACTTGCAGCTGTCCGAAATTACATCTTTGATTACTCTCGCTTCATCCGGCTAGAACCCACAATTTCCCGCGCAAATTCGTCGAGGATTTTACATAGTAAGACTCTTTTAACGGTTGCTGTCTTTGAAATTACACATTGTTGGTGCATTATTCTCAAATTTTGCATTTTGATGCTTCACACTTCTATGTCTATGTCTATGAACATTGTGATGAAATTGGGTGTTTGGCTAGTCAAATGCATTGTTGTTAGTAAGGTTGCCTATGTCATACGTTGTCTTCCTTCCACAAAATGAACTTGCCAGTGGCTCCATATGTGTGTGGTATAGATATATGCTGGTTGTATGTCTGAACTGTACATTGTGGTATAGATATATGCTGGTGAAACTTACTACATGTAGCTACGAATTTCGAAAATATGTCACTTCCTAAATCCACTTGTATGTTTCCTATATAATAAGACTTCTGTTATATACTCTAGGTCTCTAACTTCAAATTATTGACTCGGACCAAAATGCATTACAATTATTGCACCAACTAAACAACCCGTGAATAAGAATATTGTTTTTTCATTGTGTAGTTGTAAACTGCTCTAGACAGTATATTGTGTGCATGATTTTCTACACATGGTATCTGGTTACTCTTCAATTTTTGTTCTCTGCTTCAAACTTCATTTTGGTTCTGTTTTACCGTGTGAGCTGATCGTGTTTGCACTACTGACCATCGATTAGTTATGGGTCCGAAGAGGACTAAGAGGGGAAAATGCAAAGCTGCATCCGAACCTGAAGTGGTGTTTGATCAATTAAGGTTCCTCACGCCAGAAAATGAGCAAACCTTTGAAACCTTGATTAAGCGTAGGCGTATTTGGGGAGAAAGGCAAATCAATTTACAGGAACTGCATCCTTTTGTTCGTGAGAATCTACAGTCTAGGCATTGGCTGTCCCTATGTACAAACATACAACCCCCTCCAGCTGACTTGATTAGAGAATTCTATTCAAATCTATCGGTGCATGAGGATCTTGGTGGTCACAAGGTGGCATCGTCCATACGTGGTGTACCGTTTACAATAACTAGGGAGCACGTATCTAAAGCCCTTGATGCACCTATAATTTGTACACCTACTTATCCAAACTCTATGTCTCCTCGTATTGATGATGTTATGGATGTTCTTTGTGGACGATCAAACAATCGAGATTCTGGCCGAAGTATTAGCTCAAGTGAGTTGACTGAGCTTAATTATATCTTCTTTAGGATAGCTTGTCACAACATTTTCCCTATCTCTCATATCCATACAATCCCTGTAGACAGGTGTATCTTGCTTTACGCCCTCGTCACCAATAGTTCCATTTGTTTTCCTTCCCTTTTCATCGAAACCATTGTCAAGGTGCGTAGGAGCAAGTATAAGAGGCATGCTTTGTTTTTCCCAGTTCTCATCCATAGGGTCCTCAAATATTTAGGATTAAAGAACTTTCCTTCCCACGAGTTGGTTCACATCCAAGCCCCTATAGGAGCCAAATTTCTGAAACAGCGAACTGCCCAAAAGAAGGTTGTCGACCTCAGTGTTGGTCCATCCAACAGACCACGAGTACGGTCTACTACTGGAGATGTTCAAGATGAGGACATGCATGGGGATCCCACATCTGTTGTTGCCGAGGATGGTGATGATGAGATAGATGTTGACATTGTTGATGCAGCGCATACATGCCCTCTTCCTCCCTCTCTTCATGCTATGATGGAGACCATTATGACGACTCAGGCAGCCCATGGTCAGCTTCTACATGGTCTTCTTGCCGAGGTTGGAGCTATGCGAGCGGACTTAGGTCACTATAGACGTCCTGTTCCACCTTCTACACCATCTGACTCTTGATGATTCCCATTGGGCATTGTACCCAAGGGGGGGACGATTTTCAGTTCGTGGTTGGTATAACATATTTGGAGAATTGTATGACAGTTCTATATTTTGTTATTTTAGTGGCAATTTGAAGAACATGGTATCCGTTGAAAGTAATTTGATATATTAATATGATGGTTAGTTTCATGCCCATCGTTACTATCATTAGTATTATTGAAATGGATGTAATGGTCTAAGAATTTTTTATGTTATTATGTGATTCTATATAATATCAAGTAGATCCAAGTCTGTGTGTAAATAAAATTTATTTCATAATTCTGTACGATGCTCACGTGTTTTTAGATTATAGTAATTATTAATACAAATGGAAGGTTTGTGAAAGCACAATTCGTTTACAGGTTTTGATATTAACGATGAACCACCTAGGAGATTTTCCTTGGAACAATGGCTGAAGCTATATCTTGACTTCAGTCAACTATTTTTATTGGAGGTTTTGCTGAGCTTACATGTATTTTCCACTAATTGGACATTTTTGTCGATCTTAAATCATCAACTATATTATTCTGAATTTGATCCTCGCCTGGACTATTCCTCATGCATCATATTTTCATTACAAAATTTATTGATGAAACCTTGCAGTGCAGACTCGTCGAAAAAGATAAAAGCAACACTTGGCATGACCTCATTCACTCTAGCATTCGGTCTAACGGATTTTTTTTAATCAAATATGAGGAATCCAAACAGGGGAAGCCCGTTACATAATATATTAGATAACAGTGAGCTGAAGATAATAAACATCGTGAAGTTTAATGTTGTTGTGAAGGACCAAACACGATTAAATAGATATAACAGTGAGCTCGAGCCACTAACATCAAAGTTCTGAGAGTAAAGTGGTGCTTTCAACCTGTAAATGTGTATGGGACGTGATTGTTTGAGAGCTCAATTTCAGTGTTCAAGATGGTTTTACCATGTGCAATCTCTTCTAACCAACAGTCACGGATTATGAGAAGAGTGTTTTGACTACCATCCTTGAAAATGACCAACGATAATGAACACCCTGATGTTTAATGTTTTTACGAATGACCAAACACAATTAAACAGATATAACAGTGACCTCAAGCCACTAACATCAAAGTTCTAAGAGCAAAGTGGTGCTTTCAACCTGTAAATTATTATGGCACGCGTTTGTTTGAGAGCTTAGTTTCAGGGTTGAACATGGTTTTACCATGTGCAATCTCTTCTAACCAACAGTCACGAATTATGGGAAGAGCGTTTTGACTAGCATCCTTGAAAATGACCAACGATAATAAACACCCTGATGTTTAAGATTTTGTAAAGGACTAAGCACAATTAAACAGATATAACCAGGAGCTGAAGCCACCAACATCTAAGGTATAACAGATGTGGTATTCAGTCCAAATTGGGCCTCGCTTCAAACCGACAAGTCTTTCACCACGATGTTTGATCGAATAGTCGAGTAAGCAGGTATTCCCTCAAATGCAGTGTCACATTAATTGGCTACGATTACAAGAGAAATTTCAGTGTTTCAGCCTGTGGCGCTACGTAATTTGTAAGAGTGATGGTTCTGAGACCAAAGTGATGCTTTTAACCTGTAAATGTTTAATGACCAAAGATAATGAACACCGTCATATTTACACACCATGATGTTTACAGACATTCAAAATGACCAAATCACAGAAAACACTGTGATCTTCATAATTTATTTTGTGACAGACCAAACATAATTAATAAATTAATATTGTGAACTTGCTGGTGAAAGACAAAACACAATTAATATAGCGAAGTTTGAAGGTGACCAAGTTCCAACTCTAAACACACATCACCAACCTGCTTCTGTAGCACCAACTGTAGTCATATCAAACTCCTTCAATCGCAGCACATGCGCCAACAGACGCTGCTGCTTAGTCAAGTCATGTTCGATGCTCTACACGATGTGGATACCCAGGTCGACACTGTTTCACACCCATACTCACGTGAATACAAAATTCTGAAATTGGATGCACAGATGTCTCATTTACATCTACTGTTGCAATTACTGCCCACCTTTGATGTGACATTACGAACATTTAAAATCCTGTTCATATAGCGTTTTTCCTGAAGGGTTTGACATGACAAGCCCTAGTAAGTGAAATTGTAATGCCTGGATCGTGAAATGAGGTTATAAATGCACCAGTGACATAATGTTAACTTTCTACCCCGCTAACTTCGTAGATTGATTAAGCTATGAGTCGCAATGCCTCAACATCAAATCGTACAATGCGAAACAAGTTTGGACCTACTTCAACAAATGCATCATCACAAGTTCCAACAGATCAACAACTACATACATACACAGACCACTATGGAGGAAAATGGGTTGGAAAGAAGAGAGATTTCGTTAATATGCCAATATACACGTATGAGAGTCTTGGAAGCGTCGGACACATCATGGCCGGCAAACCTACAAAACTAAGTACAGATACCACCGCAATAGAGTTCACTATAGCAGAACCACCATGGTCAACCCTATACGAGAAGAGGTGTGAGTTAGAGGTGTATTGTCGATGGCACGGGTTACGAGTTCCTAAGGCACGCTCTGCCGAGTTACCCAGAGATGAACCTGCCAACATACTTGCTCGTCTTGAACAAGAGAACAATCAAATGCAAAGGCGACTAGACCATTTTCACGCAATCCAAAAAGCTAGGAAGCATCTAAAGGGGAAGGCGCAAGAGCGAGCCATGAAGTCTATTAATGAAATTACTGCGTTAGATGATGAAACAGATATTTCAGACTTCTCAGATTCAAGCAATGATGATTTCCAAAAATTTCTACCTACGAACATTAGACGTTGTTGTTAATGTCTACACATTATGTGCAATACATAATGTTATTGTTAATGTGTGACAAATGATGATTATGTATGTTCAACTTTTGCAACTCTAAAGATTAACTGTTTATTACTTTTGGCTAAGTTTATGTGAAATCACTTTCTCATTTTTTTCATACGTGTTCTTTGTTGCTACATTCAAGTAATGTGGGTCATGGACGGACAATGTCCTTTGCTTTGTAATGTAGGGAAAACCTTAGGAAGTGAAATGGCTCCAAATTATATTTATTGCACATTACTTGTAGGAAAATTTAATAGATTCAATACATACAGACTGATCCAAACCACATAGACCAACCACGAATATGATTCAATAATATGAATAATTCTTTTATATGAGTTGTTTGAGTCACGATATAATATGCACGTATCTGTGTATCTTAGTTGTAATAGTGTCCTACTTTATATAGATACATTACATAAAGACTCGTCCAAACCAGACTAACCACTCACTCACTGAAAATCCATATGGCTCACCCAACACACTCTCACAACGATATTTGGTTTGCTTAAAAATAGGGTAAAGGCCTAAAAGCCTGATCAGCCTTTAAAATGTTTCATTCAAGTTATTGGTTTGTTGTAGCATTGCTTGAAAGCTCCCTAATATTGCAATTGTGATGATCGGAAGCCATTGATGTAAAACTTGGAAGCATAGTTTTCTTCATGTAATTTTACATTGATGTTGAGAAAATGTAACTACATTTTCTACCTGCAAAGACTCCCTGAAAAGTTTGTAGGGAAACAGGGGGATAAAACTCTCTACTGTTGCTACACTCATTGCTCGTAATACTAGCATTTGGCAAGTGAGGTTGGAAAAGGCTAACACAGCTCGACACTGTTCGACGAAGTCATGTTCGCAGTTCTGCATGTGCTGCTCAACAACTCGACACTATTGAACCCTGTCCAGTCATATCATCCATGCTCACGTGAATAAACAGATATGCAACATTTTGCAATGCACTATTTTCAAGGATGCAGAGGACCCCTCATAAGTGTAAGCAAATTTTTGGGGGTAAGCTGTCCATCATTGCTACACTTGATTGATGTAGTTCTGCATGTGATACTCAACATCTCGAAACTATTGAATACATATACCCACTCACGTGAATACACATATGTGCAACCCTTTGCAATGCACCGTTTTCGAAGAGGCAGAGCATCCTTGAATTGGTTATGCATCAATTTTGAGTGTGAGCTGTCCACCATCGCTACATAGATGTTGTTCGTAGTGCTACATGTGCTGCTTAACAGCTTCGCACTGTTCAACCCTGTCCAATCAATACACAGATATGCCTTCTTTTGCAATGCACCGTTTTCAAGGATGCAGAGCATGGCTGAAAAGTTTATGATACATTAAACACAGCTTAGTACTGTCTCAACAAGTCATGTCAGATGAAGCACAGGAATTCTGAATAGTTTTGAACAAGACATACCAAACTGGTCAGAGAAAAGTCTTAAAACCACATCCATCAGAAATAAACCATAGTAGTGATCAAAGTCCCTAATTAAATATAAGCATAAACATCACTAGTTTAAATTTTAAACAGGTTATCCTTGTCCAAACTCTGATGGTCAACCAAGTGAAATATTGAGACACTAATCACAACAGGAGTCCTTTCGATCACCTCAAAGACACAGACATCTCCTTTTTCTAAATTATTGTCTTTCGAAAATGCAACCCAGCCTTCCCCGAATCTCATTGCTTAATATGTTTTGATGGAGGGTAATAGCACAAGACATTGATGTGTGACAAATTGCTTCCCAATAATATACTTGCTTCCCATATATGTTTCCAAGCCATATTTAAGAGAACATCATAATCACATTATGTATAAAAGCTCACCATATTATGTGGCCACGAGATACCCATGAAAGAAGGATTTTTAGGCTTCAACTTTTTGGCTGCTTGGATTGCTCTCTCTCTCTTCCTCTAGACATAATCGGTAATTTTTTAAGAACAAACTTTTCTCTGACTTCATGTTTTATGGGTCTGTACATTGAGGAAGAAATGTTTGTATCATCTTTATCTAAGTTTTTGATATTTTTACCTGATGATCTTCCAATTTACAATTCTTCCTAGGTGGATATTGAATCTCAATGGCAGTCTTATCAAATATAACAATATGGAAGCTTGAATTTCCTTCATATCTGAAGACTAAAAAATAACCATAACAGATAGAATGGTATTCAGCGAAATCCTGCCAACCATTACAAAACCAAATGTTGTTATCAGCTTTCTTCAATCACACTTGCCAAATTTCACCATAGGGAGCAATGACTGTAGCTACGGTGGATAGCTCAGTATTGTTGAACCCTGACCAGAAGTACCCATCCACACTCACGTCAATACACATAGCAGCGCAAAAAAATTTTGTGCATCAATTTCGGGTGTTATTGGTCCTATTGCTACATTGATGTTCGTAGTGCTGCTCAACAGCTTTGCACTGTTGAACCCTGTCCAGTCCTATCACCTACACGCACGTCAATACACAGCTATGCATCCTTTTGCAATGCAGCATTTTTAAAGGATGTACCTATAGCATCCCTGAGAAGTTTATGATACATTTAACACAGCTCAACATTGTCTCGTCAAGTCATGTCAGATGAAGCACATCAATGTTGAATAGTCTTCACGTGAATAAATACGCAACCTCTTTTGCAGTACACAGCACCAGCCCGCTACTGTAGCACAAGCTATAGCCATATGAAACAGCTACCTCAACGAATCACATGCACCAACAGACGCCACTGAACAATATACTGTCAAGTCATATCATCTTTATTCACGTGAATACTTATAGTCACATCCACCTGAATACTTGCCCTTGCAAAACCCCTATATAAAGTCCCATTTACATCTACCCTTGCAAAACATCTACACATACCGAAGTCCCATTTACATACATCTACCCTTGCAAAACTTCTACACATACCGATCTGAAGTCACATTTTCCAATGTCAATGCGTAATTGGATGCTACCTCGTTTTCCAAATAACTATAGAACGCAAAGAGATTCTGACGAGAGGGAATACTATGCCGGATTGCAACAGGAGTGGGACTTTCGCGTGAACGAGTCCAACGCTCTGCACAATGATCTCCTGCAACTCGGAGCGCCTCTTGTCGAGCGTAGCTCGCTCACACTGCCACGACAAAACATGCACCAGTATGAGCGTGCAGTGACGAAAATAAAAAAAGAGAACAATCTTATGATACTTTGTAGGTCCAGGTATCATATGCTACAATTGGCGGAGGAGCAAGCCGTTGCAACAAACAGGCAACTCACTCCGGCAAAACGTAACAATGTCCTCAACTACGAGGACTACCTATCAGAATGAATGCCACTGTGGTGTGTGTGTGTGTGTTATGTCTATGGTTAAGTTAATAATGTTAGTGTAAGTTATTTTATGTTTTCTGTGTTATGTCTATGGTTAAGTTAATAATGTTAGTGTAAGTTATTTTATGTTTTCTGTGTTATGTCGTACGTGCTTATTGAAAAACATCATGTGTGAGAATATTTGACTTTTATGACTTATGTGAGAATAATCTACATTACGAATAACGTGCATGCTTCTCATAATCAATAATAAGGTTTACATAGTACAAATGCAACCATACATATAACACATAGTTAAGCAAAATAGTTCTCCAACAAAATCTAATTACACCACGACACGACATGATTACTCTTCATCTGACATCTCCACGTCTGACTGATAAATGGGATCAGCAAGAAGTGATTGCATGAACTGTGCATGCTCGTACCACCCTTCCTGCACTGACTCTCTAATCTCGACTTGGGTCCGATATCGATTAAGACGTATCTTCATTCGATTATTTTCTTCTCTTATGCGGTTCAATGCTTTACGAAGTTCGTCCATGCTGTCTCTGGGCATCTGTGATGCGAGTCGCCGAGGCACTGGCAACTTAAAACCAACCAACTCATCATAAAACATTTGTTGTTCACGAAATAACCAAGCCCACTCCTGTCTCATGGTATTGTGAACGTAAGCACTATTTCGCAAATTCGGATTGATTGGATAGCTGAACTCATCTTCCAATACCCAACAACGACCCATAGCAGTGAACACATCATGAGGCCTATAGAGTTGTGGGTTGCCAGAACCAGACATTGACACTGAATACAATAACACCAAATGATCAAGTTAACAGTGTGTATCAACTGTTGCTAAATAATGTAATCCTGCATAGAATGGTACACAGCAAAGACATTCATAAAATGCAAGAACTATTGCATGCTAAAAATGAAATACTAACACTAACACCAACATTTGACCATAGACATCGAATGGTACACAGCAAAGACATTCATAGACATTGTTGGTAATGTCTACACATTGTCTTCAACACTAAATGTTGTTGTAAATGTCTGACCAATGATGATTATGTGCAATACAAAATGTTGCTATAGTAAAGAAATTATTTCATTCTCTTCTGACCAACGTTTACTACAACAAATAACCAAAATCACACCAATGTACTTACTTCACATTCATTCAACCTAAAAAATCAAAATTTAGCACAATATCAAATGAAAATAACATTGCCCTAAAATTGTGATGTGAATTTTTTACCTGAGGTGATACAAATTTCAATTGAGTTTGAAAGCCGCTGTTAATCCGTGGAGGAGTTCCAACTCAGTTCAGCAGAAAGCGTCCTCAGTTCAGCAGAGAGCGTCCTCAGTTCAGTAGAGAGCAAGGCACACTGAGTGGGAGAAGGTGTGCAGAAATTATAAGAGAATAACTCGACTTTACGCATATCAAGTATACTTTATAACTCGATATTACATAAATCGAGTTACATTGAAACACTCCACCTGACACAAAGACAGTACGAAATCAGTGTTTATAACAGCATAACTAACTCGATTTTTAACTAATCGAGTTATGTAGAGATTCAAAAAAAAAAAAATGCCAGCAGTGGGGGGGAAAACCTGTATATAACTCGATCATAGGAATATCGAGTATTTCATATAACTCGATAATACTAAAATCGAGTTACAAAAGAGGGGCATTTCCCTATTTACTTTCAGAATGAGGGCACAAAGATGTTTAATTTCCGAAAAAAGGGCATTTGCCCATTTTGGCCTGAACCCAAGTTTAGAGCTAAGGATGCTTGTATCCAATTCTTTTCTAGGAAGTAAAAAAAAAAAAAAAGTCCATACTCCATAGTCCAGTGATTAAAAAAGAGAGTCAAGAAAATGTGAAAATGTGGATTGAAAATTCCCTATGGTTTAAAATCAGGACACAATACTTGAAATTGTAGTGGGAATATCAATTAAAAAAAATTGTTATGCGAATATCTATTAAAAGAAAATTTTCCCAATGGACTCCCCATTTTAATTTTAAAAAAGGGAAAAATATTATATGCAATATATATTTTCCCATGTAATTTTGGTTTTTTTTTTTTTTTTTTTGTTTCACTTTTTTTCCAGAACATGAAAATTTTATGAAATTTCACAGCTAGCATAGTCCTTACACGAAAACTAAACCAAAAAAAATAGAACCTTGGTTGACACAAAAGCAAAGATGTAGCCACTATAAAGCATTTTCAAATCCATTCCTATGGATATGATTTTAAGCATTTGATACATTATATGAACTTACATTAAGAGGTGCTTAAAGGCTAGTTTAGAGTTAAGGATTCTTGTATCCAATTCTTTATACAAGCTAAAAAAAAGAGGTAATAGTCTAGTTGTTAAATAAGAGAGTAAAGAGAGGTAAGAATGTAGATGAAAATTTCTCTGTGGTTTAAAATCATGAGACACAATATTTAAAATTATTGTGGGAATATCAATTAAAAAAATTATTGTGCGAATATCCATTGAAATAAAATTTTCCGATTGGACTCCCCATTTTGATTATAAAAAAGGAAAAAAAAATACTCTAAGCAATATATCTTCCCATTGTAATATTAATTTTGGTTTATTTTTAGTTTGTTTTGATTCACATTTTCTTTTTAGAACAGGAAAAGTTTAAGAAATTTCACAACATAGTCCTCACAAAGAAAACTAAACCCAAAAAAAAAAAAAAAAGATTTAGAAAAAAAAAAAAAAAAAACAAAATAGAACCATGGTTGACGCTAAAGCAAAGATGTAGCTAGCATAAAGCATTTCCAAATTCATTCCTTAGCATCCAAATAAAACAATTTTTCTTTAATTGAACAAAGACCAAAAGAGAGTGTTTATTTACTGAATTGGTATCCAATGAAAATTTTAACGCTCACAAATGCCTCTCCCTTGGGCTTGTTCATATAGATTTACGGCATCATTGAAAACTCATTCTGAATCTAATTATATATGAACAACAACCAGTTTTCATTTTCATGTGTATTGCAGCATCCTATGAAGCAGGGTATCCCAATTAAATAATAATTACCAATTACCTATCGAATAAACAGATTCAAACCCTAAAGCTTAAACTACGTATAGAATTTATGTATTTGAAGTGCTACCTATTAATTATCACTAGCCTCTATGCACGCGCATTGTGCATGCTTAGAGGCTCTTATATTTTTTATTCTAAAATTTTTTAAGTAGTAACTGTAATTTCTTTTTTGATTGTGTGTTTGAAAGTGGTGCAGTGATATAGAGAAAATATTGGATAGGAAAATAAAATGAACGTGAGGAGAAAGAATGCTGAATTTTAGGAGCTCTCTTAGTTTTAAAATTTTTTAAAAAAAATGGAGGTGTTTTATTCAAATGCAAAAGGAATGAAAAAAATGGTTAAATTTTAGGAGTTCTCTTTTTAAATTCAAAACAATAGTAGCTGAAAATATTGTAGACAATATAGATAGATTGATTATTTTTTTGACATTTATGAACCTATTTCTAGAAAAACTGTTCTTCATTAATGAGGGTATTTTTGAATCAAATAAAAGTCCAGTTTAAAAAGAAAAATTTTCTTATAAATAATATAGATAAGGTCTACAAGTGAGAGTTGCACTTACGGCGTACAGTAATAATGACCGCAGTATCCCTCAAGTATAGTGGCACCACCGTGTATATTCCTAAAATGAAAGCTATCATCAACGTTTTGATAGACTACTATGCCAAAGCATGGTCACATCTTGTAATTGTACAATTAAAAGAAAAAGTGTAAGGCTTATTTAACTATAGCCTATAGGGTGAAGAATCAAGGAGATGCAACACTTAGATTGGAATTGTGTCAATTTGGTCATTAACCTTTCACTACCGTGTCAATTTAGTCCCTACCATTTTATTTTGGATGAAAATTGTGGATGTGCCAAAATAAAAAATTAATTTATTGTCATATCAACGCAAATTAATTTTTTATTTTGGCCATTAGTCACTTGATCAATTTCTATCCAAGAGATAACGGCAGACATACTAAATTGACACGGCATTGAAAGGTTAGAGACCAAATTGAAATATGATGTAAATGATAGGGACCAAATATGTAGTTTAACTAAAAAGATATTTGGAACAAAAAAAAAATGCATTATTAGGCTCTTGTAAAATAACCAAAAAATTGTATTTTTGTTATGGAATATTTAAATGCAACTCACTTTTATATGGCTTGCAATATTCTTTAAGGGGTTCAATGTTGAAAGTTAAGGGTGGTGCAATTAGGAAGACTCTGTTTGGGACTTTTATGTATTTATCCTGTAGGTTTTTTTTTTTCTTTATTTAATTTGCACAAAAGATGGGATGTGAGGATAGGGATGAACAGAGTTATAAAATTATAAACATGAATAAAAGAAAATATTCTTATGAAATTTATCTAAAATTTAGTAGTTTTTAAATTAGTAATTTTATGTGTCTAACCCTACTATTTAAACTTTCAACTTTCAGCTTCAATGGATTTTGGTTGTTCTCAGTTTTCTAAGCATATATAAAAGTACATCCCGATTATTACTCTTCTAATCTAGATATTTTCCATTTAGCTTGTCATTGGGACAATTCATTCGTAAAAGTCTCAACCAATGTACATTGCAGACATTTGCATGAACAGAATGAACAGTACTCTGTTCATGCAAATATGTCTTTTTGCATCTTGTACTAGTACTAATAAAAGAGTGATCTTGATCCCTAATTATCCTAACTATGTACAAAAGGATAAGCAGCACCTTATACAACACTCTTTATAATATTGTTGCAAATCACAATATGGCATGTTCAGAAATATCAACATATACATATTAATTATTATTATGTTTATGCTTATTATTTTATTACCATTTTATTTTTTCAAAATACACTGAGTTCTATAAAGTCTTCTAGTGAGATATAAGGAGGCCAAGTGTGAGATAGAGACGCTAAATGGCGAGCTAACCGAAGCTTACACCAAGGTAAAATTCCTTGAGCTTGAGGTGGTGCAAGCAAATGCCAAGGTAGAGTGAGTCTCTACACAGAAGCTTGATGATGTCCTTTCCTCTCAAAAGACCTTCTCCGACAAAACCGAATTAGGATACACAGGAGAAAGTAGTTCAAATGTGAACATATCCAAAGAAGTGAAGTTTGTGAAGGCCAAAGAGCCGGTTGTAGTTGCTCCTACTGTTGAAAAGGCAAATGTTGAGAAGAAGAAAAATGTAACTGACTAGCGGGTGTTGAACAAGCCCTGTAATCAATCTATGGTCAGGTTTGAAGCCAAAGCAAAATCTCTTCCACGATCACAAAAAGGTCCTAGAACGAATCATGTGTGTCATCACTGCGGACTTCAAAGGCACACTCGACCCAATTGTCATAAGCTGAGAGCATTGAGGAATGCTAGTGATCAAAGGTCAAGAAGACCAAGAAATGACAAGAGGACTTGGGCTGTTGAGCTATCAAGAGATCGAAATGTTGATCCTGGAATGATGGACGTGATGAAGATGATTGGTGCATTTACCAACTGCTTGAAAAGCTTCACTAGAAGGTTTGAAAGTCCTAACTCTCGTACCCAATCCTATAAGGATATCACCCCAAACACACATGACGTGTGGGTGATGAAGGGTACTCATGCATAAGCATTACCACATGTCCATGCATTAATACTTCCTATGTTGTGTGATTGTTGGTTTGTTTATTGATTATGAGAATTGAAAATTGTTTGTTTGTTTCATTTTTTTGTTTTTACATTGTTGCTTCCAATCAATCTTTTCCTTCTTGTGTGTCAAAAATCCAAAAACCACATAAAAAGTAGAAAATCCAAAAAGATTGATCGACATTGTTGAGTTTTGTCTCAAAATATGTTTTACCTTGTACCTTTGTGCAAATGGCTTTGTGCATCTACGGGCATAGCTTGTTCCCTATGCACTCATATTATTGTGGGAGAAATCTTGAAATCTATGTGACTGTTGTAAATAGATCTTCAACCTTGTCATGAATGATTAGTGAATGGTTTTGTTGATCTTGAGACATGCATAGACTTGTGTCTATATATTTCTCACTCTTTATTTTATTGTTTTTACTAAAAGAGCTCATCAAATGTAAATCTCCAAATGAAAAGAGATATTGAGCTTCAAAAGTCTGCCGCACATACTAGTATTTGACTAGAAAAAAGGGAAAGCGACCAAAAATTTTTAAAAAAAAAAAAAAATGTATGATGCCCAAAAAGCCAAAGGCTAACTCATCAAAGTGAAATATCAAAAATTTCAGGCATCAATCTCACAATGAGATGTGTTGATTCAAAAAAATCAAATGTTATGTCAAACATGGAGCCAAATGAAAAGCTTCAAAGATATTATACTCAAGCCTTTGTGGGAGGTCATATATGCATATTTCTATAATTGAAATGGATCACATTATCTAGTGCTAGTTGTGTATACCTTGATTGAATTGATCATTGAAGTTTCACATTAGACTAAGTACTATCTCATTTTTGATATTCACACACAACACACATGTCTATGTTCAATGAATGCCATATTCATTCGTGTGATTGTACTTGATTAAATGTGTTTTCACATGCTCAATCTTTGTTGATCAATCACGAAAAGATTTTTAAGTGTTTTAGTTGTTTTTGGAAAGTACTTTGTTTTTGCAAAAATTGTCAAAAATTTCAAAAATTGTATTGCCCTGTTCTGGCGACTCAGTCGTGGGTAGAACCAGTCGCATGCCCTAGTCGCGAGTCCATCACAGAGATTTTTCGTGACTCATTGGCGGGTAAATGCTTCAGTCGTGAAAAAGACTTAGAATATTTTTCAAAAATTTGGAATTTCATGCTTTCCGCGGCTCAGGTTGGCAACTTGTTCGCGGGTGGAAGGTCCAGTCGCGAGGGGTATATAGAGATTTTCGCGGCTCAGTTCGTGACTCTCTCATGAGTGGAACTTCCAGTCGTGAAAAACACTTAGAAAATTTTTTCAAAAGTTTTCTTTCAAGTGTTCTGGCGGCTGGCCCTGGCGACTTGCACGCGACTTGACTCAGTCGCGAAAAACACATGTTTTGCGCAAATTGGGCAGTTTTTAAAACCTTTTTAGTTTTCCCTCGAACATTTCTGACTATTCATCTCCTTCCTTACCTGAACACTCTCAAACTCACCGTATCACTCTCAAACAAACTTCCATTTTGAACCATTTCATTCTCAAATCTTCAAGGAAAAAGGTATGGGTTTCTATTTTCTCACTCTATTTTACATATTTATCCGTGCATTTCCTCATTTTGTGAAATTTTGTTTGAGTTTGTGTATTTTGCAATGTTCGTGCATGGGTTTACTCTATTGGGTTGGCTAAAGGGGTTTTGTTGATTCTAGTGATTTGATGCTTGCTTCACTTGTATTCTTGTTTGTTTCTTAGATGTGTTTCTTGATTGTGTTACTCTGTGCATATCATTCTCATGGTAGAATGTCACAATGACAGATATTTGTGACTTTGTGATTGACCATAGTTTACAGTGAACTGAATTGTGACTGTTTATTCATCATAGCTGAACATCTGTTACATGTTTTAGTATACATTGCTTCAGTGTTGCTCATTCTCACATACTGCTGACTGGGTTCATGTACTATGTTTAAGTGATATCTCAGTTTGAATTTCAATGAGTCTCCAATTTTTTACTATCTTGAATCTAATCAAGTTGTTGTTCGTGTCTTGTGTTTGTGCACTTGGATCTTTGCTATGTGTTTATTCTTTTGCAGATGTCTCACCGATCGTCCAAAGAAAAAGAGATTGTAATTGATGTTTCATCATCCCCTGTTGCTAAACGAACTCGTCTCTCATCTCAGTCGTCTAAAGACTCAAACCATGAGAGGTTCAAAACTCTTCTCGATTCATAGACTCACTCAAGCATTTTTGAAGATGCTACTCCCATAGTGGAACGAGTGGTAAAGTTTGACACTTTAGGAACAACTTTTATCCCTAGAATCTATGAAGCTAAAGATTGCGCCAATTTGTTCGGGAATTTCAAAGACCCGATGGAAAAGTTTGTTAGGGAATTCTTCTCAAATGCGAGATACATTGGAGTTGAGTTAAAATGCTGGGTAAGAGGAAAAGAGTTTTCCATCAATCCGAACTACATAGCCAAGGTCCTTCGCATCACTAGACCTGAGAATGTGGACCTCACCCCTTATGATGATCGAACTCCTAAGGTTTAAGACATTCTGCAAGTTCTTGGGCCTGATCATGAAGTCTCCAGTAAAGGCACATCTATAAACACTGCAAAGTTTGCTCCTGAGTTGACCACACTGAAGCTAATCATGTTCTCCAATCTTTACCCATTGTCCAACACTACTTTCATCAATCTTGGAAGAGCACAATTCCTATGTGATCTTATTACAGGAGCCTCGATTGATATCTGTGCCCATATCTTCCAGACCATTGGGAAGATCGCGGCTCAATTAGCAACACGAGCATGTATTCCGTTTTGTAGTCTCATCATGAAGATCATACTTCTTGAAGGTGTCAATCCCCCATCAAATGGACAAATGATCAACCATCCTCGACTAATATCCATGATAACTCTCCAAGCTAGCAAAAGTCACTCCTCTCAAAAACCAAAGAGTGAACACATGTCTCCTGCTACAACATCTGCTCATGGGTCAGATACACCTGTGCATACCGTGACTATCTCTCCTATCACCCCTGAGTTACAGCCGAGTAGTAATCAGCCAGAACAATCTGGTCCTCAAGCTGATAGGTTGGGTCTTTTGTTTGAAAATCTTCATATGCGCATTGTCGGAATTGAAAGACTTATCTACTTCACCAACAATCAAGTTCAATTGCGTCTCACGACCATGGAGAATCGGCTAGATGCTATTTAGCAAAAGTTAGAGGACAGCCTTTAACTATTTGTGCCAAAAAGGGGGAGAGCTTATTGAAAGGGAGAGAGCAACACAAAGGGAAGTGTGCATAGTAAAAGGGGGAGTTGTGTGCTCAAGAGGAGAAAGCTGTCATATACACTCATACATACCTTTGGACATATTGCCTAACTTTGGCTAGCCTAGTTTATCAGTTATTTACTTATAGTATTCTATTGTCTTTATAAACTCTTGGTTTTGTCTGGCTATGTTTCTTAGGTTATTGGTTTGGTTTAAAACTCATGGATCTATTTTAAAACACTCATGTTACTTTGGTTTGTTAATATTTAAAGTTGTTATTCAGTATATTTTTTTGTACCCATGTTGCTTTTGTAAGCTTTTAGGGTTTGTTTCCATGTGTTTTGTAGGCTTTTATGATTTGTACCATGCTTATGCAGCCTTTATGTTCTATTGTCTAATACTTCGAGCTAAATGTTATGCATTTTCTTTAAGTATTCTCACTCTTGTGCCTTTGTAGGATTTTGTTCCTAGATGCACATACTTTATGTATTGTGAATTGGTTGAGTGTTGGGCATGCAAGTGATTTGCTTTGAGCTTATTGGCTTATATGTCCGGATGTTTATTCCAAGTGTGAATGAGCATTATGGTCACTATTTTATAGTGATTGCCTGTTTGGTCAAGCCATGGTTTATTTCTCATTCCATTTTGTTTGATCATATTGTGCTTGTCTCTTATGCAATTACAAGTTTTTCTGCATACAATGATGATACTGTGTTGTTATGTTTCAGGAGATTCTTGTTCATATGATTCAAGAGCTTATCAGATTCTAGAGTTAGGTGTGAGTGAGTTTTATTCAACTGTTCCTAACTCACATGTTAAGTCTAGAGTTTGTTTTAGGGTTTTGTCACGGAATAGCCAAAGGGGGAGATTGTAAGGTTGAATTTTATCAACCATCTTGTTAGCTTTATTCCGTGCCAAATTTGCTTGTATTTTAGCAATTAGTAACCCTGTATTTAGGTGGGAATTATGTAAGGGTAGTGAGTGAGAGAGTGTGAAGAAATGCTCAAGATTGTGCAATGATGCAGAGACTCGCGGGTGACTCGCGACTGGCAAGCCGCCAAAGTTGGCACACGTGTGAAGCATGCAGGGGAGCTGAAGAGTCATGCCAACTATTGCACTACAGGACAAAAGTCCCAGGCTGGCTAGGTCGTTAGTTCGCGACTTGAACTCGCGACTCAGCCCAGTCACGAGGTCAAGTCGCCAGACCGCCTTGTTTGGGAAAAACTGACTTTTCACATTCCTTCTCACCCTACTATATATATACCCTTATACCCACGATATTCAGGGGGCTTCCAGAGAGAATTTTGAGAGAAAAACCCTAGAGAAAAACAAGATTGATTCATCCACAATCTTCACATAGAGACTCTTCAAATTCCTCTACTCTCTTCCTTTCCATTGTCAAATCTTTGAGAGGTACATTACCAAAACCTTTTCTCACCATACCCATATCTATGAGAAGGTCATTTGGTGTTTGGGAAGCAGTTAAGAAGGGACCAATTTCATATTGGTAGATGCTATGGTCAAGTAGCGGAATCCGGTAAGCTAAAGAAGAAATAGGTTCGGCGTAACCTCGTTGGAGTAGGAGCTTGGAGGGCTTAGGTACATTGGGTAGATTAGGCTTGGAGGGTCTTCTGCTGTTCATGTATCCCAACTACATTCTTTAGTGGATTGTTTACTGCTTGGAGGATGGCGGAGAGGTTTTACACCGAGGGCTTCGGTTTCCTCTTCGATAACACATCAAATGTTGTCCTTGTATTTGCATCTCTCTTCCCTTAATCTTTTCCATTTAATTTATGTTGTGGATGTGATTTTATTTGGTTTAGATTGTTTATCAATTCTGTTTTAAGTTTATGTTCATATTCCGCACATTAATTGTTTGACATTAAGCTTGAATTGGTAATTTGTAAATTGGGGGTTTAAACGTTCATAGTGTTTTATACACTAATTGAACTTTCAATTACTGCCACCACTACAACTACTATTATTATTATTATTACTCTTTCATCATATTTGTCGGCATTATAGTGGCAATGATGATCAGCTTTGAATCAACATCAATAGCTAATGACAACTTTAGCCAAATAAGTGAGTGTGGATCTTGAAACTCTAACGCTTTAAAGTTTATTATGTCACTCGTTAGCTTGTTTAATAATGATTGAGGCATTAGTTTGAAATAATTTCCCCAACCCTTTTTATTTTATGGAAAGACAAATAACTTTATTAAGTAGTAACAAAAATGCATACATCATGGAGAATAGTTTGTTCTAAAAAACAAGGATTCTCTTCAATCCAAACAAAAAAGTCTTCAATGCCTAAAATGTGTTTAGCTAAAAGATAAGCAGAGGCATTGCCCTTCCGACACACATGAGAAAATTCAACATTTCTAAACTCAAAACAAGTTGCTTTAATTCCATAAACAAATGGGTTAATAGGGACCGAAGATAGAGAGTCATCATGAAGGATTGAAGAATTTTGAATTATGATCAGTACATACTCTTCTAATACAAATTCTTGAATGCAGACTTCACATGCAACAACAATACAAGATTTGAAAGCTTTTGCTTCAATCTCAATAGTGCTCAAAGGAAACTAATGTTTAGGAAAATCTTGTTTTTGAAATTCTTTCATAATAATGTCTGCAATTTGTGTAATTGTCAACCTAATATGGTAAATTCTATATAGGAACTAAGGGGGATGATATAAAATTTATAAATAAAAATAAAAAAACACAAACCTTGGAGGGAATACTTATAAAAGAGACACAAAAGAATAATCAATTAACAGTCTATACATACGGAGATGATACAATGTTATCTTGTTTTCTTCTTCTTTTCCCCTTTTTGGGTTACTTTTGGTTTAATCGTTGCATTAAAGATTTAAAACATTGCAAGTTTGAATGCTAATCTCTTTATATCAAGAGTCGGATTTAAACCTAAGGGCTTTAGTTAAAATGCTAATGTGTGAAGTCTTGTTTAGTCACTTGGATTTTTTACAGTAAATTTTCTTACTTTTGTAATCTCTAGGACCTATCTCGTAGTGTGTCTAGAAAGGGAAAGTAGTTTAAGGTCTTTAAAAAAAAATGCAAAACATGTGGCAAATTTTGAGGGAGAGATAACAATAATTTATCAATAACAATAGCAATAAAAGTACGGAAAATTTTGTTTTTGTTATATCAATAACATTAAAATAACAATAACAATAATAATTAGAAGAAGAAAAAAAAGATGACTAAAACAATTACAATAAATATAATTCTATATGTTTATTATAATTGATCCGTTAAAAACCTTTGTCTAGCTGAATTTGGTGAAAAACAGACATAATAATTGTTATCTATAAACATAATAAACAAAAACTTGTAGGACTCATTGGATTTTGAAAAAAATAATTCCTTTTTGTAATTGTATTTAGCAACAGTTGCCTCTTTTTTCCAAACTTAGGTATTAAACTTATTATTTTATTAGTACTAGCGTAGGGTGTAACACTAAGGGTACGTTTGATACACTGAATGAGGATTACGATAGGAATTGTAATCTTTATTACTAGTAATAAAGTGTGTTGTAATATAATAACTAAACATATTCATTAGTTTGGTTGTGAGTTATAACATTAAAATGAAACTTAACATTTATTTTAGGAAATATTTTACTTATACAATTATATCTCCTTAAAAATTGTTATTTTTAAATTTAAGAGAGATATGTGTTATTTTTTATGATTTTTTATTTTTATAATTGTTAGATATATATGGAAAGTTTATTTATTTGGAAATATATTAAGTTTTGAAATTTTTGCACTTACTAAGGAATAGTTAATACAACTTTTTGAAAAGGAATAGTTATTCCTCATTTTGAAGAATAGTTATTCATAAGGAATAACTATTCTTTGTAATAAAAATATAACCAAATTAAAGAATAACTAAACCATAAGAATAACTATTACATTACAACACCTATTACAGTCTACCAAACATGCCCAAGTAATCATTTCTATCACTTTTTGGTGCTATGAATATTTTTGGCACCATTCTTGGTTTTTTATGTAGAGACAAATATTGAGAAACTTGACAATAACAACCTATTACCTGCTCTCATGCCCCTATGCATGTGAAAGCAGTAGTGTCTTACAAGTCTACCTTGCAAGAGTAAAGTGACCTCCCTTGCGTAAGGTCTAGTCAGTATAGAAAAATGGTAGACGAACTAAAAGTGCTATGGAAGAAGCTATCTTTCACGGAAGAGGAGGATAAAAGTATTATCCTAAGGAGCAACATTATGAGGGCAACGAAGGAAATAGGCAAAAATTGCCTAGTGATAAAGGTCCTCTCCCATAGAGGCATATCACTAGATGCTTTAAGAAAGAACTTAAGAATGCTCTGGAAGCCAAACAAGAGAATTCAAATATCTGAGATAGAGGATGAGATGTTCCTAGTCGAGTTTGGAGACAGAAGAGACAAGAAGAAAGTGCAAGAGATGAGTCCCTGGAGCTATGAGAAACAACTAGTCCTCCTCCAAGACTTTGAGGGGGAACAAGCACCGAAAGAGATTTCGTTGAGGTGGTCTTCATTCTGGTCCAAATATACAATTTACCTCTTAAGAGCAGAATGAAGGAAACCGAATGGGCAATAGGATCTAAAATTGGAGAAGTTATGGAAGTGGATGTATCGGAGACCGGAGTTCAATAGGGAAATGCCTCCGTGTCAGAGTTGTTGGAAAGACACATGCTTATATCGCATACAAAACATACACATCAGAAAATTAACGAATCTACTTCATTCACAATTGATAATATGTAAATTTCAGAATTTAAGAACAAGATAGCATACCTTGGTGCGGTGAAATTCAAAATCAAAGATTAGAAGTACTTGGGAACACTTTTAATCTTCACTCCAATTCCACTTATACCCAAGAAGTGTGGTCTCTCAATCAGTTCAAGGGAGAATAAAAGAGTGGCTTACACTCACATACACACCATTTCATACATTCCAATGTATTACAAAATTTTGTATGTTTCTCTCCTTATACATAACTAACTATTTAATTGGGCTAGCCTTTTGGGCCATTCCAATTGGGCTTTAGTATGTGGCTTGGAGTGGGACCAAAAGGGACAAATAAGACACTAGCTCCAATGGGTTTTGAGTTTTTCTGTCAACTTTTGACAAGCCCAAAATTACCATTAACTATATTTAATACCACTATATAAATATAGTTACACTCTAGGCCTTATTAATAAATTATATCCTAAGACTTTATTTTACATTCAACCCCTTCATAAAATATTCGTAGTAATACAAAGTCATGAATGTTGACTACCACTTTGAAGATTACTACATCTTAATCCTTGAGTACCCAGTTTAATCCTTTTAAGTTATTCATCATATATTTATGAAATCCAATTTCATAAATATATATTTTAGTAACTTCTTACCAAAGTGATTAGGCCTAACACTCTGAATAATCAAACCCATTAAACTTATCTCAAGGGAATATTTTATATCTCCATTAAGAGATTATGAATTCCATCTTAAGAATATATGTTCTTTCAACACTAAATATAGCTGCCCAACATACTGAATAATCAAACCCATTAAACTTATCTCAAGGGAATATTTTATATCTCCATTAAGAGATTATGAATTCCATCTTAAGAATATATGTTCTTTCAACACTAAATATAGCTGCCCAACATACTGAGGTTTTGATCGTGACTTTTGATCTCACTCCTAATATATCAAAGCAACCTACACTTCATGATCAAGTTCATTATTCTCTCAGGATTAAGAGTTGATGTAAATAGAAGTCGTGAGATTTATTATTCATTTGACTTTAGATCTCACTCCTAATATATCAAAGCAGCCTACACTTCATGATCAAGTTCATTATTCTTTCAAGATTAAGAGTTGATGTAAATAGAAGTCGTGAGATTTATTATTCATTTGACAGTCGTTAGTAGAATAATAAATCTCACAACGGTCTAGTTCAATATGTCTTTAACTCTTAAGACATATCAACATATCAACTAGAAGTCTCCACTCCCATAATCAAGACATATCATCTTAGTTGATATGTTATAATCTTCGCAGATGAAATGCTCAATTTCGTCACCGACTATGAACTAAAATTTTGAGTTTACAAAGAACTTGTGATTTATATCTTCTGTGACTAAATCACATACTATGCATCTCATAAACTATATGATAATGTCCAAATATTCATGTTACCATTATTTTAGATAATAACAAAACAACTGTATTAATCACAACATAATGTCATACATAGTGTCTACATAGCATCATATAATAGGATTTAAGGGCACATATTCTAACAAGAGTTCGGGTTGATGTTACAAAGAAGTTGGTACGAGGGAAAAAAGTTACCATTGAAGGTGGGGAGAGCAGATGGGTGCTATTCAAATATGAGTGACTTCCAAACTTTTGCTACAAATATGCGGCCTATTAAGCCACGGTGTAAAGGAGTGCCTGGAACCCGCTAAGGCGGAATAACAAGTCGACCTAACAAACCTCCAATATGAGGCATGGATGAGGGGGGGAATCCATGAGAAGACCAGGTAGGGATTCAGTCAAAACTGGATCCAACGAGGCACCAAGGAGCGAGAAGTGGACAAACAGGGACGATGGAAATAACACAAATTCTAGAAGAAAGCACACCCCAAGTAGGGCTAGACAAGGGATGCAATGGGAGACAATGACACCTTAGGGTAGTGACCCACAATTTGAATTCCAAATGGCGCCTAGCTCACACACGGGAACTGTAAGGAGCCCTAAGTTAGAAATAAAAGACTTAGGCCTGATGGCCATGAGTTTTGATAGGGAGTTTGGTTGGGTAGCAGAAGTTCTAAGCCCAAAAAATGGACATTGGAAGAGATTGGCAAGATCAGCCCAATCTAAAGGCCCAGAAGATGAGAAATGCCAAGTTAATCAGAATAAGGCTCGACTCCACTTAAAGACCTAGACCCAACATGCTTAAGAACAAAAGAAGAAAGACTAGAGACCAATCCTGCAAAATCCAAAAGAAAGAAAGCCTGAAGGATGGCGATGTGGTGGTGGTTGCTAAGCAGCACCGTCGAGCCCAATGAGTATTCTAGCTTGGAACTGTTGGGGTCTTGGATCACCCCTAGCGATTCGAATCCTCACCAACGAAGTGAAATCAAAGAACCTAATCCTAGTCTTCTTATCAGAGACGAAAGCAAGTGCAAGCTGAATGAAGGGATTTCAAAACAAGTAGAGTTCACATAGGGAATCACAGTCCCAAGCAATGGTAAGAGTGGCGGGCTAGCAATGTTATGGAAAGAAGGAGTAGATGTGAGATTCAAGAGCTGCTCTAACTCTCACATAGACATTGTGGTGCGCGATGAAGCTAGGTCATGCCCGTGGAGAGAGATGAGCTTCCATGGCCATCCTGATGCAAACAAAAGGTATATCTCTTGGAAACTCCTTGAATCGTTGAAATATCAATGTGATATGCCTTAGGTAGTTTTTAGAGATTTTAATGAAATCACACACCCGGATAAGAAACTAAATTGGCTAGATCGAGATGCAAACCAGATGGCGGGGTTTTAAGAATGCTTAAGCACCTGTGGGCTTGTAGATTTGGGTGTTGTAGGCCAAAGATTTACCTAGTGTAATGGCAGACTAGGGGAACATCGCACTTTAGCCAAACTGGATAAAGTTGTGGCTAATGAGTAATGGATGGCTAGATTCTCGAAGGCCAGAGTTCACCATGTGGCAATGTTAGCATAGACCACTGTCTTCTAGTGCTTACCCTAAGGAAAAATGCTCCTTCTCAACCGACAAAGAGAAGGTTCTTCTTCAAGGCTATGTGGACCAAAGATGACTGGTGCAAGGAAGTAATAGAAATGGCATGGGATCCTCTGAGAGTGAGCCCGAATTTCCAAATCCAAGACAAACTAAAAAGTTGTTAGGTACACCTTTAAAGGTGGAATTGGGATGTCTATGGCAATGTGAATAAAGTACTGAAATGAAAATAGAAGCGTCTCCAACAATTGGAAGCTTTAAATTTGCTCCATGAGACTGCTGAGGAGATCCAATCGCTAAAGAAGGAAATTAATAAGGTCCTTATCAGAGAAGAGATGATGTGGAATCAGTAATCAAAGGCCCTCTGGATGAAGTGTGGGGATCACAATACCAATTTTTTCCATGCAATGGCCACCCAACGTCGCAAGAAGAATAAAATTGTGGGACTGTTGGATAAAGACGGTAAGTGGCATAAAAACCAGGAGGAAATTGAGGGAATTACCCTGGAGTACTTCACAAACATCTTCAACACCAAGCACCATGACTCCACTAAAGCGAACCTGGAAGTAGTAGTCCCTCGAATTTCATCAAATATGAACAACCAATTGCTCAAAGAATTCAGGGAAGATGAAGTCAAGAAAGCTCTCAAGCAAATGCACCCCACCAAATCCCCTAGCCCGGATAGTATGCCCACCATCTTCTACCAAAAATACTGGGATGTGGTCAACTCAAATGTAAGTCACTATGTCCTTTAGGCTCTTAATTCTGGTATTATGCCTGATGGCTTGAATGAAACTTATATATGCCTAATCCTTAAAGTGAAGTGCCCCAAAAAGATAACTACGTATCAGCTAATTAGCCTGTGTAATGTGATTTATAAAATTATTTCCAAAGTGCTTGCTAACAGGTTAAAAAAGATCCTACTAGAGGTGATCAATGAGTCACAAAGTGCCTTTGTACTAGGAAGACAGATTACAGACAACGTCCTTGTGGCTTTCAAGAAAATGCATTGTATTAATCAGAGAAGAAAAGGGAAAGAAGGTCTGATGGCTATAAAGCTCGATATGAGCAAAGCATATGATCAAGTGGAGTGGCCATATTTGGAGGCAATGATGAGAAGGATGGGGTTCTAGGAAAGGTGGATCTCTCTCACAATGATGTGCATCAAAACGATATCCTACTCTATCCTAATCAATGGAGAACCTAAAGGCAACATTACCCCCTCTAAAGGTCTTCAACATGGAGACCTAGTCTCCTCATACTTGTTTCTCCTTTGTACTAAAGGGCTTTTAGCCAAGCTCCGAAAGGAGGATATTAAGGGAAAGATTTAGGGGATCTTGGTGAGCAGAGGTACCCCCAAATATCACACCTCCTTTTCTAGACGATAACATCATCTTCTGTAGAGCCATAGTGGATGAAAGGAGCCAAGTGACTAAAGTGTTGAAGGATTATGAAGTGGAGTAGGGCCAAAAGCTAAACAAAGAGAAGACATCACACTCTTCTTTAGTAAGAATATGAGAAGAGAAACCCAAGAGGAGCTAGAAAACATGCTTGGGGCTCAAATTATCCAACAACATGAGAAATACTTGGGTTGCTCTTACTAGTGGGCAGGGGTAAAAAGAAGGTCTTCAACAAAATCAAGGACCAAGTAGGAAGAAGAATAGCAGGGTGGAAGGGAAATTTGTTTTCTAATGTGGGTAGGGAGAAACTCATTAAAGCGTTGGCCCAAGCTACACCCAACTATACGATGAACTGTTTTAAGCTCCTTGACTCACTCTGTAAGGAGCTAAATTCCATGGTTAGCAAATTCTGGTGGGGGCAGAAAGATAAAGAGAGGAAGATGGATTAGGTTTCATGGGACAATATGTGCATCCTAAATCAGAAAGGGGGATAGGTTTTAAGGACCTTAAAGCCTTCAATTCTGCTATGCTCGCAAATCAAGGCTGGCGAATCCATAACAACCCAAACACCCTCATACATAAAGTATAAAAAAATTACTTTTCTGGAAGTTCATTTATGAAAGCATAACTAGGTAGAAGGCCATCCTATGCCTGGAGAAGCATACTGGCAGTAAGAGAGACCATTGAAAGGGGAGCAAGGTGGAATATATGGAATGGTAGAAAAGTGAACATCTGGAAGGACAGATGGATCCCAATCATAGAATCTTTTCAGATCGTAAGCCCCAGGATTGATAATCCTGACCTGGTAATGGTTTCTAATCTCCTGGGTCAAGAAAAAGGCACTTGAGATGTGGGTAGAATGAAGAATACATTCCTCCCTCACGAAGCAGAGACAATCCTCGGTATCCCAATCAGCCCCTGGTTGCTCGAGGATTCGCTAATATGGGCATAGACAAAGAATGGCAAGTTCTCGATGAGGAGTGCCTACGGGGTGGCTTACAAACTCTTGAAAGAAGAAAAACATAAAAGGGAAAGGGGTGGATGCTCAGCTAACTCGAAAATGGCTAGGTTGTGGAAATTTATTTGGAAGCTAAACTACCCCAATAAGATCAAAAACTTTATGTGGAGGGCCTACAAAAATATTCTGCAAACAAGCCACCTTCTAACTACCAGGAAAATGACTTCAGAAGATGGTTGTATGCTTTGTGGGGATTGTGAATCTTCAGGGCATATCCTATGGGATTGTAAATTTGCAAAAGAAACATGGAAAGCCTTAGGTATCTCCCTCCCTAACTCTATGCATGCCCAAAAAGAATTTATCGATATCATATAGAAACTCAGGGAAGACTGTCGGGAATTGGACTGGGAGCACTTTGCCACCACTACTTAGGGGTTGTGGAATAATAGGAACCTTCTTAAGCACGAGAGAATGAGCAAAAGGTGAAAGTCACCGCGAAGGAGGCATATAAATACATGGAGGAATTCCACCAATGTACCCCCTAAGTCAAAAGACAGCTCAGGTGCAAACACTGTGGAGGCCTCCTAACCAAGGCTAGTATAAGATCAATGTTGACAAAGCTATATTTAAGGAGCTAAATAGTTGCGGGATAGGCGTAGTGATCAGAAATGAAAAAGGTGAAATCAAGGGAGAAATGATCAAAAATTTGGACCTCCCTCTGGGAGCCCTAGAAGTAGAAGCAAAGGCAGTAGAAGGAGTACTACTGGCAAAGGATTTAGGCCTCAAAGAAGTCATAATTGAAAGGGATGCCCAGATCGTGATATCAACCCTCTTAAACCCAGATCCACCTCCAAGCTCTATTCAAAAAGTGATGGAGAGAACAGGGCAATATCTACAGAATCATGGAAGGCAAACCACATTCGTAGGCATAACAACAAAGCAACTCACTTACAAGTGAGACATGCCAAGCTTATTTCTGATTGTGTAATTTGGGTGGAGACCCCTCCCATAGTTGAAAACCAAATTGATGTAATCTCTATGGACTTTAGAATTAATGAAAGTTCTTATGTTTACTATCAAAAAAAATATGTAGAGACAAATATTATTTGATATAATCTACTTGACTATTACTATCCTTATTTCAATAGTCACTTATGCATTAGTTTTCATGTCTCATTCTGCTACACTAAAAATAAGCTATAGACATATAGATATTATTCTTATATTTGTTCTACTAATATCCGAATAATTCATTTCAAAATAATGAATATTTATTTGTTTATTTGTGTTGACATTCATTTGCGTGTGTGGGTATAAATATTGTTAGGAACCCCAAATTATGCTATAGACATTTAGATATTATTCTTGTAATCTTTTAACTAGGGGTGACAAAATCTGACATGACTCGCGAACCTAACACAACTAACCAATTTATAAATAGGTCATGAGTTGAGGCTAAACGGGTTTGGGTCATATTCAGGACAACACAGCAGACCCATTTAATAAACGAGTCATGTTCGTGTTCAATATGTGAATCTGTTTGACCAGTTTAGCTTATAAAGGTATTAGCTTTTGTTATTATTACTTAATTTTTTGTTGTAATTATATGTTTGTTACTATATTTATGATTATAATTTTATTTTACTTTTAGATATATGGGAATTGATAATAGTTATTCAGGTTAGGTATGACCTGTTAATTAAATGGGTTATTAAAGGGGTCGTTTGTATTAACCTTTACATGACTTGTTAATTAAACAGGTTAAACGTGTCATGTCGAGTTGACCTGTTTAATAAAAAAGTCAAGTTTGAGTCAACCCATATAGCCAAATACTCATAAACCAACACAACCCAAACTTGACCCACAAACACGAATTTCCACTCTTACTTCTAACAGTTGTTGAAATTCCATTATTTTTTTAGTCAATTAGTTAGTTAGTAAAGGATTAAGCACATTTAACACATGATTAATTCTTAAAGCACATGATAAAATAGTTACCCAATCATAAGCCATGTGGGCCAACTAAATTAGAACTAGTTCTCTATAAGTACATGGTTGTAACTCAGTTTTGTACATTTCTTTCTCTCTTAATAATTCTTTGGAGGGTGAACATCTCAAATTTTTTCAAATCCAATATAATTCTTGTCCATTTCCATATAATCCACATACATCATCCCCTTTAGGTATTAATGGGTTCCTATCGCACACAAAAATATATATATACGAGCAAAAACGATATATTTATTTTCAAGTAGAAGCATGTGTTAGTATTAAAGCCTGAGAGTATTCACATTGGGAATGTCATATGCCAAATGTAGGGAAAATTTAGCATAAAAGCCCAAAATCCCCACAGCATCCGGACTTGTAAAAGCCAAGTATTGCAAAAAAAATTGCAATTGTGCTACAATGCGATTCTAAATGTAGAATCGCACTGTAGCACAATTGCAAAAGAAAATATTAATATTTTATCTAAATATCAGTTTTCTCTCTCATTCACATGTCTCTCATCTCTCTCTCTCCATTGCTGAAGCTTCACCAGACTGCAAACCACAGCACCACAAATTAGACGGCAACCCACGACACAAGCACAACCAACCACTAAACCACTGCTGTAGCCAGACACCGAACCACCATCGCTACCCAGCAACCCAAGCAAAAAAAACCCAGCACCACAACCACGACCCATGGCCCATGGCCACACCAACGATGACACCCACAACCCACGACCAAACCAACGGTGACACCCACGACCCGCGGCCAAACCCACGGCGATGCCATCGAGTACGGCCAAACCCACAAATCTGACTCCCATAACCAACAAAAACCCACCGGAGCACAACCAACAAAAACCCACCGGAGCACAACCAACAAAAACCCATATCACAAATTCACGATCCACCACCCACGATCCACAACCGGAGCACAGACCCACGATCTCACAGACGCATGAACCGGAGCACAATTAAACCTAGATAACAAAGAAGTGAGACAAGAGAGAGAGAGAGAGAGAGAGAGAGAGAGAGGAATGAAAAAAATGAGAGGACAAATAAAAAAATGTTTTTTTATGTTTGCCTTCCTACTCCAGGACGATTAAAAAATAATATTTTAATAAAATGGTAAAATAATAGAGTTTTGGGATGTTGGGGGTATTGTAAAATGGTATAGTATAATTGATAAAGTAGCTTTTTGGGATGATAAAATAAGATAGGATAGGATAGGAATTCGGGATGTGAATGCTCTTAGTGTCTTTTATTTTGTTTTGGTATTGTTGTACTGTTTTGCAGTGTCAAGTGCATAGAGTTTCTAGTAGTTTTGGGAGGTTGTGTTCTGTTGGTTGAATACGCTTCAGGCCTTATTCCATCCATTGGTTAGACGGATATACCTTAGGCTTACTTTACTTCTTCCTCATTTCAAGGAAAACTTGTAGACGTTACGTCCCTGCGTCCAGAGACTATTCGTCTTAAGCCTTTAGCTTTCTTGTGGATGAAATTATGGAAAGTAGATTCATGCATCTCATGTATTGGAAATTCAAACTTCATCATATACAAAACATAAACACCTTTTACAAGCATGGCACATGCTTAGAAGCTAGTGCCTTAGGGGATTAAAAATACACAAACAGATTGACTAAGTACATAACTTCGTCCATCATAAACTTGTCCTTAGAAAGCACATTAGAGTACAATGCACTTTTTAGGGAATTGAAATATTCAAAACACACAATGGTAGTAACAAACATAAGTAAACATAAGGGAAACACTTCTACTTCAAACTTCAACTTCGTCCATGATGCTGCTTGTCTTGGCAGACCCTTTATTGGTAGTATTTCCTAAGGTGCTCAACGTTCCAAGGGTGCTCCAACTTCCATCCATCTAGGGCTTCCAGGTAGTATGATCCCTACCTTTTGCAATTAATAACCCTGTAGGGTCCTTCTCAATTAGGTTCCACTTTCCCATAGGCTGGGTTTTTGGTTGCAAAAGAGACCCTTTTTAGGACGAGGTCCCCAATGTTGAAACGCCTAGGTTTCACCATTGCATCATACTGCCTAGCCATAAGATTTTTGTATCTTGCTGTCCTTTGCTCCGTATCCATCCTTACCTCATCAATGAGATCAAGGTTAAGACGAAGTTGTTCTTCATTTTCCTTGTGCTGATACTTCATTACCCTATGATTAGCCATGTGCACCTCTGCAAGTATGACTACTTCGCTTCCATAGGCTAATTTGAAAGGGGTTTCCCCTGTGGGGGTCCTCACAGTCGTCCTGTAAGCCCATAGAACACCTGGTAGTTCGTCTGGCCATACTCCCTTTGCCCCCTCAAGCCGAGTCTTGATGATTTTCAACAAGGATTGGTTTGCCACTTTTGCTTGACCATTTGCTTACGGGTGGGAGGGTGAGGAATAATGATTCTTGATTCCAAAGTATTCGTAGAAGTCTCTGAAATGTGTATTGTCAAATTGTCGTCCATTGTCTGATATCAATACTCTAGGCACCCCAAACTTGCACACAATGTTTTTCCAAACAAAGTTCTTGACATTTTGTTGTGTGATTTTCGCTAAGCATTCAGCTTCCACCTATTTAGTGAAGTAATTGATCCCTATAACCAAAAACTTCATCTGCCTGGTTTCGAGTGGAAAGGGACCTAAGATATCCATTCCCCATTGTGCAAAGGGCCATGGGGCCATTATCGGGGTGAGATACTCTGATGATTGTCTAGGGACGTTGCTGAAGCATTGGCACTGGTCACACACCTTGACATAAATCTTAGCATCTGCTTGAATAGTTAGCAAGTAGTAACCTACACGGACGACCTTATGGACTAGTGCTCTTGCTCCTAAGTGGTTTTTGCATGCTCCTTCATGAACCTCTCTCAAGACATAGTTCGACTCATCTGGGGCTAAACACCTTAAGTAGGGTTAAGAGAAACCTCATTTAGACAACACCTCGTCTATGAGGATATACTTAGCAGCTCTGATCCTCAACTTCCTTGCCTCGTCCTTGTCCTCTGGAAGCCTTCCATCCTTGAGATAAATGACTATTGGAGTCATCCAATTTTCTTCTCCTCCAATTTGTTGTATCTCTAGAAGATCTATGCTCGGCATATATTGAACTTTGTCATACTCATCCATGGCTCCCCCTGCCGAAGCTGCTTTCGCCAAAGCATCTGCTTCCATGTTTTCCTTTCTTGGGAGTTGAACAAAACTGGCCTCTTTGAATTTCTTGACAAACTGCCTTACCTTGTTTAGATACTTCTTCATCCAATCTTCTTTAGCTTCACACATTCCATTCACTTGATTGATGATTAATTGAGAATCCCCTTGGACGATTACTGACTCCGCCCCTAAGGACTTAGTCAATTCTAATCCTTTAAGGAGAGTTTCATATTCAACTTCGTTGTTGGTGGTTTAGTATTGTAAACGGGCTGTGTATTTCAATTTGTCTCCTTCCGTGGATTTAAGTATAACTCCAATTCCTCCTGCATATAATGTGGACGAGCCATCCACATTGATGACCCACCTCTGTACTTCAACCACCTCATCTAGCACACCTTGATTGGGACTGAACTCTGTAATGAAGTCTACCAATACTTATGCCTTTATCGCATTTCTTGGTTGGTACCTGACATCAAACTCACTGAGTTCTATGGCCCATTGGATTAGCCTTCCTGCAGCTTCCAACTTGTTCATTGCCTTCTTCAGTGGATAATCTGTCAAGACATTGATGACATGCGCCTGAAAGTAATGCCTTAACTTTCTAGAAGCCGTGACCAAAGCAAAGGCCAACTTTTCCATCATAGGGTATCGTCCTTCTGCCCCTCTTAGCGCTTGGCTTGTGTAATAAACCAGCTTCTGAATCTTCCCTTCTTCTCTAATCAACGCTGAGCTTACTGCATACGGGGACACCGCTAAATACAAGTATAATTCCTCACTTGGTATAAACGGGCTTAGCAAAGGAGCTACTTTGAGGTAGGCCCTAAGGTCTTAAAAGGCCTTTTGAAACTCGTCCATCCATTCAAATGCCTTCTTAAGAACCTTAAAAAATGGCAAGCACTTATCAATAGCTTTAGAGACGAACCTTTTAAAGGCAGCAACTCGTCCGGTGAGGGACTGGACTTCCTTGATGTTCTTTGGTGGCTCTTTATTCAGTATTGTCTGGATTTTATCGGGGTTTGCCTCAATTCCTCTATGAGAAACCATGAACCCGAGAAATTTACCAAACGAGACTCCAAAAGCACACTTGCTTGGATTTAACTTCATGTTGTACTGTCTAAGCATGTCAAAGGTTTCCTGAAGGTCGTCTAGATGCTTTTCCCCGTCCAAACTTTTTTCCAACATATCATCCACATAGACTTCTACATTCTGCCCAATCTGTGGATGAAATACATGGTTAACCAGCCTCTGATAAGTTGCCCCCGCGTTCTTCATACCAAAGGACATCACCTTGTAGCAAAACAAACCTTGGCTGGTAATGAAGGATGTCTTCTCTTGATCCACCTCGTCCATCCTTATTTGATTGTATCCCGAGAAAGCATCCATGAAACTTAGCAATTTATGACCCATAATTAAGTCCACCAACTAGTCAATGCATGGTAATGGATAGCTATCCTTGGGGCAAGCCTTGTTTAAATCGGTGAAGTCCACGCACATTCTCCATTTGCCATTAGCCTTCCTGACATCACCACATTAGCCAACCAGTCTGGGTAATAAACTTCCCGGATAAATTTCGCCATGGTCAACTTCTGGACTTCTTCCTTGATTACATTATCTCGTTCAAGAGCAAAGACTCTTTTCTTTTGACGAACAGGCTTGGAGGAAGGATATACGTTTAGACGATGGGTGATGACACTAGGGTCGATACTTGGCATGTCTTCATGACTCCATGCAAATACATCAATGCTCTTCTTCAAGAACTGGACAAGGTCTTACTTCGTCTTTCTTTCCATACCTGCTCCAACCCTTGTATATTTCTCAGGGTTATTCTCGTCCAAAGGATGTCTTCCAGTGCTTCGATGGGCTCTGCCAGAACTCTCCTCTCTTCAATGCTCATTGTCTAAACCTGTTCGTCCATAGCCAGCATGGCCAAATAACACTCTCTTGCTGCTAACTGATTTCCTTGCACTTGCCCTACCCCATACTCCATAGGGAATTTGACTGATAGGTGATAGGTAGATGTTATTGCCTTCCAACTGTTTAAAGTTGGTTTACCAATGATGGCATTGTATGACGATGAACAGTCCACGACAAGAAAGTTTACTTCTTTGGTTATCTACTGCGAATATGCTCCCACCACCACAGGTAACGTAATGGTATCCACGGGCTGCACTTTCATCCCTCCAAATCCTACCAAGGAGGAATGCACTAGACGAAGTTGATCTCATCCAAGCCTCATTTGTTGGAAAGCAGGGTAATATAGGATGTCCGCCGAGATCCCAATGTCTACCAATACCCTTCGGGTCGTATAATCAACAATAAGCAAAGTAATGACAATCGCATCATCATGTGGGTGGTGGACCCTTTTAGCATCTTCGTTCGTGAATGTAATGGCCTACTTGTTTGTGGTCCTCATCCTCGAGGATCATCCTGAAAGTTGGACATTTTGCACTACCTTCAGGTACGTCTTCCTTGACCTGGAAGATAGTCCTATTGAGGTCCCCCCTATGATGACTCTTATTTCTCCAAGTGGAGGTCTTGATGGCTCTTCTAGCTTTGCCTTCATCTTCTCATCTTTGTGATCTCGTCCAATGAAATTTCTCAATTTTCCTTGCCTGATGAGATTTTCTATCTGCTGCTTCAAATCAAAACACTCGTTTTTGTCATGCCCATGGTCTCTGTGGAAGTGGCAATACTTGTTCCTATTGCGCTTGTTGGGATCTCCCTTCATTTTTTCCGGCCACTTCAACAAAGGATCATCCTTAATCTGCATGAGAACTTGTTCAAGCGGCATGTTCAAGGGCGTATATTACTGACTCCGTGCCGAAGAGCTTGCCTTCTTATTATCTCGATCTTTCTTCTCTCCCATACGTGTCTTCTTTGGACAAGAACCCTGCTCAGGATGGCGCGGGAGATCTGCTTCCATTCGTTCAACTTTCTTCCTCTTCTTAGCTATAATTGCGTCCTTTGCATTCGTGAAGTTTTGGGCTGAGTGGACGAGTTCAACCATGGTTTAAGGTTCTTGTTCATAAAGCTTATGGATGAATAAATCGGAATTTACTCCATTGTGGAAGGCCGCCAATAACAACTTGTTGTCCATCTCATCCACTATTAGGGCTTCCCTGTTGAAGCGTGTAATGAAGGACCGCAAGCTTTCATTTTCCCCTTGCTCTATGGTTAACAAGCTGGACGAGGAGCGTTTATGCCTTTGTCCTCCAATAAAATTGTTGACAAATAGTTTACTCAATTCTTCAAAAGAACTCACAGTATTCAGAGGTATCTTATTGAACCATACCCATGCTGACCCTTTAAGGATAGTAGGGAAGGTCCTACACATAATCTCATCTGAAATCCCTTGAAGGTGCATCGTAATCTTGAAAGTAGCAATATGATCGAAAGGGTCACGCGTTCCATCATACAAGTCCAAGGAAGGCATCTTGAACTTCGGAGGCAAGGGGTGACCATTGATGGAGGCCGCGAAAGGGGAGTCTGTTCGATGAACTAAATCCTCTACAAGATTCGCCTTTCTCATGTTCTCCCTCATCTCGTCCATGACCTTCCTCATCTGATCCATTTCCTTCTCCAAATATGGCACCCTTCTTGAAGTGGTACCCTTTGACTGGCTCTCGAGCTCAGAATTTCCTCCTTTATCTTCTTGACTCTGGGCTTGTCCTTCAGCGTATCCTTCATGACGTTGCCTCCTTAGATTAATCTCCCTAGTCAACTCTTGGTTCTGACAAGTTAACTCCACCATGGCGGCTGCCATGGACTGTATGTGTTAGATGGAAGACAGTTGCGTGACAGCCGCTAACTGACAATCACAGTGGGGATTGCTAGAAGCATCCCTACTCTCCTGGTGGCCTGGGCTAGTGGCCCTTGATCTTCTCCGAACCATGCAGCCTTTTGTCAGAGAAAGATACTGCAAAACACAAAAATGATCTTTCCCACAGACGGAGCCAACTAATAATGCACAGAAAATCAATAGGCTGAATGCTTCAGGTTTCAATAATCTGGAAGGCCTGAAAAGGAAAAAGGAAAACAAACAATCAAAGGAGACCGGGGGTGACCTGCCAAGAACCCTCCAATGCTTAATTTAGTTTCTCTCTGAATTTCTTTAGTTTCTCTCTGAATTTCTAAAGTTCCAACTTTATTGGGAATTGTCACAACTTACCTTTACTTGTCGTAAATGAGTGTTTATATAGTGTACTCTTGAAGCGGTTACTTGTCTTGTAACTTCTCCCATATTTGTGGAGGTCAAAGGGTTTACACTCAACTTCTTATAACCGCTATAGAAGTTATCATATTTACTCTTATCTTCTATAACTATCGTTGGAAGTTAAGTGCTTGGCAGGAAGTTATAGCGATGAATTAGGATCTCACTCATGTACTAAAATGGTTACACGTGGTCCGATTCGTAAGCTCTTGTAGATAAACCTTGTACTTAGAAATATTCCTAAGTATTGGAGGGTCGTCCATATCTGGATGACCTTCCTTAGTCTAGACGTGCTTCCCTTGACGCACCCATGAATAATACAATGGGCAAGGAGCAGGCCCAATTGTCGTGGTATCATACATTCTATGGACGACCACTCAAGGACGAGCTATACATTCTATGGACGACCACTCAAGGACGAGTTATACTTGTCTTTCCCCATCAATTATACCCTAAAATCAGTCTGTCACTTTTTAACCCCTTCAAATTTAAACTTTAAATTTCAAACAAAAAAAAGAAACAACCAAAAACATCTACAACCAAAAAAGTCTACAGTCAGCCACTTATCATACCTCATCTTATTTAATTTTTTTTTTTTTAAATACTATTTCCAAAAAATCCTCTCAGGTATATTTTCAAAGACTATTTCGTTAGTAAGCATGTTTTTTAAACTATTTAAGAAACTAGAATCTCGAGTCTTTAAAGTTCAAGTTTGATAACAAACTCGAGCCTTTAAAACTTGAGTTCTAATGATGAGGTGGAAAAATTTATTCACTTGGAACTCAAGTTTCTTAGTCTCGAGTTCTATAGAATTAGATCTTAAGAAGAAGAAGAAGAAGAAGAAGAAGAAGAAGAAGAAAAAAAAAGAACTAGAAAAAAGAAGAAAAACCAGATCTGAAAGAGGAAGAAGAACAAAGCACAATCTAGAGAAGAGGAAGAACAGAGGAAGAAGAAGAACATACGCAAATTTGGAAAATGGTGAAACTCGAGTCTTAAAAAATTGAGTCCCATTTGAATTTTTATTCCATGTCAAATTGCCACCACTTGCAACTCGAGTTTTAGAAACTCGAGTTCCATCTTTGAACTCGAGTTTTAAAAACTCGATAGTTTGCTAAATAGTTTTGCAAACTTGACAACTAACTAAAATGTTACAAAAATGATGCTAAATGCAAAAAATAAATTCCAACCCTCCCATATGTTATATCACCCTCTCTTCAATAAAACATTAGAACCAACCTATCCCCACTGACCACTCTTTCCTCTTCCCTCTTCATCTTTCTCTTTTCTTCTTTCACAGTTTCACTTTCCATGACTCTCTCTATCCCCATAATCTCTCAACACAGATCTATCCTCCCTCCGACAGAAACTAAACAGCAAGATCCAGTGACGGTGGAGCATATTGGCTAAATGAGATATCAAGCTCTGGCTTCTGGTGAAGAAAAACAAGATGGATCAAAGTGGAAATATGGCCAATTCCAAAATTCCCAATGAAAGTAATAGCTCATAAAAGAGAAAGAGATCAAAACCGGAGAAAGCACAATTCAAAGAGGTTCATATCCTTTCACAAAATAGAAAATATCTAGGGTGATTGTAATTTTAAGGGGAAAAATAGTGACACCAATGATCCAATGATTGTGGCAAACCAACCACTCATTGGAGCTTAAACAGTGAGCAGCACACTAGAGTAGAGACCACTACAAACATGCAGACAAAGACCAACAATACTAGAGCTAAGATGCACATAAAAATTATATAATTGGAAAAGCATTATGTTGTGGGGGAAAAGCGTGCTTACATATTTGAATTAGCGTCATTGCGTAGAACTTGACAGTTTACCTTCAAGAAATGGACAATTTTTTATTACCACTAAAAATCTCAAAATTGAAATCCCAAATTAAATTCTTCAACTAAACTTTTTTTTTAATACCCTATCTAAATAGATTGAATTAGGGTAAAAAAAAAAAAGTAACTTTGTAAAATCCTCATAGCAATGTTTTGACAATGTTCACTTCTCTCTTTCACTTGTTTTGCTTTGATACAATGTTTTAACCATTGTGAATTTTTTTTCTTTTATATTATTTTTTGGTCAAACCCTTGATTTCAACTTAGGGGGAAAAAAATATATATGCCTGCAAATTCCATATGATGACTTTATGTGATTAAGATTTTAGAGTCGAGTAAATTATATAATTTTCAAAGCATGTGGAATAATCATTTTACCCATGAGTACTCGTTTGACTAAAAAATGTGATTATTGGGCACCAAATTGCCCACGATTTCCTAGAAAACAGATCACAAATCAAGATAGATCCATGATTAATTAACATTCAATATGTTGCATAATTTTTTATACAAATAGATGAAAGATTTAGAGTTCTAATAGACATTGGAGCATACTTGTAAAGGGATTTTGAAAAATGACATTAGGTAATTGCTAACCCTTTCCAAAAAAAATCCCTAGGCAAAAGGACTTACAAAAAAATTTAGAGGTCACTGTCATTTTTTTAATATCATAAAGGAGATTAGTGTAATTTTGCTTTAGAAATATTATGGGAAAAAAAGAATAGAGAATAGATAAAGTAATTTGCAAATAGTCCATTATACAAAAAGCCAAATAGTTAAATTTTCTATTCAATTCATAGATAATACATTACAATTTACAATAAAATGCTTAATGAGATTTGCAAATTTTGAAAATACCCAACTGTCAATTTAAGCTAAGTATATTTTGAATTTAAATTTCATATCAATATAATTTTTTTTGAGAGGAAGACCGTAATTTTATTTAATGAAAATCAGCCAAATCGGCTAAGATTACAATTGAAAGGTGTGGAAAAACATCCTCCATCCACACCATAAACTCACTAACATGTCTAGCATGTTTAGCAATGTTATGAGCAACAAAGTTACCTTTTTCTTAACTTGACAGAACTGAACTACATTGAAACTATTAGCTAAAGTGATATGACAAAACTGAACTCCATTCACATTACTTCATGGCTCCAATCACATTAATCCCTTGATAACTTAGTGAATCATACTTTCTAACCATGACAACTTAGATGGGCCCGTTTGGTTTGTGTTTTAAAAAACAAAAAATAGTTTACTGAATTTTTGTTAATAATAACTCACTTAGGGATCAAGATTTTAATGAAAACTTCTTAAAATCTAGGCTTCAACATGAAACCACCCCAAAACCATACGGGAAATTATTCAAACACTGCCTATTCTCTATTCACTGTTCAAGACAATTTCAGCATAGTCCCATAAAAATGGCTATAAAGGATTGCATTAGTTTCTTCTATTTTTTCACCTAGCTTTCTTCATGCAACATTCTCTCATTCCTAAATACTGTCAAAGATCCAGCAAATAGCTGCAAGAGCTGAGATACTCGCATGCAGATCTTACCAAATTGGGAAGTCCATAAATATATATCACAATCACCAAAATTTTAGGGTCCCAAAAGAACCATGAGTACCTATGACACTGTGTCAACCTAAAAATAATTAGAGATACAGAAAAGATGACAATGTCATTTCACAAATTGGTCATTTCACAATTTGGCATGATAGGTGGATTGGAGATAATACTCTTAAAGATCTCTATCCTGAGCTTTATGTGTTTTTAGCGGTAAAGGATGCTTGTATCTCTGAGGTTTTGTGGATTCCAGAAGGAGGAACTGTTAGAGTTTGGGATTTAAGGTTTTATAGAGCTTTTGAAGATTGGGAGCTAGCTGCATCTTATTCTCTATTCCATCTTATCCAAACTCGTATTCCTCAAGGTGATAGGAGTGATACTCTTGGTTGGCGGCTAAAAGGAGATGGTAAGTTTGACATCCGGTCTTATTACCATGCAATTCGGGGTGCTTCGAATTCTTTGTTTCCATGGAAGGGTGTTTGGAAACCAAAGATTCCTAGGCGAGTGGCGTTCTTTTTGTGGACAGCTGCTCATGGTCGGATCCTCACTTTGGATAATCTAATGCTTAAGGGTCGCCCGTTGGCTACTTGGTGTTGTATGTGTTCTTGTGATGGGGAGTCAGTAGACCATCTTCTTCTTCATTGTCCTGTTACTCATTCCCTTTGGACTTTTATGCTTCAGGCTTTTGGGATTCATTGGGTTATGCCAGGTTCAGTGGCGGGTTTGTTATCTTGTTGGCATCAATGTCTTGGGAAACATAATTCGGACATTTGGAATTTGGTTCCAGGGTGCTTGATGTGGATTGTGTGGTTGGAACGAAATCGTCGTTCCTTTGAGGACATTGAGAAGACATTGGATGAGTTAAAGGTTTTATGCCAAAGGAGTCTTTTGGAGTGGTCTCGTTGTTGGGGTTTTACTGATTGTTCTTCTATCATTGAATTTATGCTTTCCCTTAGCTTAGTTTCCTGATTTCTCTTTTTGTTGTGTTGTTTGTTCTATATTTTCTTGTTGTTCATCATCATGAACAACTTGTACTTTTCCTTTTTTTCTCATTAATAATAGTTTTCTGATTACCTATCAAAAAAAAAACAAATTGTTCATTACAAGAGGGGAGAAGCCAAGGAAAATAAATAAATACAACAAGCAATGTCTTTGACTCTTGCCTCTGCATTATATATCCAAGGTCAAATGCTGGAAGTCAGGAACCTTATCATCTAGCTTGCATCAAGAATTTCCTTGGAGATGCCATCTGAAGTTGATGGTTATTGTAAACCCCAACTCTAACGGTATGCACTTCTAGCTTTAGGTTTGGTCAGAGCCTCAACAAGCCTGAACATCCAACGGTCCAGCATTCCTGTCGGCGCAAACAATAAAAGAAACTTGTACAGACCAAATCGATAAAAATGACACATTACACACCAAAAGGAGGAAATTAAATGAATGTGAGAAGGGCCCTTCCATGAGCAAGGAAATGCTGTGAGAATTGCAGGAGGACATTTCAACATCAAACAACCTAGACTCCAAAAGATCAACTTATTGGAATTTCAATGAGTGGTAAACATCATTTTTCAAACTTGCAATATAGGGAACGAGTCTCCTTGATCTTGCTTAAAGTTCCATATATTGACCACCACAATATCCTAATTATTTGGCCCAACTTCGGACTTCCCAATTGCCAAAAAAAAAAAAAGAATGTAAATAACTGTACTGATAAAAAAATATTTAAAAAAAATTAGAAGGCCAGGTTGCTTCTTTTTTTTTTTTTTTAATAGGTAAGAAAAAAAAATTCAAAACAGGTCTATTTCATGCACAAAGGACACGAATAAGCACACATTTTTAACAAATTTTTGTTATATGCTTGTACTTTAGCAAACTTTGCTAGTTTTCAGCTTTTAACTTTTATATACAGCTTTTAAAAACCTCACATTTTTCTCACTTTTTTAAAGTACAAGAACGCTTTAACACACTTTCAACAAAAAATAATCAGAAAAAAGCTAAATAAGCTAATCCCAAAAGCACACTATAAACAACACAATTGAATTACAAACCGTAAAACCCCAAGCGTGTGACCACTCATGTAGGGAACCAGTGACAGTTGCTAACAACTTAACCCCCGTCCTTTTCACATCTATGAAGTCCTTTTCACATCTATGAAAGTGCGCCGATTGCATTCCCTCCATACAATCCACATCAAACTAAGGGAACAAGGTTACAAATATCTGACAAATGCTTACTAGGTTACATTGAAATCCTCTGAAATTTCCCTAACTTTCTATCCTTTGGCATTTCTAAAAATAGTTTCTACCCAAACTTCTCATTTTGAATGAAAGTGGCTTCTATTTTCCAATAATGAGTTGTGCAAATCAAACAAAATAGAGATAAGGAAGCAAACCTGTTAATGCAAAGGTACCACCTAATACTGCACACAGCCGGGTGATGAAGTGCAGAAAACTGTGACGTTCTTCTCTGATTGTCACAGTAATTGGTGACAGGTCATACAAGAAGTAGACAGCTGCATATAACAAAAGAAATGTGCTGATATTCAGTATCAAAAATCATCCCCCAACCCCCCTCCCCCTTTCCAAAAAAAGGAGAAAGTTGAATAAATTACATAAACCAACCTGGCCATGTCCTATCAGAATCTTTCATGGGGGAAAAGTATTCCGTGACAGAGAATTGATTAGTTGGTAAAACTTCTTTTGAGATATATCTATATTCGGTCGGTACAATCTGCATCACAAGGAAAAACATTGGTCATATAGACTCAAAAGGAGAAGGCAAAATCATTAGAGGAACTCAGAATAAGAATTTATTTGGGGTTCTTTCAAATCTGTCATGCAAAAGGCTAAAAGGAGGCTAGTGCAGATGATAAAAGGAGGAAAAAGTGGTTGGGATCACATCTATGGATGTGAGAGAAAGTGGAGCCACTTCTTCAATTTTTTTGATAAGTAATGCAAATTTTATTGATATTGAATAATACCATATGTTCATGATGATGAACACAAGTAAATATATATTTATATATATACAGAAATTTCTAATGGAAAATCTAAGAGAATCTTGGATCTTTGAAATGGAAGATCAGTGAATTAAACCCCAAACTAAGGACCAATAAAAACAAGACAGAAGGAGCAAGTATTTCAATTGATCCAGGTAATTTCCAATATCCTCAAACATATGACTATTCCACTCCTTCAATACAACCACATCACATTCAAAACATCTGAGACATGCTTCCCAAACCAATTTCTCCAACCAAATAATAAAGTTGCAACAATCCCTGGCATTACCTAATAAATCCCAAACATCCAAAACACATCTCGGCATCTCCCCACAAAGTTTTGAATACTGTTCTGGATTGACTATTGGAACGGAATATTTCAGTACCAGAATGTATTGGTGTACTGTTTTGGGATAAGTAAACCAGTATTTCTTTTTCTTTTTCTTTTTTGTTAATTTAATTTTTACATCCCAAACCATGTCATTGTTGAAACTTAATAGAGCAACCTAAATCCAAAGTAAACTAAACAAATATCAAATAAAAACAAGCTAAAACCAAGCGCACTTGGTGAAGGCTGAGATTGAATTCTAGACCACAGATTTACAGGTCAATCAAAAAAGAAAGCCAGTGGATTCATACCTTTATGTAATATTTGAATGTCCCACTTGTGCCATGCAATATACGTTCTGTCCCATCAAGTGGATTGTGAATTCCGGGATATTTTGGGCCAAATGACAAATCATGGATGACGTGACTGATGTTCACATGACTAGATCCTTCAAAAATCTGTCAAAAATAAAAAGAAAAGAATGGGTACCTGGTGTGTAGAAGACAAAGACCAATTAAGGTAGGAACAATCCAATGTGACCTTGAGCAGAAAATTAAAATAAGTTACTTTAGAAAAAGCAACCTAACATAAAACTAACCCTGAAGATGTCATGTCAAGACCTATTAGAGAAAAATAGCAGGAAGGGCACTGGTGGGGTTCAAACCCCAGTGCCCACACACCACAAGAGGTGCTGAAACCACTGTGCATCCCTTGAACCCCAGATATCTAATGTTACAATCACTAATGATTTTCTTTTTGATAGGTAGTACTATTACTAACGATTATAACTATTGAAAGTCTCAATAAATATATAACCAAAGGGTTTTTTCTTTTTTTTTGGATAAGTTATAACCAAAGGTTTTTCTAAACAAAAATTTTGACAGATATGTTGCAATGTTGATGATAATATATATCCAATAATACAATAATTTTTTTTAAAAGAAAAAGAAAAGGTTTGAGGATGTATTTAACATGTTGATAACTCGTTGTCAGCAAAAATTTCTCATCACCATCTGGCACCTTTCTTTGGCTGTGTTTCCCAAATTTCCAAATGTTAGTGAAACGAATAATATAAACCCATCCCTCTTCTCTTTTAATTTTGGCTAACTTTACTATCCAACCAATGTTTTACCCCCTACAAAAGAATCCTATAGTTTCAAGCAGTAGCACTTTGCTCCCATCTATAATGAGGAAATCAAATAGAAAATAATTAGATGCACTTTCAAGTTTTAGATTGTTCATGATTATTGCACCATTAATAGGGATGATATAACAATTAAGCTTTTACAAAAACTTAACTCTTTTTTTTTCAAGTACAAAAACCTAAGCTCTGTTACAGTATGCAAAATCAACTTTGTACAAAAGGTTTTTCAAAGCAAACATGTCCCGATGCAACAATGTGGACGAATCAGCCACAACAATTACGTAAATAGTCACATGAAGCACATCACTTCTCATTATTTTCTATTTAGGAGACACTGACAGCAGAGGACAAAAACTTACAATATATTACTTTCAGTGTCTTCATAGGTAAAAAATAGAAAGAATAGTGGACATAAAACTACTTTCTTAAAGAAAAATTTTATTGAAACCAAAGAAGATATTGTTAGGGATCTGTAATTACTCCCACAAAAAGAAGATATTGTCAGTGAGAATTAAACTACACCTATCATCTAGTAAAGTGAGATACCCAAAGAAATATAAGTATAGTTGTTGAATAAATAAATGAGATGTAACCATCTTATGCAAACTTGTTCTACTACTAAGATATTTTGTGCAAACAATACTACTAAAAATGACTGATCAATCTTTTTGAGGTAGTTTTAGATGCCACATATTTGTCACCTGTACAGAGTTTCAAACTAAAAAAAATTTGTAACCATTTTACACATGTTCTATGACTAAGTCACACCAAAGGCAATATTCCCTTACTCTGAACCTCAACGCTAATTGTTACCTTCAATATTCATACCCTTTTTATTCTGTAGCAGACATCATTGTAAGCAAATGTCAGAAAATAAGTCATTATCCTTCATTATAATTGAACAATAAAAACCCTAAATTTTAAACAAAGCAAAGAATTTCAAAACCCTGCTGATTAATAGGAAATAAAAATTTTGAAGATGGAAACAAAATTTAGTGCTGTAAAATGTTAGATGCTCCACTTTGCAAATTCTGAGACATTATATGGAATCACATTCCCACAGAGAATAGAGTTCAATGTGCCCTCACCATTTGGGCAACATAAATGTTTAGCCCATGAACTGATATGTGAAAGTTTCCAGCAACTCTTTGGACATCTAAGACCCCATAAACCTGAAAAAGAAAGTAAAACAAGATATTAAGGGCTTCTTTGGTAAGCATGATATCCAAGCTAAATGGACAAGCTGAAATCATAAACATTGAGAATTCCAAAGGACAACTACCCGGCATCCTTCTCCATGTGCTATTGCTTGCTTCACTTTCTTGATCATATTTTCTGCAGCTTGATCAAAGAATTGAAATTTCTGGTCCGAATCCTCATGCTCATCTTTATTACCATCTGATCAAAGTTGTTTATTAAATATTGAACATTGCAACAACTAAGCACCATATATCTCTAAGTACAAATATAAACTTGTTATGATCTATGCTACATGATAAACATCTTTTAGACCAAAAAAAAATCTATGGGCACCAAGGCAGTTACCCTTATGCTCTGCATGTTCCTTTTCTACTAGATCAGACAAATATTCAGTGCCGATGATATGACCATCACTGTTCAAGCGCAACTGCATACAATCTAAATTTGTTAGCAGAGGGGGGAGAGAGAGAGAGAGATGCAGGACAACCAAAATTGACACTGCAACAAAATTGAAGAACATAAAATTTAAAAACAAAAAAGTAATAATAACCTAGGAGCCAACACCTAGGCTTGCTTGGAGTCAACACCAAGCAAGAGAGAGCAAACCTAGGAGTCATCACTTAGGGTTGGTTGGTGTCCGCACCAGACAATTGGAAAAATTCCAAGAGAAACTTTACTAATCAATCAAACTGTAAAACAAAACTGAAACTTGGGTTCCTTAAATAGAGTTATAAACATGTTATCCTAGTAGGAATAGAAAGTAACTTCACTACCCGGTTAAGAAAAGGAATTAAAATCCTAAACAATTTGGACCATATTCTATTTTGCATCTACATCCATAAGTTTGCATAATTGGAGGCCTATATCTTGTGTCCGCATCAAGAGAGAGAGAGAGGCTAAAACAAGAAACACACACAGGTAACCACTTATTGAGGTTAAAATTCTCTGAAATTAGAGACAAAAGTCTGTAATTCCATTTCTGTTTATAGTTTTTGTAGGAGCCAATAGAATTTCATTGATCAATTCATTTTTCAATACCTTAACCTACAGATTTTTTTTTTGGAAGTTCTATTTTTGATAAGTTAAACAAATTCAGAGGCGTGTTTGCTGTGCACTTGGTGTTTACATAATTCCCATTTCTTTTATACGGTGGAAGTTGATTTTGCCATGCTTAAATTAGAAAGGACCATGTTATGAAATCATGTTGCTCACAATTTTTAGGAAAATAAGGAAACCATTCCAAATCTAAACAACTATGGGAAGAGAATGATAAAGACTTTGTCCTTCAACAAAAATCTTATATAATAATTTTTTCATTATTTATCAAAAAAGCAGTTCAATATATAATATATCTCCAAACATCTATTCTTTTTTAATAGGCAAATAAATCTTACCAACTTGGATTAAACCCATGACTTGACCCTCCACCCCTATTTATTTATCTTTCATTGGTGCCTCCACCCTTATTTGTGGAGAGAATTTCCCTTGATCTAAAGCAATGTAGTCAAAGGTGAGCCAGGCACTTGACCCTTTAGTGAGGCACTTGTTTAGGCTCCAAAGGCAAGTGCCTCAAACAAAGTGTGGAGGCTTGAGGCAAGAGCCTCAATGAAATTCAGCAAAAAAAAAAAAAATTGAGGGAATTTCTATAATTTGGCCAATGAAAATGTTGTTTTGTACTTTAATTCAAGTCAATGAGTGTGTGTCTCTCTCTCTCACTCCTGATCAATTTAGGAAAGGATTTCATTTTTAAATTTCAATCATATAGACTTTTAGATTTGATGGTTGTTAACACATTAGGGTGCAACATAGTGGTTGGAGGCTTGGAATGAGCTGTAGACCAAGCCATCCTAGGCTTGATCCCCACTAGGAGTTCCCTTGTATTGCCTGATACACAAATCTGGTGGGTGGAGTCGTGTATCAGTGGTTTACTCCCCATAGGTGGGGTCTAATGCACCCAGCCTTGGTGAGGCTCCACGTTGTCAACAACAGATTTGATAGTTGTTCTATGTATGTGCGTGTGTGTATAAAGGCATGTTGTAAAGCCTGTTCTTAGTTAATTAATAGAACCTCCAACAAATTTGAAATTTTCAAACCATGCCTAAAAAGCAATAGATGCATATGATTTGAGTTCATTATTTACAAAATAAGTATATTTAGAATGGATGTCTTTTTAGCGCCTCGTGCCTCGAACAATACAAGGACTTGGCGCCTTAAGGTCACCTCTTGCCTTTGACCACACTAATCTAAAGAACACTGACCTTCAAACCTTTATGCATTACCATTAAGCTAGCATGGTTTATCTATGTCACAAATGTGTACTGCATAAGATTTTTTTTCAAACATAAAATAATAAGTTCATCAAAGAGTGCAAAAAAAGGGCACAAGCACAACCTCAATACACAAGTACTGCTTTAAATTATATGATAAATACAAGTCTATAACATGCGAAGAATAAACTTTTGGAGGTAGGAAAAGGTCTTACCTTCCATATGTTTGTATCGAGATCCACTTCATGCTTGCCAGACATATCAATTGCGTCAACACTTAAAACTGCACACAAGCCAGCACTCAGAGATGGAAAAACAAAAAAAATATGCAAACAAACTGGCATTTACTTAAGAAGGTAGAAGAAAGAAATATGCTAACCGTCACAGGGTAAGGAAGGAAATGTCATATTTATGTGGATTGGAAGAGTTTCTCCACGTTTCAAATCAACGGACATCTGCCAAATACATAGAATATTAGTCCAGATGAACATAAGCTAATAAAATGTTAATGGTCACACCAAATGGATCACCCGTTATCTAATTACTTGGTCAATCGGGTTTGTAAAAAATACATAGATAAGAGCATTCCTTGAGTCAAAATGTCTACATAGTCTTATATTTCAGTTTTGCATCCAATAATTAACAAATTCTAATTGCTTTTTGCTGTAATTTCCTCCAAATAAATATTAGTCTTTGAATTGCAAATTTAGACCAACTATAACCAGTGATCAACTTAATTTCATCAATTTCTTTTTTTTTTTAATAAAAGAATAAAAATCCACATTATGCATATCTATAGGTTGGGATGGCAAGTGCATCGCAGGTTCAAGTCCACGAATCAATCTCTCTAAGAATGTCTACCAATAACCCCTCTCAGACTTCACAGCTATGCTCCCCTAATGGCAAGTAGTTCAAAACTGTAACGAATTGAAACATTGAGAACAAGAAAGAAACCAAATATAGGCAGCAAAATAAACAAATAAAGCGCGAACCTGATGAACCGTATATGTGGTAAGATAATATCTCAGCTCGTGCAGGAACAACAACGACATTATCACTAAACCCACAACAGAAACTACCCAAAAAGCAAAAATTCAATTAGCAGCCATGAAATTAAAATCTAAGAAAAAAAAAATACAAACAGAGAGATAGTTTACCAAGTGCTCCAGATTGAGTTTTCTGAAGCAAGTGATCCTCTGCGCGAGGAAACGCATCGATGCTCCTTATAGCTTGCTTCATACGCATCTCTCCTTTTCTGTGCCCCAACATTCAAAATTAAACTCCATCATTTTTTTTTTTTTTAATCAGCTCAAGATTTTTCTCATTTGTTTGTGCTTGTTTGAATTTGTGGAATTAATATAAAATAAATATATAATAAATAAAAATCATGAATTTCTCTTGTATATACAATTTGGTTGGTTTTTGATCGACCCGTACAGGAAGATCTATATATACTAAAAATAGTAGAATTGGGCAAGATATCAAAATTGGATTGCAAATGTGAAGTATAAAAGAAAAAGAAAATACGAACCTGGTGAGGAATGAATCGCAGAAAAGAGAAACCAAATGGAGTTAGGGTTTTGGGATTTGAAGAAGGTCGGAATTATCGCCGTTCGGTGGATATATATTGTAATATTATAACATAAAGTTTTGGAGTAATGTGACGATGAGAACAGAACACCCTCGTGGTAGTCTCTCTTTGCCTCGGCGACTTCGACTGGTTTGAAACGAAGAAGGGTGGGTGGGTGATTGCTAATCGTTAATTGCTAATAATTATCCTAATAATTCCAATTCCAAACATGGAAATGCTTTTTCTTTTTTTTAATTCCATGGTTATAATAATGATTTAAATTTTAGACGTTTTTGCTACTAAACTCACGTTGAAAAATATTTATATTTTTAAAAAATCAAATTAATAATAAATGAGTGGGAAGAAAAATATATTTATATATAAAAATATTGTTGTTAAAATAAAGTATTTATCGTCAAGAGTTTTATAATTTATTGATAGTTTTTTTTGGAAATGGCAATTATAATTTTATATAAATAAAAATTATTAACATTTAAATTATGAATAAAATATAAAGTTTGAAGTTATCTATTATTCTTTGATCATTCTAATTTATCTTTTAATCACATTTTTTTAACTTAATTTGTAATCAATTTTGACTAAAAAGTTTCTATCAAAAAAATTTATTTTTTTACTAGAAAGTAGAGATAGTTGTGGAAATAATTTAATATGAACACACAAAAAATAAAAATAAAAGATGCTTCATAAGTAATAATCTCAATTTTATCATCTGTATGGTTTTTTTTTTTAAGGAAAGTATGAATTTTATTGACTACAAAATATGAACTGTGGGGCCAGAGAATTTATGACCCGGCCCACTTTCCATTAGGATCCAGGGCCCACGTCAAGGAGAGTAGTTGCTGAGGACAAGTAGTGAAAGACCAAATAGCCTAGAGATGCAACCGAGGATGACCCTGTCCTCGGCATCCCAAGACTTCAAAGGGAAGAGCAACCTGTCGTCAAAGGCAGCCTCCAAAGCGCCCCCCAGAAGAAAAGGCAAGTAGAATGGGACTCACATAGGGGTGCGGAGTGGGGGTGGTTCAAGGAAAAGACGTCACCTACGCATTGAATGCGCCCACAAACGTCCTAGCCATATTGATGAGAAAAGACTCCTGAACAGTGTGGCTTAGGTTATTGCAACTAACAGAAAGTAGGGGGAGGCGGCTGATGGGACAGGTACTCGAATAGGTACCTGCCTGATCAACAGATGGAGGGTCAGGATCAATCAAGAAGGGCTATATAATGTAAAGGCTTATGCACCAAAAAAGGGGACCCTGAAACCAGGGTACCCAAAAAAAGGGGAGAGGAAGAATAAGAACACTAAGCTTCATGGACAAGATTCACGGACAATCTTAGCTCGTCTCTATGCGTCCACCACAAGTATCATGACTAACCACCGTCCGGTGATCAAGGCCTAACATTTCAAGCCCACACTCTACAAATCATATTGTTTGGGCCCTTAACGTGAGAACCCAATATCATTTTGGGGTCGTTACAAATTGAGTCCTTACAATTGGCGTCGTCTGTGGGAAGGCTTGTGCGTTGGCACAGGCAGCGGTTAGTCATGGTGGGATCAAGTCCTTGTCGACAAGGGTCCCTCAAAAGAAATAATTTTGGCGGTAGGGCTAGCTAGGCGAAAGCCTCCCTATCGTTCCCAGTAGTTATGGTTCTAACTCAGCTCTCATTCAAGGCTACCCTACAAAGTGCCAGTGGCACGGGTAGTTCTAGAGGCTTCCAACATCAAGTCAATGTCCCGTATCCCTGTCAAGGGGCTAACCCTCGAGTAAAAAGAAAATCTAAGTTTTGGACAGAACCAAGATCTTGCATGGTCCTCGAACTCAAACCTATGGGGAAACCAAGTACTTCAAAAAAAGAAAATCTAAGTTTTGGACAAAACCAAGGTCTTGCATGGTCCTCGGACTCAAACCTATGGGGAAACCAAGTACTTCAAAAAAAGAAAATCTAAGTTTTGGACAGAACCAAGGTCTTGCATGGTCCTCGGACTCAAACCTATGGGGAAACCAAGTATTTCAAAAAAAGAAAACCTAAGTTTTGGACAGAACCAAGGTCTTGCATGGTCCTCGGACTCAAACCTATGGGGAAACCAAGTACTTAAAAAAAAAAAAAAAACCTAAGTTTTGGACAGAACCAAGGTCTTGCATGGTCCTCGGACTCAAACCTATGGGAAAACCAAGTACTTCAAAAAAAAAACCTAAGTTTTAGACAGAACCAAGGTCTTGCATGGTCCTCGAACTCAAACCTATGGGGAAACCAAGTACTTCAAAAAAAAAGAAAATCTAAGTTTTGGACAGAACCAAGGTATTGCATGGTCCTCGGACTCAAACCTATGGGGAAACCAACTACTTAAAGAAATTCTAAGTTTTGGACAGAACCAAGGTCTTGCATGGTCCTCGGACTCAAACCTATGGGGAAACCAAGTACATCAAAAAGAAAATCTAAGTTTTGAACAGAACTAAGGTATTGCATGGTCCTCGGACGCAAACCTATGGGGAAACCAACTACTTAAAGAAATTCTAAGTTTTGGACAGAACCAAGGTCTTGCATGGTCCTCGAACTCAAACCTATGGGGAAACCAAGTACATCAAAAAGAAAATCTAAGTTTTGAATAGAACCAAGGTATTGCATCGTCCTCGAACGCAAACCTATGGGGAAACCAACTACTTAAAGAAATTCTAAGTTTTGGACAGAACCAAGGTCTTGCATGGTCCTCGGACTCAAACCTATGAGGAAACTAAGTACATCAAAAAGAAAATCTAAGTTTTGGATAGAACCAAGGTATTGCATCGTCCTCGGACTCAAACCTATGGGGAAATCAACTACTTAATGAAAATCTAAGCTTTAGACAGAACCAAGGTACCGCATGGTCCTCGGACTCAGGCCTATGGGGAAACTAGATACTCCAAGAAAATCTAAGTACCAGATACGGCCCAATAACACGCATGGCACCTCAGATGATGCCTTTAGTCCCTTAGAAGTATGTATAGGTACAAATTCAAACTCTGAGATATGATCCCAAGTATGTTATGTGTACAACTATTCATCCATGTTAAGATAACTAGATCAAAAATCATGAGATTCGTAACCATAATAAATATCCGCAAGGATAACCAACATGTAATTTAAAGGAAAAAGGAGGAAAAGAATTTCATATATGTGGTCTAGGAGTTCAACTACAAGCAAATTATAAAGTCTTCAAAATAAAAAGGAAACTAGTTAACAGTTAATCTAGTAACAAATACAAAAGTCGGCCTGGGCTTTTACTTCTTCAATTTCGTTTGGGCCACATCCTGGGAAGGCTGAGCGGGATTAGCCTCAGAGCCCTGGGAGACATCTCCTTCTTGGGAAGGCTTGACAAGATCAGCCTCGGTGCCCTAGGGGACATCAGTAAGGGGAATGGCCTGAAGGAGCTAAACAAAGATGGCTGGCTTCTCGGCACAGGAGATCTGGGCACTGACTGTAGACGGGACGAACTCTTGAGGCATCTCGGGATTCAGACCTCCAGGTGCTTCTGTCGCAGCATAAGGCTCCCCTCCTTCAGTCGACTCGCCAGGAGTGACGACGATCTGAGCAGCTTCTGACTGAGCAGCCTCAGCCTCCTGGGGAACGCTCATAGCCTCGGAGCTAGTGGAGGTGGTCTCACGGATGGCTAGAGGATAAAATACGCTCTCCGCCTTCCATAAGTGGGACGAAGTTTCCACCCCAGCTTGTTTGAGGGCCTCTTCCCAAACCTGGGAGCAGTATAGCCTGCATACTCCTGGGATTTGAGCTTTAAGGGAGGCCTGGGTATTAGCCACCCCCGCCTCGTAACCCTCCTCCTCGGCCTTGTCCTTAGCAGTTTCAGCCTCAATTTTAGCAAACTCAGCCTCCTGCTTGGCCCTCACGGCTTCATCCTTGGCAAACTCAGCCACGCCCTTAGCATTGTCTGCCGTGATCAGTTTCTTCTTCAAATCACTGACCTGCTCCTTAGCTATCTGCAATTGCTCCTCGGCAGCGAGTAGGCGCTTTGTCTGTTCCTCGACCTGTTTTTGGGCACCAGTTAAACCTGCCAAGACACTATCCCTGTCTCGGGCAGCCACCTTTAAGTCCTCCCTAGCCTTCGCGAGGTCAGTCTCGGAAGTTTTGAGGGTTCGCGCAGCATCTATGCGTTTGGTGCGCTCAACCTCTGCAGTCTTACTCTGCCCCTTAACTTCTTCCTCCATCCTATAGGTGGCCTGGATAGCCTGCCAATTGAGATGAGTATATTGTGAATGAAAATCCGGGAGCAAGAATTGATAGAGTCTTAGGTTTCAAGAGTCTTACCATACCCAGGTACCTCTTCGCGCTGAGGAAAACCTTCTGCATCCTTATATTCTTCAACTCCTCCATATCAGTAGGAAGCAGCATGGTCCTCCCTAACGCGTCGGCCACATAACCGCCTTCGCCGTCTCCAAGGTTCCTCATGGATGCGTTCTCCAGCAATAGCTCCCCGTGAAGCATTGGGGCGGGAAGCCAAGCACTCGACGCGGATTGGGCTTCGATCCCTTTCTCCTGGCTTTGGCGCCCGATCTTTAACTATTTCTGAGCTCGCGGGGCTTCGTCCCTCTCCTGAGAGGATTGGGATTTTCCCCCATCCACAGGTTCCTTACCCTTGGGACTCTTCTTTCTCTTTGAGTCAGTGGGCTTCGGCCGAGGAGGCAGAGTTGATTGGGGAGGAGCAGGAAGTTTGGGACGGGGAGATTGTGGCTGCGACTTAGTAGAGGAGGACCTAGTCTGGATGGGCTGGGGCTGAGGTGGCGAAGTTGGAGCATTAGATTGTGGTTTTCCCTGTGCACCCTTCCCCGGCTGACCCTCGATAAGGTTGAACAGGCTAGTCGGGGGCTTTCTCTTAAAACCCATCTCGGCTCGGGAGGATGTTCCCACTGACAACAGTTCTGCTTCGGACAAGTCCGAGTCACCCAGATCACCAGAAGGATCCTCGGATGGGTCAGCCTGGTCAGATGCCTCAAAACCCTCCTCGGACAGACCCAAATTACCTTCGTCCTCCGCTGCCTGATGAGACGACGAAGAGTCCACCAATGGGATGTCCTTAGGGATAGGAGATCTTTCGGAGATCAAAAACCCTTGTTCGACTACGGTAATTTTCGGAAGCCGAGGATGGTTAGCGCTGACCACGTGCTTTGGGTCGGCAAATGACTTCTGAATGGAATTGTACCCTAAGATTTTGTGAACGGCTCTGACTTGACCATCCTCGTCATTTACAAAAACTGCTGCTTGAAGAACAGTCTCCAAATCAACCCGGTTAACCAGATGAAAGTGTCGGTGAAAGACATTTGGATCTGCAAAAAGAGGCATGTACATGGTTAGTAACCAAACCACACCAAATTAAAATGGCGCAAAAGATTGGCACCCGTCTACTCTCTATGCCCCACCTGGTTCTCCCTCCACCATTGGGCATGGAAGGCCATCATGCCATTCCCCAGATACGATAAGAAAATCCTTGTTCAACCCCTTGTTGGAGTCGGGGAGGCACTGGATTAGCCGAACCCTATCGTCTCTCGTCTTTATGTAGTAGGACTTGCCCTTCAAATTTTGGAGATTGTAGCACCAATTTACATCATGATGGGTTAGTCTTAGCCCCATTTTTTCGTTTAAGGCATCCACACAACCCAGAATCCTAAACATATTGGCAGCGCACTGGGTGGGAGCTAATCGGAAATGCCTAAGGTAACTCTTCATTACCGGCCCCATGGGGATTCTCATACCCCCCTCTACGAAGGCGAGAATGGGAATTACCACCTCGCCCGTCCTTCTCAGAAAATGCTACTCCCCTATCTTACAGTGCCTCAAACTTACATTAGGGGGAATCCTATAATCGGCGATGAATTTTTTTATCGTCTCTTTAGTATCAACCAATTTTCTCAATTTAACCATCTCTAAGCGCTACTAAACAAACTCAGAGGATGACGGGAGAAGGAGAGGAACAAGGGAAAAGTAAACCCAGAAAAGAAAAAGTACGAGTTAGTGAAGGCAAAGAACTTATAGAAAAGAAGAAAGGTGCCTCGGACAGGCTTTTTGTGCTGGAGATAGACTTGAATTTGGATGAAAGTTTGGATGAACCCAGGATATATGCGCTAGAACTCTTAAGTGCAAAAGTAAAGAGACAAATCAGTTCCAAAAATCATTTATACCTCCCATTGAAAGTAACTGCACGAATTTTCCCGCCCATAAAGGCAAGGAAATCTCCACCGTTAGATCACTATCGCACCGTTGAACGTGGGAGGCACAGAGCCGCCCGCATTTAATGAAGACACGTTTCACCTTCCAAAAGCTCCAAGAACGTGTCTCAGGCAGACGAAGAGTCTCAGGAACCGATAGGTGACAAGGATTGACAAGCTTTGGCAGAGGCCTGATGTCATCAAAACCCTCCTATCCGTCCGAGGATCCGGACAGCAGGATTTTGAGGGACTATTGTGGGGCCAGAGAACTTATGACCCGGCCCACTTTCCATTAGGACCCAGGGCCCGCGTCGAGGAGAGTAGTTGCCAAGGACAAGTAGTGAAAGACCAAATAGCCTAGAGATGCAGCCGAGGATGACCCTGTCCTCGGCATCCCAAGACTTCAAAGGGAAGAGCGACATGTCGTCAAAGGCAGCCTCCAAAACGCCCCCTAGAAGAAAAGGCAAGTAGAGTGGGACTCACGTGGGGGTACGGAGTGGGAGTGGTTCAAGGAAAAAACGTCACCTACGCATTGAATGCGCCCACAAACGTCCTAGCCATATTGATGGGAAAAGACTCCTGAACAGTGTGGCTTAAGTTATTGCAACTAATAGAAAGTAGGGGGAGGCGGCCGATGGGACAGGTACTCAAATAGGTACTTGCTTGATCAACAGATGGAGGGTCAGGATCAATCAAGAAGGGCTATATAATGTAAAGGCTTATGCACCAAAAAAGGGGGCCCTGAAACCAGGGTACCCAAAAAAGGGGAGAGGAAGAATAAGAACATTAAGCTTCATGGACAAGATTCACGGACAATCTTAGTTCGTCTCTATGCGTCCACCACGAGTATCATGACTAACCACCGTCCGGTGACCAAGGCCTAACCTTTCAAGCCCACACTCTACAAATCATATTATTTGGGCCCTTAACGTGCGAACCCAATATCATTTTCGGGTCGTTACAAATTGAGTCCTTACATGAACTTTTATGTTTTCTTTAGTAGCAATGCTACAAGCATAATATTTTTCATAATATTTTTCACAACAATTACATTGGTAAATTTATTGTGGTTTGCATGAATCTACTACAAATATCATTTGTTTTTACTTAATAATTTGTAAGTCACATGATAAAAATATATTAATAATTAAAGATGTTTAAATTTTATTATATTAAGAAATAAAATTATGATATATAATTCAATAAAATAAAATTTATTTTAATTTACTTGAAACTTTTGTAAGTATAATTTTAATTTATTGAAATATCATAATAGAGTTTTATGTATATAAGTTGAAATTTTTAGTAATAGAGTTTTAAATTTCTTTGAGTTTCGTTCTGTTTGTTTCACTGGAAAACATTTTATAAAGATAGTTTTCCATATTTTCCAGTGTTTGGTAGCACAAAAAAAAAAAAAAGTCAATGAAAAACTATCTTTGGTCAATAGAAAATCCTAACAAAAATAATGCTTATTTTCTATAGGTTGTTTTCTAAAAAAAATTTTGGGAAACAATCTTTCTCTCACGTGTTACATCTCCTATAAATATTATCTTTGTCTATAGCCATGGGAAACATGATGTTTTGGTGCCTTCTCTCTCTCATGGTAAGCTTTCTCATTTTTTCTCTCTTCTTTTTGTTTTTTCTCTCCTCACACCCTCACTGTCACTAACTTTGGTCTCTTCTCTTCCTATAGATATCTCTCTTTCTCTCTCTCTTCTCTCTTTTCTCCATGTTTCTCTTCCTCTCTGTAACACAACTCTCTGATTATATATATTTTCTTCCCTCACTGATTGGTCAATAGCTCCGACTTGCAAAAGAGAACAAATTTGCAACGATAATTATTTCATTCCTCTCTACCAAATCCCAATTCTTAGCTTTGAATTTCAAGCTTGATTTTCTTTTTTCTCTAAGAAATTTTCAGTTTGATGGATTCCAGGCAGAAATTACTTCTTTTTCATACATAAAGTGCAAAAAAATAAAATAAAGAAAAAGAATGAATGAATGAAGTAAAAGATGAAAATTTTATACATAGTACCTATATTGTTCTAAATTGCTTTTACATGGGACAATCTTTACCATGGACTAATAATTTTGTTAAATAATGAATGATAATTGTTTAGGAGAATTGCATTTGTTGGCAGATACTTTTATGCAGATACTATGTAATGATGATATATTATGCAGATGCATTATGTATATACACAATGTAAAATAATATTGAAAATTTGTGGTTGACCATAGTAGACAATTAGTATACCAACAAAAACAATAGACAATTAAAAATTGTTATTATTTATTCTTATTGAAAATGTACTCTCCTGTCAGATATATATATAGTGAGAGAGAGAGAGAAATGGTTGTGTGCGTACCCAAAATATGACTATTGGGCTCAGTCTCTACCTGGGCTCACAATTTATTTGTATTGTGGGTTTTGGGTTTCCTATTATGGGTGGATCTATGCTCGGCAGCCCAAATACCCTCTTATTTCCTCAGATCCCTCTCCTTACCTCACAGAGTTATTCCCTTTCTCCCTTAGAATGACTGCTCTCTTCTCTCGATGTTCTCTCTAGAATTGACAACCCCCATTTTCTCATTCTCTTCTCCTATTTATAGACTAGGATAAGTGGAGGAGCTATGATTACTCCCCCTTATTAGTGTGAATGGGGGTCCAATTCCATCATCTCAAAGTGGAAGCTCCGTCGAGAAGGTGGAAATGGCATTGAGACTGATTCCCACCTTCAAAAGCCTACTTGGCAGCGATGTTCTCAAAGGCATTACCGGACAGCCGAATGCAGGCCGTCTCCGAGCAATAACTCTCCCCGACCAGGTCAAAAGTGATCAGGGGGTTCGCTTGAGGTATTCAAGCTAGCATGGTCTTGTTTCAGCTCTTGGGTCTTGAGGTGTCCGGGTCAAGGCTAAAGGTCCAAAATGGGGATAGGAAGTGGGCTAGGCTGCCAAGTCTGGTCCCCAGGCGCCCGTACAAGTTGATATATATATATATATATATATATATATATATATGTGTGTGTGTGTGTGTGTGTGTGTGTGTACGTACATACGTATGTACATTACTATCCATATATATGAGCAAGATGAGTGATAGAGATCATGAAAATTTGATAGCTAATTAATTTTGATTGTATTTACTGTCAAAATTTTAGTATGAAAACCAAATTCATTATGGGTTTTTTATTTATACTAATTACATTAGTTGATTTACATAATACACATATTTTTAATTATACAAGAAATATTTTTTTTAAAATTGCATACCAAACACTAGAAAACATTCTCAAGCTCATTTTCAAGGTGGTCACTAAACACTGAAAAATTAGACAATTTTCTAAAAAATGCTGCTCTGGAAAATGAACCATTTTCCAGAAAATAGAGTTTTATATAAAGTAAATTCTATGAGTCATCTATACTATATATAAGAGGATTCCCATTTTTCAACTAGACTTTTATGTGGTTAAAAAATACCCTCATTAATGAAGGATAATTTCATTTAGAAATAGAGTCATAAATGTCAAATAACAAATTTTATTTTGAATTCAAAAAGAGAATTTCTAAAAAAAAAATTTCCCTTCACATTCAAAAAAGAATTATAGTTACTACTTATTTTTAAAGTTTATCCTTTTTATTTGTTTGAAAAATAAAAATATATATTTTTAAATTATAATAGATACAAATTATTAACCTTTATCCAAAAAAATAGAAGAGCCTCTGAGTACGCGCTTCTCTGAGCATGCATGTGAGCGCGTGCTCAAAGGCTAGTACTATCTATAAGAAGATTTTTTTTTTTTTTAACTGGACTTTTATGTAGTTCAGAAATATCCTTAAACTTTACGTTTAATCGGGGAAAAACTTGAGGACAACCTGGTAAAAATAAATCTCCAACTCTACTTAAAATGCCTAAAAAATAAAACACTCTCCTACTAATCCACGTCTTCAAAACAAATTTATCCAAATTATTTAAAAAAAAATGAGAAATTATGACACTAGACCAACAAAAAAAAAACAAAAAAAGTTTAATCGCACGCACAAAACGCATGTGATAAGCTTAGTTGTTTATAAGAACTTAAAATATTGTGAGTTTTAGTTAGCTTTTTATTTATTTATTTTTAGAATACTAAGTATTTTAACATATATACACGGGAGATGGAGAGAAGGTCTTAAAGAAGCTGATAATGGTGTATATTTAAAAAGAGTTTAACTCTTGGATACACAGCATAAATTTTAAACCTTTTTAACTCACACTCATTTTTCAATGTAAGATTAATTCATTATCTTTTCTTTTGAGAATACTAAGGCTATGTTTGGTAACCGTTTTTTTCCTCAGTTTTCTAGTTTTCAAAAACAATTTTCTGTTTCCTAAGGCAAAAAATTTGTTTGGTAACTTATTTTAGGCAAAAATCAAAAACTATTTTCAATTTCCATATTGTGAAGAAAACTGAAAACTGATCTTGAGCTGTTTTTATTTTTCAGTTTTCACTCATCTCAGTGTTAAAATACTGAAAAAGGTCTTGAACTGTTTTTATTTTAACATACACACGGGGAGAAGAGAAAAAAGTTTTAAAGAAATTAACAGTGATTTTAGTTAACCTAATTGGTAAGGTTTTTTTTCTAAAAAATAATTGTTAAGTTTTTATTATAATTTTGGTCTGATAATTAAAAAATAAATCTTTATAGAGCATATGAGTTGAAATTCTATCGTATTTATCAACAACAAAAAATGGTAAAATACTATTTTAGTTCATATTTTCATAACTAAACTTTAAAAAAGTTATATTTTTTTTTATCTTTAAATTTTGTAAAGAGCTTTTTTTCTCTAATAATTTAGAAAAAAATTTTGTGGATGGAAAATTTTCAATAATTTAGGATTAAAAAAACTTTTTATAGTTTAAGGTTTGAGGATGAAAACAAATTTTTTTTTTAAAAAGGTAGTACTTTAATTTTTAACCCCAAAAAAAAGGTTAGAATATTGGTAATAATCTCATTAGAACTTGGAGAGCTGGAAGGCCCACACCACACGTAGCATGAGCAAGACGGAGTTGACTTGACTTGATTCAAAATTTTCCACAAGGGATCCTCTATGACAACAATGCACACAACATCACAAACCATATCAAAATCCACCACGTGTACATTTTAACACGTGGCTTTACATCATTGGTCACGTCCATCACTCCAACTGCCACGTAGACTTCCCCAAAATTAGTGAAAAAACAATTTACCTACCCGTACCCGTTATATTTCACACAATCCCCCACCGCTCCAAAAACAAAAACACAACCGAAAAAACAAAACAAAGAAAAGCAAAGCTCCCCTTTCTATTCTCATCAACCGTTCGATAAAGTCACCATTTCATTCACTCTCTCCAGAGAATGCGATCTACACCCCACTGGTCTCTCTCTCTCTCTCTCTTCTAACTCGAATTGAAATTTATAAACTCTATTCGATTCGAGCTTGAGCTTTTCACTTTCCACAAAATCGAAAATCAGATTTAATTTTTTTTTTTTGTTGGTTCGACGTAAGTGAAACGTTGAAACTCGAATTGATATTTATACACTATTCGATTCGAGCTTAGCTTTTTCTCACTTTCCATTACTATTAAAAAAAATTTCAACACTCTTTTGCATAATTCTGTAACCAAACCGTTCGATATAAGTTAAACTTTGAAACTCGTGTTGAAATTTATATGCTAAATTCGATTCGATTCGATTCGAGCTGAGTTTTTGTGGTTTTGTGTTTTTTTTTTTTTTTTGGCTATATTTTTACAGAGGCTCTCGAACAATCCAGAATGGAATCCAAGTTATTCATCAAGCTAGGTTTGGTTTTATTTGCGCTTTGCTTTGTATTCGATCGATCCGAATCCGCGGTTTCGAGCGTAGATCTCGGCTCCGAATGGGGGAAAGTAGCGGTGGTGAATCTGAAGCCCGGCCAGAGTCCGATCTCGGTCGCGATCAACGAGATGTCGAAGCGGAAATCGCCGGCGCTAGTCGCGTTCCACTCCGGCACTCGTCTTCTCGGCGAAGAGGCCGCCGGAATCGTCGCGCGGTACCCGGAGAAAGTCTATTCGCAAGTCCGTGACATGCTCGGAAAGCCTTACGGTTACGTTAAGAAGGTTCTCGATTCAATGTACTTGCCGTTCGACATTGTGGAGGATTCTCGAGGCGCTGTGAGTTTCAAAGTCGACGGCGGCGGTGACGACGGCGTCGCTGTTTATTCGGTCGAGGAGATACTGGCGATGATTTTGGGTTACGCGGCGGATTTGGCCGAGTTTCATTCGAAGGTGGCGGTGAAGGATGCTGTGATTGCTGTGCCGCCGTATTTCGGGCAAGCTGAGCGGAGAGGGTTGATTCAGGCGGCGCAGTTGGCCGGAATTAATGTGCTTTCGTTGATAAATGAGTATTCGGGGGCGGCATTGCAGTATGGAATCGATAAGGATTTCTCCAATGAATCGAGGCATGTTATCTTCTACGATATGGGATCGAGCAGTACTTATGCCGCGCTCGTGTATTACTCGGCTTATAATGCTAAAGAGTTTGGGAAAACTGTGTCAGTCAACCAATTTCAGGTGAGCTTCGAAACATTTTGCTACTTTGGTTGGGTTTAGGAATAGGGTAGAAATACTTGTTGGGAATTGCAATTGTTTTAAGTTTGAAACTTGATTCGTATTCTTGTGAGGTTGTGAATGATTGGAAGCTGTATAGATTAAACTGTGAATGAATAATTCATTACCATGCTTAGTTTAGTAGTTCCATGAGAATCCATTTTATGGGTTTTTTAAATTTTTTTGGAAGGTGTCCATTTTTGCTAAAGAGTGTGGGAAGACTTTGTTGGTAAACCAATTTCAGTTGAGCTCCGATACATTACAACTTTCGTAGGAGTTAGGAATAGGATATAAATATTTGTTGCAAATTGCAATTGTTAAGCTTGATGCTAAATTCGTATTCTTTTGAAGTTGTATATGATTGAAAGTCATCTAAGTTGATAAAAGTATGTACAAGAAGGAACTCCAATTTGTGATTCATTTCGTAGCAAACATTTTATTAGTAATTTATTTCCTTGCAGTTGTTGAATTTATTGAGAATCAAAAAAATTTTTAAGCATCTATTTTTTTTTTCAAAGTATCCATTTTTTCTATATAGACGAACACGTGGAGGTCAGGATTTTGACATTTATTCCCCATTCATGTTGCGGATGGGTAACAATACCAGATTCGTTGGAAAGTATCACATTGATGTGATACTTTGATTTGATTTGAAATAGATGTTAGTGTCAATGAACTCTCGCTCAAATGGCATTGCCTCCCCCCATAAGAATGGCTGGAGGGAGAGGTTGCGAGTTCAAAACCCACTTGGTTTGTGTGTAATTTACCAATAAAAAAAAAAGATGTCAATTTCAACCATTCTTTACTTCTTTATACTTGATATTATCAGCTTGTAGTCACTCTCTTCCTTAAAGTATAGGCAATTTGTTGTGCCAATTTTTATTAAACTTTATTATGACATAGCTTGTACTTGTAGTTGTTATATTTTAACCCTTTGTAGCATTTGTGTTTTGTTGCCTTTTGCTTTGTTCTCTATGCTGTTTCTTGTTTCGTTTCTTACACTGGCATATTTTAGTGGTTTTAGCTTGCCATTAAGCTCAAAAATTTTGTGCAGGTTAAGGAAGTTAGATGGGACCCCGAGCTTGGGGGTCAGAATTTGGAATTACGGCTGGTGGAGTACTTTGCAGATGAGTTCAACAAACAAGTTGGAAATGGGGTTGATGTGCGGAAGTCTGCCAAGGCGATGGCTAAATTGAAGAAACAGGTTAAGCGTACAAAAGAAATTCTAAGCGCGAACACAGCGGCCCCAATATCAGTTGAATCCCTCTATGATGATCGGGACTTCAGGTAGGTGGATATTGAAGCACATTATCCATTCCTAGTGAAATATTATAACACACATAAATCTTTTTACCTATCAAAAAAAATTGTTATAACTTATTTTTTGTTTTTTGTTTATAAGCTTTTATTTACATAAAGAAAAAGTGACGTTACTGTTGAACTAGTGAAGAGAGCTTGTTTATCGCTGTGAATCCTTATTCTTTGATATAACATTTTAAAGAGTCCATTTTCATCAAAGAACCAGTAGAATGAACTGAAATTAACCAGGCCATTTACATACAAACTCTGGATTCTCGTGAGACTTTGAGCCTTTCTTATTTTATTTTCAATGAGGCCAGATTGCTCTGCTCTTAGAAACACTATTGTTAGTATCGACTATGCATGCTCTGTCAATTGTTGATTGACTGTAGGTTATATAACATGATTTAATGGCTTCAATCCTCAGCAACATGAAACCTAGTATGTCACGTCACTTCTTTCTGCCATGCATGAAGCTTTGATGATGTTTTTTTCATGAATTTAAACTATTTTGGTCACGAAACATGTGAAGGGTTGACTCGTAAATAACCTAATAGAATGCTATAGATCCTCTTTCGTTTTCTTTTCTTTCTGCTTTTTATTTTTAGTGTTGGCTGTTTTAAGTATGAGGGAAGAGGCTTAATCCAAGCATTAGGGAAGCATGCAAGAAAGTCCCAACTAAAATGAAGAGAACCTATCAAAAAAAATAATTATATTTTTCTATAGACAACAGTTTACATTATATTTCTAAACATAATTATCTTGTCCCCTTTATCTTACAAGTTATGCATACTGATGGTTGGCCCTTAGGTAATGAACTGATCAATTATTAATACTTATAATGAATTTTCTCCCCTACCCCAGGAGCACCATAACCCGTGAGAAGTTTGAAGCGCTCTGTCAAGATCTGTGGGAGAAATCTCTTATACCTGTGAAAGAAGTGCTTCAGCATTCTGGTTTGAAGTTGGATGAGATATATGCAGTGGAGTTGATAGGAGGTAGTACCAGAGTCCCAAAGTTGCAGGTTTGTAATGTCATCTTCTTGATGAATTTGCTCTTGAGCAAGAATCTTAGCTCGAATTCAAGTAGTGAAACATTAATCGCATGAGGCTAGTTGCATATTATACTCAATTAAAGATGGGTTTCTGAGCTCAATTCTATGAGAGAATTATCTTGACCTTACTTGCTTAGTTTAAAAGTTTATTTCTTGCCCTTGTGGCACTATTAAAAGATATGCTCCAACTTTTTTTTAAAGATACTCTCTGGAGGTAGTTTTTAAGATTCATTCTCCATTTTTTACTTGTGTGTGTCAGTTAGAATTTGTCTTCTAGACATATTTCTGAATTATATGTGCAACAATAATAAACCTATGACCAATCCTTTGAAGCTCTGGCAAAATTCTTATTGATTCCTCAGGGTCCAATATGAATGATTTGTGTATGGTTGGCAGGTTTAAGTGTTTATGAAATTTTGGCATATATGTAAAAAGTGCTGCATAGAATACTAAATTTATTTGTTTGTTTCAATGAAGAGGTGAATGCAAAATGTGTATTCATCCTGTGCACACATCAAAAGAAAAATGCATAACTCACAGCTTTGCACGAGATTCAACTAGATATTAGTCATAAATATGGTTTAACTACATATTAATGTGCATGCAATTGCATGTCATTTTGTGCGGGCTTCATGATACAGGTTAAACTGTCAATGTCAAGGTGCATGGTAATGTTTAGCATGCCAATGTGCAATTAGTTTTTTATTTTATTTTTATTTTTAGTGTTACCTGTCACCATTATGATTTGTTATATATTGGTGTCTCAATTACTTCAAATTATTTAACCAATGAGTTATGGTTCAAATGACACTTCTTCCTTCCATAAGAATGGGTTGGAATGTTAGGTTGTGGGTTCAAAACCCACCGGATGTGTATCGTACCAATTAAAAAAATATATTGAAATTGATTTAATTTTATTGTAAAGTACTAGCTTTTTAAATTTATGTCTGAGCTTTCATGGTTGACAGTCAATGAATCCGAAAAAAGGAAAAACTTATTTTTCCCTAATAACAGGCTAAGCTCCAGGAATTTCTTGGAAGGAAAGAGCTGGACAAACATCTGGATGCTGATGAAGCTATAGTTCTCGGTGCAGCACTACATGCCGCAAATCTAAGTGATGGAATCAAATTGAACCGTAAGCTGGGAATGGTTGATGGTTCTTCCTATGGGCTTGTTTTTGAGTTAGACGGCCCTGAACTTTTGAAAGATGAGAGCACTAGGCAGTTACTTGTACAACGAATGAAGAAACTTCCGAGCAAGGTAAACAACAAGGCAATATGAATCTTTTTTTTCTTCTTTTTTTCTGTAAGAGAAAGGTTGGTTGGAAAAATACTTTGAATGCATTAGTCTTCCTCTCTAATTCTACTATTTATGTTTGGGGTTGCTTGTATAACAGATGTTCAGGTCCATTATCCATAAGAAAGATTTTGAAGTTTCACTTTCTTACGATAAAGATCTTTTACCACCTGGTGTTACCTCTCCCATATTTGCTCAGTATGATGTGTCTGGTTTAACAGATGCGAGTGAAAAGTAAGATTAGCAAATTCCTAAATCTTATGTTCATGTGCATTTTGCTTTGATTCTTCAAGCAATAGCAACCCTCTCTCCACACAGAAGTTTCAGACAAATTCTAATTTGGATTTATGTCATGTTGTCTTTATGTTTTTCAGGTATTCATCCCGGAACTTGTCGTCCCCCATTAAGGCAAATTTGCATTTCTCTCTCAGTAGAAGTGGAATTCTTTCTTTGGATAGGGCAGATGCAGTTATCGAAATATCAGAATGGGTAGAAGTTCCTAAAAAGAATTTGACCCTGGAGAATTCAACTACTGCTTCCCCCAACATATCAATTGAAGCTGGTGCAAATAATGCTTCAGAAGAAATTAATGACGACTTGCGTGTGGATGGTGGGATTAGTAACTCATCTAACTCTAATGTAGAAGAACATAATACCCCAGATCTTGGTACAGAGAGAAAGCTGAAAAAGAAGACATTTAAGGTTCCACTTAAGGTAAAAAAAAAAAAAAAAGTGAATTTTCTTAAGATGTATTAACAGTTGTCTAAAACATTTTCTGATATTAAATATCCATTTTCCACACTATCCTTGCTTACTTCCCTCATTTATTAATTATAGATTGTTGAGAAGACATTGGGGCCTGGAATGTCTCTTTCAAAAGAATCGTTTGTTGAAGCTAAACGTAGATTAGAAGCATTGGACAAAAAGGATGCAGAGCGAAGAAGAACTGCAGAGTTAAAAAATAACTTGGAAGGATATATTTATGCTACTAAAGAAAAGGTTTGAAATTTTTTACTAATTCAACCATTTATTTCATTTAACATATTAGATTTTTTTCATTTGCATTACTCATGATGACTTTGAAGTTCAAAGTTTACTTTTAATTCCTCCATATAAAGCCCTATTATGGTTTCACTCTCTTTCCTTATGTGTGCGTTTGGTTGGGGTGAAAAGGGAGAGGATGGAAATAGGGGGAAGAAAAAGAGGGAAGAGACTAAGATTTTTTATAGTTTGGCTAGAAAGAAAATGTTGGGGATTGGGATTTTTCATCCACGCCCACCAATTTGGTTCCTTCCAAGTAGGGGAGAAAATGACCTTAGGCAATGAAATTATGAAATTACACACACACTATCCCCATCATTTCAAACTACAATAAGGGCACAATATTAATTTAATTGATCTCCTTCCACTTTTTCCATCCCTCTTACCAAACACACTTAGGGGGAAACAAAAATCTTTTCTTTCATCCCACTTTTCAATTTTCCCTCCATTTTCCATCCTCTCAACCAAACAAACCCTAAATCCATAAAGACGCTCTAATATACCTTACCTACTGGAGAAAAATACATTTGGCTGACACCAATTAATCTTTTAAGGATCCATAGCCGATCCCAAAGTTTTGAGACTATGGCTTTGTTGTTGTCTACTGGACGTATAAAGAGGCTTCCTCAATTGATGCCATTTTTTTTATTCCAGCTTGAAACATCTGAGGAGTTTGAACAAATTTCTACTGCTGAGGAACGCGAATCTTTTAAGGAAAAGCTTGATGAGGTTAGGATTTTTTTTTTGACCAAATCAGAATGCTTGTGGTCACATAGCTGTCACTAGATATTTTTTAACTTAAGAAACTTGAATTACCTCAGGTGCAAGATTGGCTGTATACAGACGGTGAAGATGCTACAGCTGCAGAGTTTCAGAAACGCTTAGATATGTTAAAAGATTTTGGTGATCCCATGTTCTTCAGGTATATCTTGTAATAAAATTGTTGTTGAAATTAAGGCTATCTTGAGTTGAACTGAATTGAGTATGTCTGCTTCTAATATTGTGAATTTAGAGAGGCTAAACATGATGTTTGACCTAGTGAACTTTTGGTTGTAGATTGAAAGAGCTTACTGCACGGCCGGCAGCAGCTGAACATGCTCGGAGATATCTTGTTGAACTGCAACAGGTACTTCAAATGGTGACAGTGTAGTTATAACAAATTTCAATTGAGAAAAAATCCATATATATTTTTGCACGTGCTTCAGGAGGAAATCAGTATGGTGTTTGAACCAGTTAGTGTTTTTTTTTTGATAAAACCAGTTAGTGTTTTTCAAACTGTTGAAGCCAGGGAAAAGATATATTAGTCAGATAATTTAGTATACAGTAGGAAGAAAATGTATGTGTTGAACATTTAACCCTACAGAATTGCATGAGTACTTGGAAGTCAGTAAGGTGGAACTATACAAGATAAAAGTTTAATTTTGGAAACAAACCTAGCCTCTTAAGAAATGGAAACAGTTTATCAGCAAGTATATAGTATACATGATGGTTGGCTGATTGGCACAAAAAATAACCATACTTTTAGTTGTAATTTAGACATCATTCTCTTCCTACTATAGACTAGAATATTAGATTATTTTGATGGTGTTCTAATTTATTTATATTTTCTAAAACAAAAGGCTTAATTACTTTTGTATGATGGACCACAACTCATACAACGGAGGTTAGTAGTTTAATTCTCTCCGTGCTCCTCTTTGGGCCAAAACTTACTTATAGGGGGAAAAAAAAGTACAACAAAGCTGCTGTTGCTTAATTCACAGAATCAAATTTCATATCATCTTAGAAAAAAAAACAATTGATGCAGGAGAATGGACTGAGAATGTTGTTTTGATTATTTCGTTTCTCTTAGTTTTTCATCTTATCAGATTCTTTTTTCACTATAGCACTTGCATTTTTTATCTTGAGAAAAAGGAGGGGAAGAGGAATAGTTCTCTAATTCAGTAAAATGAAGGGTAAATCAATTCATTACTGCAATTAGTTGACTAGATGATTCTTGGCATTCCAGTACTTTATTGACAAAATTTGGGATACCAGTATTGTATTGGCTAAATGCATTTTCTATCCTCTTTCTCTGACCTTGGTATATGCTGATACATCTTTAAACTGAACCAACAGGTGCAGCTTGATAGGTCACTGATATTATAGGAAAAATGTGTTTCATTGGATAGATATCATATGGTCTTAAATGAAGAATGAATATGCAAAATATTCTTCTGATGCCTTTCAGTTCTAAGTCTGATTTCTGTGTTTGAAAGACTTTCTCAACTAAATATTTTTCAGTTAGTCCACAAAAAATTTCCCAGGCTACTGTTGTAATATGTTTCTCCTAGACTTGCATGTTTGAAAGTGAGAGTTACCCATGTCTGCTAAGTCATGCAATTTGCAATTCTGAAATGGAAGCTTAGACTATTAAAAGCTATTTCTCACTAATGACTTGGAGGGAATTCTTGTCGTTGATAGTGATTATGTGTTTAAAGTAGGAAAAAACCAAAACCATGCAAAAGTAAAATTAAAGAACAAGAATTAAAGAATTAAAGGATAGGTGACCTAGGAGTCAGCACCAAGCAAGAGAGGACCCAACTAGGGGTCAGCACCTAGGATTGGCTGGTGATAGCACCATTAGGAGAATTTCAAGTGAAATTTATTCATCATCAAAACAAAAATCCCCATTGGAGTACATTATTGTGCTCATGTAGACTACTAAAACCTAATTCTAACTAACATAGAAAAACATAATTCTAATTTACTTGGGAATTTCTACTTAGTGCCTGTTTGGGAAGCGCGTTTTGCGTGTTTCCCGACGGTGCGTTTTTGGATAGTGGGTCCTATGCACTGTTCACAGGACCTGTAAGTACTTTTTTCAGCAAAATTTTCATTAAAATTGGGTCCCACAGCACTATTCACACATTTAAAAATTATTTTGTTACAGTGTTTTCAGTTTTAGTTTTCAACAATAAGTAATATCCAAACACATCCTTATTGAATTACAAAATAACCTTGACTCTAGAAAATTCAATAAAATACTAATAATCTAAATAATACCTATAAAAATGTAATTGACTTCCAAAATTAAGTAAAACTAGATATCTCTTTGTGCCTCCCGCATCACATACACTATGTATTTGGCTTTTGTTACATTTTCAATGGTTTAGGGGATCTAGACAAAGATAACAGTGAGGTTGTTGGCGCAAAATCCATTGGGTACATGTGTAACTTATGAAAAGAGAAAAGATGATAGTGAGAGACTGAGAGTGAAACCATGAGAGATGAGAAAAGCATAATAGACAAAGAAATTTAGGTTCACCTGGAATGGAGTCTTTTCTTTACTTCTTTTGCCTTTATTGTTGTTAATTATTGTCAAAAATAATAGATGAGGCCTTCTTTGGGGACAAAGGGCAGGATAATCTCAACATATCAAATGGCAAAAATGAAAACCATGTCTTGTGAAATATGAAGTAAATAATTTCATGCCTATTGAAACTCTTTTTTTTTTCCCCTCCATTATGACTTGCATTTAGGAATTTAATTGGAGTTACATATACCTATCTACATTTTGCCATGTTTTGAGGCAAACAGTTACCCGTTGTTCCTGTTCGATATACCACTACAATCTGTACATTTAGTAGCATAGTGGTGGAAATTCTGGCTAAAATTTCTCGAGTAATCTTGAATATTTACATTTTTTGAAAAATTGTTTAAACTTTAAATTACTAATTTTGATTGAGAATTTGGGCATTTTTTATAAGTTACATGAAAACCACAGAATGAGTGGGAGAGTGTAGAGTGAGAGGGATATATGACACATGATATATATTTTTTCTTTTTTGGAAATATTTCAATAAATACAAAAATGTTCGGTTTTATATGGTAAATCATTGTCTTTCCTTTTTTTATTCCCTATGTATCTTTAATTAGCTTTATTTACAAGTGCATTAATGATTTCCTCTTCTGAGAATCTGCAGATTGTACAAGGCTGGGAGACAAAAAAACCTTGGCTTCCAAAAGATAAAATAGATGAGGTGTTTGAACATTTATCTTCTTTTAAAACTTGTCTAAAATTTGTTGGAATGATTTTGAGTTATCGTCTATTGAGCCTTGGTATGGGAATTGATTTCTTGTAAATACAGGTTATAAGCGATGCTGACAAATTCAAGACTTGGTTGGATGAAAAAGAGGCTGAGCAGAAGAGGTAAGCTGTTCTTATAACTTTCTGGCTGAATGCATAACTGTGTACAATAAGTCTGTGCTATGGCTGCATCATTAGTGTATAAATGTGTGTATGTGTCTGTATAATGACCAACAAATACCTCATTTATGAGATCCAAAAAAAAAAACCTCATTTGGTTCTATAAAAGAGGAACGGGACCAATGAGTCAATGGCTGATTGTTCCTTTGAAAGAACAAATGTTGCAAAATTCAATGTCAATTATGCTCCACTTGTTTCAGCAAAAAAATATTTTCTCAAAAATGATTTCTGCATTTTTTGGTGTGTGGTGTGGTGAAGACCATGGTCAATGGCAAATAACCCAAAAGAGGCAGAAAATGTTTTCTGCCATTTGTTATTGCCCTCATTTGTCATCCCCCTCCATTCCTTTGTGCCACCTCCACCACCACCTCCAGAATTACCACCCACCATTGTGCCTATATAAATATTAACAATTCATGCAAACCAAATACCAAAAATTTTCATAAGATTATTTTCAAGGTTGCAACCAAACACAGGAAAAATGAGTCATTTACTCATTTTCCTTGAGAAATGTTTTCCCCCCAAGAAAATATCCAAAACTATTAGAACGTTACTTCCTTGGTCACTTCATTGGTAGTGATAGTTGAGTTTAATTTTCAGTCTAATCCACTAATCCAGTTTGGGTTAACTTATAAGCTTTGTTTAAATTTTGGAGGCTGCTGGCAGTTAACCATGATAACATCAAATTTTGGTTGAAGACCACCTGTTGTAACTTCCATTTGATAACCATCATATATTTACTTCTTTTCATTTTCTTTATTTCCTTGAGAGCGTGTTTGTTTGGAGGTGAAACAGGGTGGATGGAAAATTTTGGAAAGAAAATAGGGAGGAAAACTTTTTTGGAGTGTATTTAGTTGGATAGGAAGGAAGGAAAATAAATGGTAGGGCCTAGGTGTTTTCTCTCCGGCCCACTAAAATGTTCTCTCTCCAAAATGGAGAGAAAACTAAGTGGGGATGAATTTTTTCTTAATTGACAAAAATACCCATGTGCATGTGCACATAGGCTTCTTCAAGTTGCCTTTATTTATTTTTTTCTCCCTTGTGCAGATGTTGCCTTTTTTCAGTCTTGTTTTTTTTTTCCTGGGCAAGGTTGCCTCTTCTTTTTATTATTTTTTTTCTATTCTTTTGATTTTCTAGGCTTGGGCATGCCTTTTTTTTTTTTTTTTTTTCTTCATTTTTTCTTTTGATTTTCTAGAGCCTGGGTGTGATAGTTGGTTTTTTTTTTTTTTTTTAAAAATAAATTTGGGTGATTGCTCTTCTTTTGTGGTTATTTGTCACTTTTTTTGTTTTAATTGGGCATCATTTTTTAATAACGGTATATGAGTAAATTTATTCAAATTCATTTTTTCCATCCTCCCACTTTTCCACTTCCAACCAAACAAAAGGGAGAGAATAAAAATTTTTCTATCCTCCCACTTTTTCATCTCTCACCATTTTCTATCTTCCCACTTTTTCACCCCTCCAACCAAACTGGCCCTAAAATTTTCTTTTTGTTTGTGGAGAGGGGGGGGAGGGAGCTTGTATAGACATAAGATGGTAATCATCTTTTAAGGACACAGGATTTCAAATCGATGTAAATGACTAGTTTTTTTTTTTTTTTTTTAATTAATAATTTGAACAAATTAATGCCTTTAGATCTAAATGGGACAAGCAAGACCCATATGTTCTACATCATCTATATGTTGACACTGTTTGCCAAGGATTGATCATTTTGAGTACCTAAGGGGTAATATGAGAGTTAGCATAACTATTAACTTGTCAACCACGCACCAACTAATTAGAGTTGCTTTTAGGGGGAAAGGGCTTGAGCTTCAGGGTTGGCAGCATGTTTTAATTATTTCTCTAAAAAAAAAAAAATATGATTACTTGTATATAATACCATTTTAAGCCCCATAGAATTAGGAAGTGTTTGCCTCTATGAATTAGTTGTGTATGGTTTTAGAGAAGTGGCTTTGTAAATGGAGCTTCTCAGAATGATGCTGGAAATTGTGTTTGAGATGTTTGATTGACTAGAAAATGAGTATCAAGGTTTACTGCTTGAAAACACTCTTTTGCGTAAAAAAAGGCATTTTTGATGTATACCATAGCAAGAATTTGCTAGTATATTCTGAATGCAACTTCTGAACCTTTTTAGTTTCTGTGCTCCTTTATACGGTATTCCTGCTGACAGTTCAAGACAGATATGTTGGCTTGAGTGCACATCAGTGGTTTAAATAATTTCTGGGGTTTTTCCAAATACTTTCAACGAAATGGCAGAGAAAAGTTTACTAAAAATATAATGGACCTTGTTTTAATATTATTTGTCTCTAGATAATTGTCATGTCAAAACAAAAATACAACCTGGACTGGACTTATAATATGTTATGTTTTGGTCAAGTGATCCGCTGTACCAAAGTTATTGCTGAGTCCATTATGTTATCCAATTGAACTATCTGATTCCTTTTTTATTTACAGTGCAGAATCATTTGCAACCATTTAGAAAATTTGTAGTCTTAAGATGAGAATTAAATGGTTAATCTTTATGTCATCAAGTTATCTTTTTGTAAAAATCTTGCACTAAGTAACATGAATAGATAAGAAAAAGAAAAAACGTGAACAATGATTGGATTGATGATCAAATAGAATCCTGGGTCTTGAGCCAGGATTGATCAAATTCCATTGAATTTGAGTCATAGCGATCATTTATCAAAGAATGACTGTTTATCAAATGATTGAACAACCGGGAGCAATTTACTTACAATTTTTAGTTGACATTCATAAAAAGTATCTAATGACTTAAAAGAGTTCAACGCATCATGTTTAGCATATAGATGAATATTTCTTGCTCATTACCAGTCAATGACTTATTCACAAACCTCATGTGGTTGATAATCTTTATTTCCCATCTCATGGAAAAATATAAAGCATTATTGGCTCTAATGGATAATATCGTGGTTGAAAAGGAAAATAATTGAATTTCAAGAATGGGCCAAGCCCTCCTTTCATAAATTCAATTATTGATTTGTTTGCAAATATGATTCTCCCTAATTATTGATGTCCTGCCTCTTCTTTATGTTCTTCTTCACATTGCCCAACTGTTTTTTCTGTTTTCATCTTTCTTTCTGATCTTTCTTTCTTTTCTTTTTTTCCCAAAGGATTTCTGGATTCAGTACTCCAGTATTCACATCAGAAGAAGTATATATGAAGGTATTCACTCTGCAAGATAAGGTATTGTTCCCATTCCCTTTCTTATGAAAAGTAAATACGTATATAGCCTACAACTTATATCTATATGTTTTTAATACTCTTCAATTGACATTTAATTGATATTTGTGTAGGTTTCAAGCATTAATAGAATTCCCAAGCCAAAGCCTAAAATTGAGAAGCCTACAAAGAATGAGACTGGGAGCAGTGGGGACAATGTGACTAATCCCAACTCGACTTCTGAGGAGAACCTCAACCAAAGTGACGAATCATCCAAGGATTCAGATGGCTCATCAAATGAAAAAGTTGACCCAGAGTCCACGGCTCACTCATCAAATGAAAAGGTTGACCCAGAGTCCAAGGCTCACGATGAATTGTGAGCAATGGAAGTTACATTTAGGCTGTAATGTTACGTTTCCTTCCTAGTTAGAAATATGAATTGGTAATGGAAGAAAAAATAGGATAGACGGAGTTGCTGCAAATTTTTGTACCGTACAAGAATATAGAGTTGAGCCCATTTTTAGGAAGGGTGGTTATCTTAACAACTCTGAGATCGATAGTCTTCGCGTCTTATGCTGTATGAGGAGTAGTTGGAAAAAACTTTGGTAATTATACTGCAATCATATTATTTCCCATATAACTTAGTGGCGTTACTGATGATCACTAGGCCTTGTTGGAGATTTTGATCTTCTATAAATGTTCAGAGTACATGTGAAAGAGATTTTCGAAAGTCATGTAACATTTTAAAATTATCCAACTTTTGGATTATTCATCCTGAGCATTACGCTCTGTTTGTTTCGATGTAAAATATTTTCAAATGTAAAATATTTTACATGTAAAAAATTTTACTGTAAAATATTTTCATTGAAAACATTTTTAAGTGTTTGGCAAGATTAGACATATGAAAATGTAAACAACCACCAGCCACCAAATACAAGCACCACCGCCACTACTAACCACCCAAAATCCAAATTGGAAAGACGAAAAAAAATAGCCACCACCGCCCCATTGTCACCAAAATCTAGTGACTAAACACCACCACTCACACGGCCACACCACCACAACCACCACCAACAGGAAGCAACAATACCAAATGAAAACAAAAATTCGAAAATCAAAGATCAATGAAACCCACCCTTATTCAGCCACCATCAAAACCGACAAACCACCACAATTATAGCAGTTTCGGCTACCAAAACCCAACACCCATGACCCAGCCCACCAAAACCCATCACCGACGACCCACCCCACCACCGAGAGAGAGACACCAGCACTCAAATCTGACGACGACCCACCCCACTATCAACCTTATCACCGATCTGCACCATAAAAGGGGTAGTGGTCGTCGATCTGCACCTCCTTTGCTCACGTCGGGAACATTGATGTCGAGAGTCAAAAGTCCCAAGGGACTGCCGGAGAAGGTAGAGTCGGTGATGGGAGGGAGATGAGTGAAGGTGAGCTGGGTTGTGGAGAGAAACTGAAAGAGAGTGAGAGAGGGGCTGATCGGGATTCGGGACTGTTGAGAGAGATAGCAAATGTAAAATATTTTACCAATTTTTTAAGCATAAAACATTTTACACTTATTTGCCTTAGTTTTATTGTTTGACTGAAAATATTTTACCTTTGACTAAATATTTTACTGCAAAACAAACACGGTAAAATATGAAAATATTTTCCTGTAAATATTTTACATCAAAACAAACAGAGCATAAATGTACAATTGCGAATTGTGCGTCCCAACTTTCTAATCTGCAACATATTCATTTATATTGTAGTATCACACTTTTGTCACGTATGAGCGCTTTGGTTACTTTGGATTTCTATAGAATCGTATTTGGTATTGCTTTTGTATATATAGAAACATATTCATATTGTTGATCATTGGCTCCTTGAGAAAATGTAGGGATTTTAGGTGGAAAAATGCTTTGAAGGTCAATTTTGAGGGGAAAATGGTCTTTTTGCGAAACAAGTGAGCAAGCCAATTTCAAATTCAGCGTTAGTCACCCAAAAAACTTCTACTTCTTGGATTGAAGGTAAAAGGCTACATCATTAGCACCACAGTCAATGGACTGTAGCCTTGATTGGCACCTTTTTTTTTTTCTTTTTTTTTTGATGGGTACCTTAAACACAACCTAATGTTTCACAATGTTTGACCGAGTAAAACATAGCTTTTCATATTGTAACACGAGTTACGTTACTTAAACATAAGATGTTCAGTTTTACGTGAACCCTTTCATATAAACAGATCATTTATTGACCCACCAAGCAAAAGGCAAGCTAGTAGAATAATTTGGGATTTGAGAAACACATCAGAATCACTTAGGTCACTCAATATCCAAGATCCAAATCTTTGATTGTCTCTGTCCTGTGTTAGCATTCCTCACCCACACACTTTATTTTCTTCTTTGACACAATTCTCTTGAGTGCCTTTCTATGATGGTAAATGCAGTTACTTTGTGAATTTTATCAGTGTACATTAGTATTCTTGTCACTGTTCAACATTATTGGGGGTTCTCAAAAGTTATTTTATATATATATATACACACATATATATATATATATATATTTCTTTTGTGGGGAAGCGGCCTTAAAAATAGATAACATATTGGACCTGGTGGGGAAATGGACCCAATTCATGCTAACAAGATGAGATTGCCAGCCCATTGAAAGGAAAATAGTCCTCGAACCTCGGAAGATAGTGTGATGCCTTTTTTCACTGAGGAGTATTGGAGACAGTCCCATCATCAGCAGCTGAGGACGGAATACTTCCTGTACGTCTGATGAAGGGCATAGAGAGATATAGAAATGTTCGAGGAATTATAATGAAGCTTCTTGATAAAGTAATAGTTACATCCGCATTAATTACATTCACTTATTTGGCACAGTAGCATTTATTGTTAAATGATTGGCCTGAACAATGCTTGAAGCCCCAAAAGTTTATCTTCATCATGAAAATGGTAGTGTTGGTGTTTGATGGGATAAGCAACCTGCTAGCTGTATAAGGACAGCACATTCCAGAGAAGGCAAAGAGGAGTGAGTATAAAAAGTAGGAGGCACAAGAGAAAGGGATACACAGAAAAATAGAGAGAAGTAGAAGTAAGCAGGGGCGGAGCCACGTAGTGGCTTGGGGGGGCCCCGGCCCCTGCAAAAAAAAAAAAATTTCCATTAGAGTAGGTAGAAAAAAAAATTGGGCCCCTCCAATATTGGACAGTTGGCCCCCCATGCCCAATTCTCAACTATTCTCCCAAACCCAGCTCAAATATTCTCCCAAGCCCAGCTTTAGTTTTAAGCCTTATCACCTTATGTACTCCAAATAAAACAAGCTGGCCCACTCAAGTCCAATCACTAAAAACAAAACTTCGCTTTCTCTTCATCTCAAAAAATCCACTCACCGACCCACGGAATCCCTTTCTTTACTTCTTATTCTTTTGTTTTGTCTTCTTTGATACACTTTCATTTGCACCGGTACCGTTGCCCACCTACCAGCCCCCAAAACTCCAGTCCTCTGTATTCATAGTACGAAAAAAAAAAAAAAAAAAATCTTGACCAATTTTTTCTTTCTTCATCAGCTTTAGTTTTGGAACTTGGTGACTGGTGAGTTTTCTTCTCTTTCTTAAGCATTAGACATTCATCTCTTTTTAGTGTCTTTTTTTTTAATTTTCTCAACTATCTACACCTAAATATTCACATGCTCTTTATATTTTCATAGATTTTTAGAGAAATACATTATTGAAGGCATGGGGAGATTGTTTGTGATGGGTCTTGAAGGGAAGATCTAAAGTTAGAGGCAGTCAGGTAGAGGCAGTAGGCATTGCCACGCGGGTGACCCGTCTTTACACTTTGTGAAGACAGTTTCTAAGGTAAAATTGTTTTGATTTATTACATATTTTTGATTAGTTAGATATCATGTGGCTGTGGATGTGGCCGTGGGTGTTGTTAAATTGTTTGGTTTTGTGTACCAATACTTGTGTGTTTAATTTTTGTTTTTGTTTGAGGGGTTATTATTAATTAAAGTCGTATTAAAAATGGGTTGTATGTTTAAATTATAGTGGAAATTTTGTTTTTTCTTGAGTATGAATAACATCCATATAACTAAGTAAAAATTTCTAATTAAAATTTTATTTTTTAAACTTCTTTTCAGGTTAATTTTTGAGTCATATTCTTAAAGCTAAAAGAATTATGAGCAAACGAAAAACAATTGATGCATTCTTTAAGAAAAAAGATGTTAGCAATTCAGAAATTAGGACACCTGTGGCTGTAGAAACAAATGTTGATACTTCTATGCCTAATGAACACCCTGACCCCTCCAAATGTTCAAGAATTCTGAAGAGATAGATCGTGATCCAGGATCACGTAAACAAATATGTGAATTCCCTATCAACAAACAAGATGAAATTCGACGAGCTTATCTCAAAGAAGGTCCATATCAACCTAAAAATATAGACTATCTATACAACGATGATACTCATGGTCGTCGATTTCAACCTTCATGGTTCGAATCGGCCCCCCCATGTAAAAATTCCTGGCTATGCCCCTGGAAGTAAGAGACTAGAGAGTGTTTGTAGGCTTGTTCTTGAGTGATACATTTCTTATGCAAGTTACATCTTTGTTTAAGTGTCATTTTGGTCTTATTCTACTTGTTCAAATCTCCCATTGTGTAATCCTTGTAACCCTCCTTGTTAAATAAATTGTGACAAAGTTTATGGAAAAGGAAAACAAAGTTTCCATTTATAAATGAGGGTTGGGATTTTTTTTATGTAACCCTCCTTGTTAATTTTATAGACATCCATTGGAGATGGAATCCATCTTGTTTTTTGCTTCTACCTTCGTTGGTTTGGCACGGGTCTAACTGATTTATACTCCTCCCATCGGTCTTTGGCAATCTATGCAAGCTGGTCCGTGGGCAGCTAAACTGATTAAGGCGAATCTGGTTTCTTTGTTTCCATATCGACCATATCAATATAAAAAATAGTTCAGGAGCTTTACAGCTTCTCAAAATCCACTTGACAAGACTTTTAAACTCTGTAAAATTCTCTCCGGAACGAAATCCCCATAATTCTCCATCTCCCCAAACACCATTTAGTCCGCTGCAACTCTAGAGAGCATGGAGAGGATCCTTCACATCAGCTGCACAACGGTCACCTATTGGATCCGTAATAATAATTCTTCGAACTAAATTCCCTTTAGTAGGTAGGGAATTTTTGCACGCCCTCCAAATCAAGTTTTTATATTTATTTAGGACCTCTATAGACCAAAACCCTTTCCATAGATGCTTGTCATTTCTGGTGGCACCTCCAATACACATTCAACTTCCTCTTCTTTTAAAAATCTATACCCAGACTTGCAGATATAGTGACCATCAGCAGAAAGTGGCTAGAACAGAATGTCATTAGATGGCATATAGGCTAAAGAAATCCTCTTGATCAACTCAGCCTCTTCAGGGATGAAGATTCCATTAACTATCTCGGCATTCCGCTGTCTTGTACCTTCATCAATTATACAGTCCACTGTTGCATCCTCCATGGACTTAATTATGGGAGAAGTAACTGACGGGGCCATTTTTACGCATAGCCATATGTCTTCTGTTGAAGAGGTGACTTTGCTAGACCCGAATTTGTTTTGGGGAGTTCAATCCAGAACTCGACATTAGGTCGCATAGACCAATCGCTTCTGGTGCATTTTTATGCTTACAATATAGATAAAGTCCAAAGTCTAAGAATCGTGATAATGGTTGAAATAAATAAATAATATGTTTAGCATAATAGCTTTGATTAAGTCATTAGTTAAATATCTTAATGATGTATATTAAGTGATTTCCAATATTTGAGAATAATTAATTAAGTGTCATATGTCTAATGATAGGATGAATCCAAAATAGTCCATATCCAGTTGTGGTTTATGGTCCATGCTCAACTTAATAAGGTATGTCCAGCTATGGTCTATGTCCAAGTAATGTATGTCAAGTAATTTATGTCTAACTGTGGTTCATGTCCAAATGATATATGTCCAACGGTGGTTTATGTCCGAATAATATATGTCTAGCGGTTGTTTATGTCCTAATGATATATGTCCAACGATGGTTTATGTCCAAATAATATGTATCCGATAATGAGATGGATTCAATTTATTAATACATATGTTTATTACTGAAGCATTAGTGAATCCATGTTTATTAAATAGTGAGATAACATTAAAGTAGTTTTCATCCAACAGTACAATAATGATGAGCTAATGTATACTTAATAATGTAATCTTGAAGATAGAGAAACATTGACTTATTTTGTATGTTTCTGACTCCTGCCGCATAACATCGCTTTATATGATTTGTGGCTCCGGCCTTACAGCATTAGTGAGCTGATAATATTCCAGTGGTATAATAATATTAGTCCAGTAGCACAATGATAATGAATTAAAATATATTCAATAATGTAAATTCAGAGATAAAGACATAATGACTTATCTTTGTATAGTTTATGGCTCCAGCTATATAACATTAGTGGACAACATTTTAGCGGCATGATAATGTGAGTCCAACGGTATATTATGATATTATAAATCTGTTCATGGTGACTTCATGATTGAAGGGGAAAATGGGTGCAACAGGAGAGAGAGAGAGAGAGAGAGAGAGAATATATCCAGCCATATGCATAGGTTAGTTAAGTCTATCCCCTTTATCATGCACTTAAATGATTTTCCCTTTTGGAATACTCTTTTAGTTTTTAGTCAAATATGAGTGATAATGCCTTCCATAAGATAGGCTTTTAGTATTATAAGTTCGTGCCTTTCATAAGAAGGGCTTTTAGCATTATAATTATATGCCTTCCATGAGAAAGGTTTTGTAACATGTTCTTGGAAGAGTGTTTGATATTTTTTAGGATGTATGAAGATGTTAAGAAATATACATATTTTGTGAGATATGATGTTTGTAAGATATATTAGAAAATATATGTGGGAAGTATGTATGGATAGTTTGTGAGGAATGTGTTTGTAAAATATGTGGAAGTATGAGATAGATAATTTGAAGGTTAGATATAGTAAATACATGAGCTTATAATTGTTGTTGGAGTGGCTTTTTGTGTTATGTCATGGGTTATGTTGCTTTCTAAGAAGAAAGATTTTGTAAGAGAAATGAAGATAGATGTTTAGAGATATGGGTAGCAAGATGATGATATTTCAGAATAATAGAGTGTGGGAGAGATGGGTGAGATGGGTAGTGGTGTGTTGTGTTGTGTATTGTTATCTAAGAAGAGAGATTTTGCAAGAGAAATGGAGAAAGAGATGGAGATGCGTTTATGGGTAGCAAAATGAATGAAGTTTCAGAATATTGAGGATGAGAGAGTAAGAATATGATGGGTAATGGTGTGGTATTGTGTCTTGGTCCTCTTTATATAGAGCTAAGTATGTAACTAGATGGGATTTGGTTGAAGGAACAATCAGCAAATAAGGAAAGATTTTTAGCAAAATGAATGATTTCCTTAGTGGGTTTTTGGTTTTTAGCCAAAAGAAGAAATCTGAAACTTTAAGTCTACTGTTGCAGCTGTACAGTAGCTGACACAGCAATACAGCAGTAGCTGATAGCTGCATAGTAGTAGCTGTCCTGACACAACTGGGTGATGTCAGTTGTGTAAGGTCTTCTGTTGAAAAAAAATCTGTACTAAATTCATGGGTTTGGCTAAAAATGGTAAGATATCTTTTATGGGATCTTCTTATTTCTAGTACTGCAGTTGGAGGCTAAAGATCTTAGCTTAAAATGGTATGATTTCTTTTACAGGATCCTTTCTTCCTTGTGTATGGTAGCAAGCTGCTGAGATTGGGCATTAATGGGTTGATGATGTCACTTTTGGACATGTGTCAGTTGCTGCAGCTGTTGCAACTTCTGTTGGAGTTAAGACGGCTTCTGCTGGAGCTGCTGCTAGTACTTTTGGCTAAATTTCCTCTTTTGGAAATTTATATGTTTAGTCTATGGTTTTATACAATACGTTTTTAGTATGTAATAAACTAGTTGTTTGATATTTGATGAAGTTTTAGAGATGTAATTATGGTCTTTTGTGTTTTGACCAAATCTTGGAGAGTAAGGAGAGCATTTAATGCTAGATATGAGATACTAATATAGATTTAGCCATGTGCTTGAGAGAGTGGTATGGAGTCGCCACTTATTTTTCTTTATACAAAAAAATAAGAAAAAATACTAATTACAAAATACAAGACTGAATAGTTCTATTCATTGATTGAATAAAAATTACATATCTGGAAAATTGAAAAGTTACATAGCTTTGGGTCCTAGTTACAATTTACCAAATATTTACATGGCTTGCTGTCCTAGTTACATTCTACCCAAAACAAATGAAGACAAGGCTAGACCTACTAAATCAAAAACCTAAACCCGGAGGCTAGGTTACGGAATGGGAAGGTGTTAGGCACTCATTCCGCCCAGACAAAGTCTGGTCTTCTAGACTCTTATGACCAATGTACTATGCTATGCTTGTCATGCATGATATGTTGAACATGTAAATGAAAAATTAAATCACACAAATTTATGTATGGATGAAATCTCTTCTTTTTGTTAAAAAAATCAGATCTATTTTTATTGTTAAAAAAAATGATTTTGATTTGTCAAAATATCAGATCTGCTTTGTGGGATGTAAAAAAAATGGTTTTTGATGATAAAAATTCAGATATGTTTTGTTAAATTTAAAAGAATGGTTTTTTGATGACAAAAATTCAGATATGTTTTGCTATATATTTTAAAAAAAGATTTTCTAAGAAGAAAACTTCACTCATAATCTAAAATTATGCAATCATGAATTAAAATAAACACAAACACAACAATACATAATCTCTTTCTTTATTTCAACAATTAGCATGTATTAAGAAAATCAGATTTGAGAAAAATTTAGATTTGCATCTCATAAAGATGTAGATCTCTTTTTTTGTTTGAGAAAAATTCAGATCTACATCTTAAGAAAGATGCAAATCAATTTTTGTATTGAGAAAAAATTCAGATCTACATCTTATAAAGATGCAGATTTGTTTTGTTTTAAGACAAATTTCAGATTTACATCTTATAAAGATGCATATCTGTTTTGTTTAAAAAAAAAAATTGTTCACCTGCAAATTTATTGACATTCAAGAAAAATATTATAACAATCATATAGAAAATATCATACTTTAAACAAAAGGACAATTAACAAGTCATAGATATTTGAAAAAGAAAGATATATAATATGCATCATCACATCAGAAGAGAAGGGTGAAGGAAACAACCTCTTGCATAAGCACACTTTGTTCTTGAGAGGATGTTTTAGGGTTTAAAGAAATTTGTTCAATTCTCCTTGAAACCTAAAAAAACTAATTTTGCAGCAACACTCGGAGAGATCATTAGAAAATATGTGTGGTTTGAGAGTAAAAAACGTATGCCTCTCAGAGCGTAAAAAAAAGGTGCTAAATTATAAGGTTCAGTCACTATTTATAGAGGTCAATAGACTCTAAAAAATAGGTACGGACGATTAGGGTTTGAATCCGTTTGCATCCTTTTGCGAAAAGATTGAAAAGGGTGTGCATTGGTCTCTCCATCTAGGGTTTTTTGGCGGGTCTTTGTACCTAGATGTGTTTTCAACCTCTGTTTATGATATTTTGGTCTCTTTTCTGGATAATTCAGGCTTTTTTAAGAGTAATTATCTTGAAAATAAATACCTTAAAATAAATCTTGATAAAGTTCAGATTATCCACAGTTTTATTGTTATCCAATCATCCCTTTTATTCCCATGCATACATCCCTATTTTAAACACTAATTATCAACCAATCACAAAATTATTTAATTAATTTTAATTGTTTAACCAATCAGAATTAATTTAAATTGATCATGTGTGGTCGATTCTACCTAGACAGAATGCATGCTGACTGTGTAAACTTGATCATGCGATATCTTTTGATTCGATGGTCTGATTCAGAAACCTGAAATATTGTTGCGATCGTTAGAATCTCAAGATTATTTTTATGATATGCAATGAATGAATTAATGCATGTGATGCAAACACAAAATGATGCATGTGATGTAAGAATAAAATGATGCATGTGATGCAAGAATGACTTTTTTTTTTTGGGGTACATGGATGGTCACTCTAGTCATCTTCCTTGATCAAATCATGGGTACAAAATCAAGTATCTACAGATTTAGATGAAAATAGTAATATAATTTATGTGAGATAATATAATTAAATTATATGATGAACAGCAAGTTTTATGTAAAAAGTAATGATGAGTTTTATCATTTTAAGTGTTATGTGATATGAGGGGTTTAACCGATCTTACCTATTGCACACTGACCCATTAGAGTTTAGGAAATTGGTGAAAACATGCCAAGCAACATTTTTCCTTTATCAATTTTGAATCGCTGGAGCTTTACTGAACATATTTTTTGGCCCTCCAAACCACCCAAAATTCTCCCGATGAGAGTCATGAGGTTGGATCATGCGCTGAAAATGAGATTATGTGCCATGAGATTGAACCGTGGGCTTTGATGAGATAATATTGCCATGGGTTTTGGACCATGGGCTTTTGCATCGTTTTGTGTAAGCATGGGCTCTTTTGGGCTTTAAAAGAGATTTTCCTAAAATCCATGATAATATTGATGTGGTGTGGGTTGCCAATAAAATAAAGCCATGTAGCATGAAAATTTTGTCCTTAACAGTGACCAAAGTTGAATGTTTAGTAGGGCAATGGTGCTGCCAGATTTTAATCTTTTTTTCCATTGCCAACATGGAAGCAAGAACCTCTTTGGATAACCTTTCTGCCTTTAAGTATACTCTTCCAAGCATACAATCCTGATGTTTAGTCTTTGGCTTCCATTAAAGAGTAATTTGGAAAAAAAAAAGGGCCTTAAAGATTCAATGGAGAAGTGAGTTTGTACTATGCATGAGACGCCAAGCTTGTTTGGTAAGAAGAGAATCATTAAACAATGTAAGGTCTCTAAAACCCATCCCACCAACCAATTTAGACTTTGTCAAATTTGCCCACTTAATCCAATGGATCTTTCTTTTGTCACCTCGTCGCCCCCAAATTGTTTTTTTGATCATTGCTTCTATATCATGGCAAAGCCCCAATGGAAGTGTCTGAGATAAATTTGGCCAATGGCACTTTGATTGATTTTTATGAGGATTTATTTACTACTTGTAGGCTAGACTTGCAACCCGAGTCACTATCCCATATCCTCAGTTGGTTTCTGATGAGATTAACTCCCAGTTATCAGGTGACTTCATGGCATGGGAGATTCATATAGCCCTCAGGCAAATGGCGCTGATGAAAGCCCCAGGCCTTGATGGTATGCCCCTACTGTTTTAACAACACATTTGGGGGATGGTGGATTAGGATGTAACAACAACCATCCTTTCTTGGTTAAATACAGGTAAATTGCCTCACCCTATAAATCATACATTCATCACTCTTATCTCGAAAGTAAAGAGCACTAAACTTGTTTTTGAATATCGATCAATTAGCCGATGTAATGTCTAGTATAAAATTTTTTCTAAGGTTTTAGCAAACAGATTAAAAAAAGATTTTGCTAAACCTTATAATTGAGCACCAATCTGCTTTTGCAAAAAACCGTCTTATTATAGATAATATTTTAGTAGCTTTTGAGACTTTACATTTTATGAAGAATCACAATTCAAGAAAAATTGGGTTTATGGCACTTAAGTTGGACATGAGTAAAGCTTACAATATGGAGGAGTGGGTTTCCTTAGAGAAGCTTATGGAGAGAATAGGGTTTTGTTCCAGGTGGATTGGTTTAATCATGGAATGTGTGCGCACAATTTCATATTCAATTCTTGTGAATGGGGAGTTGAAGGGTATGATTAATCCATCTAGAGGAATAAGCCAAGGGAATCCCTTATCCCCCTTCCTTTTCTTACTATGTACAGAATTTTTACATAGATTAATTAAAAAAGCAGCAAGGTCAAAGGAGATAAATGATTTTTCTCTTTGCAAAAGAGGGTCCAAACTAACCCATTTGTTTTTTGCAAACGATAGCCTTCTTTTTTGTAGGGCTAGTTCACAAGAGTGTGGAAATTTTCTCAAACTTCTTTCGGAGTACGAAGCTTCTTTTGGCCAAAAGATTAATAGAGAAAAGTAACACTCTTATTCAGCAAATCCACACAAGAGGATGCTAGGCAGGAAATAAAAAGGGTCTTGGGGGTTCAAGAAATAAAGTTTTATGAGAAATACTTGGGGCTTCTAACTTTGGTTGGTAGGGATAAAAAAGCAAGCTTTAACCACATCAAAGAAAGGGTATGGAGGAAGTTGCAAGGGTGGGAAGACAAACTTTTGTCCCAAGCAGGTAGGGAGGTTTTAATCAAAGCGGTGATTTAGGCAATACCAACATTTGCTTTGGGTTGTTTCAAGCTACCATCAGGGCTGGGGCTTTCATCGGTGCCATTTGCTTGAAGGCTATATGAATCTCCCATGCCGTGAAGTCACCTGATAATTGGGAATTAATCTCATGTGCACTAAGAACTTCACTAGATGTTTAAGAGTCAGATTTGGTGACAGGGAACAAAAAACTCCATCAAACAGAAAAACAGACAATAAAGAGTAAAGACTTGTAGATACATGCCATAATATAGGAATACAATTGATAGCCATTCTCATTCCTCCACCAGCATACTCTCTAGCAAGTTCTTTATAAATATAAAACCAAAGCTTTTATCCAGCATGTTGTAAAAATTATAAGAGAGAGTATGAGAATGAAATACCAAAAAAAAGAAAAAAAAAGAAAAAGAAGAAGAAGCAAATTAATGAACATCCACTCATAGAAGCATAAGAATAACCATGCCGTAATAAGAAGGCACTACAAGAACAATGGTGAAAAAATGCAACAAAAGACATTAATAGCTCCTCTTACTTGTTTAGCCTGAAAATTTTATGAAAGTGTGGATACAATTTTTATCATTCATTGCTAGGGTCCTCATACGCATACAGAAAAATATATAATCAAATTGTCAGAAAAGAACAGAGCATATGTACAAGCTAATAACTCTGACAATAAATGTACAAAAGAATTAATAAAAAAATTTGATGCATTGAATTGAACTCAAAAGCTTAATTTTCCCATCTTTCCTTATCAAGACTAACTTGAAATCCTACTTATCCCCAAAATAATAATAATAACTTGAAATCCCTTTAAGAACAGCAAACCACAACTGTGTTCTGATTGATGGAAATAATACAACAATTTACTTTTGTGATAAAGCAAAAGGAACAATACACAAATCTAACAATAAGCAATAACACATATAGATGTGAAAGGCAAATACAATTAATAAATACTGAATATATATAAATAGAAATCTACAAATAATTAAAGACTCATAGACCAAATGCGTGAAAGGATGAACAATTGAGATCAAGTCTTGTGTTTGACACAATTTCCTTAAAGCAGATTTCACCCCTCACACTTTCACTGTGGTGCTTTGAGACTTGTGGACATCTGCCTCCCAGGATAAAATGATCTTCAGCACGAAAAAAAACACACAAAGTCGTGCTTTGCGAACTACTCAATGCCTCTTTCTCTTTCTTTGACACAAAATGAATGAACAAAAATCTCACTGGGAGAGTTTTCTTTGAAAAGTTCTTTTTCATGAATGAGGGACAATGAAACTATACGTAACTTAAAACTGAAATACTGTTTCAAAGATTAACTGCTGTATACAGACTTACTGACTCAAAATAAAATAATAAAAAATATTATTATTAATTGGATAAGTGGGCTTAATCCACACATGCCTAAAACCCAATCCAATATCCAGCCCAAACTCATATTCTTTATCATTTCCAATGTGAGACTTAAGGATTTTCACCACTTATAATAACATCCTCAAGTGAACATAGAAAACATCAATTTGTTATTCACTCCATGTTATTTTTCCAACACTTATCAACTTAGAGACAAAAAATCAAAGTTGAAATAAGACTCCACCTTTAAAGGAGAAAGACAAGCTAGGAAGAAATTCTATAAGATGCCACCTTTAATTGATTTTATTTGGTAAGCAACTCATACGCATATGGACTCAAACCAATGACATCACCCACCACTCCCATTCTTGGGATAGAATAAATTAATTCCATAAAAGACAACAAAGAATCCAACTCCCAATCTTCCACAGGTCTTTGAAAGTTCAATTCTCAATATTTAAAGCAACCTAAGTACACTGCCTGTGTACAGGATTGAGACTTGAGATGTTTCTCTTTGAATAAAAGTCATTCACTTCCCCAATTTAGAAAACAGATACAGTAGGATTTTAAGAAAGCAAACCAATCATAAATCTCAAGGCATCAACTACAAACTCATTTCCAAAAAGATGGTAGCCTGAAGGCTGATAGTTGTTTCCTGACTATAATTAGTACTTACACCCTTAATCAAAAGAAACTATCAGCACTAAATTTGAAAACTCTAGTATGCGTGCAGTCATGAATAACTACCACACAATTAATATGTAATACTATATTCGATCACTAAGCATCTAGGCACAATAAGACCCACTCATATTCCTCCACCAAAAAAACATTGTCATATTAGATATGCAACACTACTAGGAGATTTAACTGCATAAGTTTCATAACAACATTGGCAAGATGATAAAACAACTAAATTTTCTAGACGACATGAAGAATGATCTAGCTTCTCTTATATGTAGGTAGAAATGATCATACTAGACTATTTAACACGACAAATCAAAATCAAAGAGCAGTATTTATTACCTTTGAGAGATACAGTAGAGGCCACAATCATCTATTTATCCTTCTTGCTTTCCATATATCAATAAATCACTCCTTTCACCAATGGATTAAGATGTTCTGATGGGCTTTCATTCCTGGCATAGACAAAGTCGCATCTGCTACATGAAATTTTTTCATGAGTTAAAAAAATTATCCTAACAAATTAAATGATCAAAAAATTATATTGGAAGAGAAGGAGCCAATAAAATCCAAACGATCTCAGGTCCTACACAAAATTTCACAGAATTCTCCCCTATCATTCACAGCCACCACTTAACTAAAAGAGAATTATGCAACTAAAAATGATGACACCATGACTAAGACAATTAAGCAAACAAAAAAAATTTCATTATACTGTCATTGTTTTACCTATTGTTCTTCTGTGCCGGATCAATCACATTATGACCATCAAGCGTGGATCAATCACATTATCACCATCAAGCAAAAGTAGACTCCCAACACAAGTCACCGTCTGAAACACCTCGGGAAGCTTAGAAATCTTAACCCTCTTGCGTATTTTCTTTTCTATGTCATACCAAATAAGATATGTGCGATACCTATGGGACTCCTCCATCAGAATCTTCTTCCTATTATTCTTGGAACACATTAGAGGCTTGCAATACTCAAAAGTTGAACCCACAACACCTTGCTCAATTTTATAAATCCAAGTCCAAGAACTCTCTTCCCCATATTCTTTCATCAACCAAACATCATTATACATCTCATCAACGATCACAATAAAACAGAGCTGTCCTAATACTTCCAAACATGTCACACAAGAAGTGGGTGCTTTAAGTGGCGTTCTAATGACCCGGAATTTCTCCGTGGGAAGATCAAAAGCAACAATATTCTCCGAACTCTGCCCTTCCTCAGCCACTAGCCAATGCAAAGCTCCATTCGAGAACACCGAGTCAGAACATATCGACCATTCCTTGTTTGGCCATTGATCTTCAATTTTTTTTCCAACACTGTAACCTAAGACTACATACCTTAACTTCAAACTCCTTTCCAGGCTTGTCCATATTAAAAAATCTTACAACCCTCAAAACCTCATTATGCTTATCATACCCGAATGCTAAACTAATAGGCCAAGAATTTGAAAAACCAGAAGGTTTCTCAATTGGCTCGCTAGGCAATTTTCTATACTTCCTTATCAATGGATTCCAAATCGCGATCTCTTCGCCCCATTGATTATAAATGCAAGCCAAACCATTGCAACAACTCAAGATGTCGGTGGACATATTTGAACAGTGCAGTGGCTGGTAAATTTCCAAAGGCTTGCTGAAGCGATTCTCGTCATGGAAACTGACAGAGAAGTAATCAAAGGGAATACAAGCGTTTTGTTCCTGGACAATGAGAGTGCGATCTGTGTTGGACTCAATAGAGCGATGGAGGTGTAGCTTGATGAAAGCTTGACCATTGATTAGGATGTACCATCGGTTGGAAACGCAGAGAAAGCGTACCAGAGATTTCACAGGTAATCGGGAGAGTATATCGGTGATTATATCTAAAGGAAGATTAGACATCACTGGAAGTGACTGTAGAGCGGTGAGAGTATAGAGGTTAGGGTTGGTGAGAGCTGAAAGAAAGTGAGGATATGAAGGTTAACGGTTACTTGAAAGTGACCTAAGGTAGCGGCGCACAGTGAAATAGTGCTGTACGTGACTACGTGTATGGTGTAGTGGCAGTGTGGCACGACTTAAAAGGCCATTTTTGGTGTCTAAGCCCATTTCTTGGTGATGAGCTTGGGAAGCAGGCTACATTTGTATTTGGGTGATGAGCTTGGTAGCCCATAACTGATAACCTTTTTTTTTTTTCCTCCTCAAGAGTCAAGACAGTTGTTTTTTTCTTTTTTTGTTGCTTGTGTTTCTCCTTAAGAGTCGAGAGAAGAGAAAGCACTGACAAAGAGTTTATGTATTTTCCAATTGTATTGGAGACATCCAAGGTTCAAATTCCTCCCCAAATTATTGAATTAAAAAAAAAAGTTGTATATCAACCATACCAGAAGATATCAATAGTTCGTAAAATTAATGGTTTCCTTTTGATTGTAACACCCTGAAATCCAAATTAAATAGTGGTATAATGCATTTAGTGTTCCTCTTTTAAATCCTTGTGGTTAAACTTTGTAAATTTTCTCTCATAAAATAAAGAACTTTGTCAATTTGGATATCTAGTTTGGAATGCCAATGAAGTTTCAACTTTCAAGTTATCCCCATGGAACATATATTTCGCAACGAACTTTTGGTATTTACTATTTAGAAGCCACTTGATGGAAAAAGCTAAAAGGAGATGGTAGTTATTTCATCACAAGGTCTGGACAATGCCATTTTGTGTAGTATTAGAGCATTAAATTTTAGATCTGAAAGCATAAAAACTTAGTTTACCCAGGTTGCTATTGCTAAAAATTTTCAGCAAACAATCGATCTCTCTGCCTCTCCACATGCCGCTGGTCTCTCTTCCTCTCCCCATGCCACTGATCTCTTAACCCATTTTGTTGTGATGACCCATTATCAAAATTTATTTTGAATTTCTAAGAGATATGTTCTTTTAAGACTTTTGGACTATATAACTTGATTATTGGATGATTTATGTGAATGATGTGTTTATTTTTTTATATTCTCTAACTTTATGTCATATGATGTAATTTTTTTTGTTATAATTTATTAATTTACCTAAATGGAGTATTTTATTTTATTTTAGTTGCTTTTTATAATATAATTTATAATTTAATTAATTACTAAACCTACAACAATTCAAACAATGAACCAATTCTTTAATCAGGTCAACTTCCAATACAGTTTTGATATGTTTAAAACAATGTCTTAAAAAAAATCATTAAGAAAGCATTGTTTATTTAGTTCTAGCTTCTTACCAAAAAATAAGTATGTATTGAATCAAATTCAAAGTGAATGAATATTTGCAAAACTGCGATTTTGCAGTTCTTCAACTTTTTCTGATTTTGAAACCAAACATTGAATGGTTGATATAAACAATCGGGTAAATTGCAAATTATACCCCTAAAGTTTGGGAGTGATTGGATTTTACACCCTGAAGTTTCAAAATTTGGATTTTACTCTCTGAAGTTTGGTGATGTTTGGATTTTACACCCTGACGTTTCAAAATTTGGATTTTACCCCCCTATAGTTTAGGAGTGTTTGGATTTTACTTCCTACAGTCTTGGAGTGTTTGGATTTTATATCCTAAAGTTTCAGAAATTGGGGGTGTAAAATCCAAACACCCCTAAACTTTAGGGGGTAAAATCCAAGTTCTGAAAAGTTAGGGTGTAAAATCAAAACACCCAAACTTTTGGGGGTAAAATCCAAATTTTGAAACTTCAAGGTGTAAAATCCAATCACCCCTAAACTTTAGGGTTGTAATTTGCAATTTATCCTAAACAATCAAAAACAAATACTGTTGGATTATTTTGATAAAAATATTAAATTTTATTAAATTTTCTTTTACCATAATTGTTTCGTTGATGGCTATATCATGAGTTTCTTTGTTACACAATTGAAATTTAAATATAATGCTAATAAATTCAAATAATTGTCAGTTTCATTCTCTTTATGACAAACTTTATTTTTGAAAATAAAAACCTTCTATTTTGAGTTGGCTGATATAAATACTATTGAGTAAATGAATGTTAGTGGCTTAATGTATATGGCAATATTTCTTTACCAAATACATTAAAACGTTTCCTTTCAAATGTCAATTTGCCATATACGTTTAGTCATATGATATATGAAAAGAAGCTATGGCATTAATGTCATTGAACGTATTCGGACCACGCAATGCTATAAAGTTTCCCACTTAACTAAAAAAAAAATATTTTTTGGGTCGTGGTCAGCCGAAGTGAAATATAAATATATAAATTTCTCTCTAGCCACCTAATGATGTTTTATGTAATATTTTAAGCTCTGACGCTGCTGGTTTGTATTCCTTAAGACTCACTGCCACAACTTCGCTTTTTATGGCTTCCTAATTTAATGCATATCCCTCTTAACCAAAAAAAAAAAAAAAGAAATTTCTCTCTAGCCATCTCACTTGGTCAGCCAACTTTATTTGAGAGCTTGCCTAATATATATTACATAAATGTAATGATCAAAACCTTTTTTTTTTAATGTATACAACCATACTTTCTATACAATATATTTCTGGGGTAAAAGAAAAGTATTATTGAGAATTTTCTATCCTATAAGTGGTGTAAGCTTGAAGGATAATTAGCGAAGGTGGTTGAGCTGTTGTATCTCGAGGGCAGCACGCACAATGTTAGTCTACTGTACCGGAAACCCCATAAACACGTGTATCATCTCAAGACAGTGACTTGGTCCACGCCTCATCCCCACCATCTAAAAATGTATATGAATTAATGGTAAATTACTTCTTGTTATGAGATTACTGTAAAGTATCATCAAGGGAACATCTCTCCACTATTCTCTAATTTTAAAATCTAATTTATGTGAATTTTAATCATTTATATGATATTTTGAATGTAATGAAATTCAATTTATTTATCAATTATTGTTCAAAGGAACAACAAATACTAAGCAATATATTTTATTTAATTTTTTTTATATACGTTGTCTTTTAATTTTTTTTTTTTTTGAAAACGTTGTCTTTTTAGAATTAATTACTCTTGTTTTAAATTAATTATATCACATACTAATTTGATGTTGCCCCTTGAATCAAAGTATTCCTCTCAAAAAAAAAGAAAAAAAGAAAGTATTCCACCATTGCTTCCTATGAATTGGAAACCCGGACTGGACCATACGGTCCGACCGAGTTGACCGTGAACCGTTCATGAAAACAGTTTTTTATATACAAGAACCGGGCATGTAAACAATATGAGAGAACCGCTTGAACTGAGGTCTAACTTGGAAAACCGTTCAAACTGTAAGTCAGTTTAATCGTAAGTCTGTGAAGAAATTTGCTTTCTGATCTAAAATTCTATGGATTTGAAGTGAGAAAAAAAAAATAAAAAGAGAAAATGATGAAGAAGATCCGAAAATGAAGCAAAAAATATAAGAAGCATCGATGGTATGGTGAGATTTAAAAAAGAAGAAAAAAGAAAAGAAAAAAGAAAAAAAGAAGAAGATGAGATGAGTCGCAGACATGAGGAGGAAGAAGGAGAGGGGATTAGGAGCTGGTGTTGGGAAACTGTGTAAAGGAAGTAAAGCATCATAAAAGGAAAGTAATAATGTGAAGAGATAAATCTGAAATGACGTGGGTGGGTGGGTAGGTGGGAGTCAAAATGTAATAATGAGATTAAAATTGAAAATGAACCCTCTTCCCAGGTTTTGCAAAATGCAAATAGTCAAATACCCCAGGGATTTTTTGATGAACTTCAATTACCCCATTGTACTAGTACACTAGTAGTACTACTTAAATTACTAAAAGTCTTGAGTTTTTACCCTTTTTTTCCTTCTTTTTATTTTTATTTTTAAATCTCATCATCTCTACTCTTATTTGAATTTTTTAAAACGTTATAGGATATTAATTAATTTATATCATTTAGGTATAATAAGAATAAGTAATAATCTTTTATTTGAAAGTTTGTTTCAATTTTTAAAGATATTTTTAGTCAAATTTGCTAATATTTATTGTAGAAGTATTGGGTTCAGGAGTTCATTATCTATGTATATATTAGGCCTGAGGCCCAAGCCAAGGACGAGGGGTCGTCCGAGGAGGAGTAAACATTGTCAAGGGAGCCTGTGTTAGTAAATGAAGAAGTTAGTTTTGATCATAATGACCCAGGAGGTTGGGCTGAGGATGAATGCCCCCTCGGCTAACCAAAGCCGAGGTCTGTAGAGGTGATCTACCGTCCAGGGGAATGTTCCAGAAAGTTCTGTTGGTACGGGTAAGCATTGCAGAAACAAAGGACAGAGGGGAGTCCTAAAATATCTAAGGAGAAAGCTGCTATCACCGCATTAAATGCTATGTAGCTAACTCTCTGGCCGTATTAATGTGGAGGTGATATCTGAACATTAGTTTTCAGCCTTATAGCTATTACGTAAAGACTTCAAGAAGGTGCTGATGGGACAAGTATCAAACACCAACCATCTGGTCTGCACGTGGAGGGTAAAGATGAAAGGGGAAGAGAGTATAAAAGGAGAAGGAAGCAATGAGATAGGGGGATCGAGAAAAGAAGAGAGATACATTGTAGCAATCAGGAACCAAACTTGTAATTAAACTTGTGAGAAATATATAAGAACTGATCTTCTCGGACTGTGCCAAGAACGATTTTTTTTAGTTTAAATCAATCTATCTTCCTGTTCTTGTCATTTGAGCCCACTTTATTTGTTATCCAACTCATTTTAACACAGTTTTCCAACACACTCTCTACAAATTCATTGTTTTGGGTCTAGGTCCATCCATCTTTTGGGTTAGGGACTTAAATCTAGTCCTTACATTTACAAATTTAATATCTTTATATTTATTTTATTTAATTATTAAATTAATTATGACGTCATCACGGTTCGACCTTGGTTGAACCTTTAAGACCTTAAACCTCTCCCATTAATGGTTCTTTGAATGGTCTGGGTCTGAAAACCATGGTTTCATTACTCCTTCAAAACTTTACCCACGAAATGTCTACTTTCTCTAGCGCCGCTTTTCAATTTCCTCAAGAGTCAAGACAAGAGAAAATATCGATACAGATTTTATGTATTTTCGAAGGTGGCACTCAGACAGTTGAACTTCGGATAATTCAAAAGTGTCAAGTTATTATTTGATTAATTCTATATCTGAAATCTAAGAACTTGCTTCACTTGTGTGCTTTCCATGGGCATAAATTGTTCCGTTTTGATTAAAACAAACCCTGTAATCCAAATTAATCAGTAGTATAGTAATAATAATGCATTTAGCGTTCCTCTTTTAAATCTCCATGGTTAAACTTAGTATATTGTTTGAAAAACCAATGAAATTTTCTCCACGGAACATATATATGCAGTTAACTTTTGGTATATTATTTCCAGAAAGCACATAATAGAAAAAGCTAAAGGAGATGGTAGTGATTTTATCATGATTTAAAAAATGGGAATGGTCAAAGAACTAGAAATATTAGGTCTAGTTCCCGATTTTGACCAATTTTTTACCGGTTATTGACCTGATTAGTGTCTAATTTCCGGTTGAACTGGTCGGTTTGAATTTTAAAACGCTGGATTTTATCCAAGTTCTAGACAATACCATTTTGTATAATATTATATATTATCTTTTTTTTTTTTTTTTTTAATGATTTTACAAAATATACATTATGTTCAATTGATCATACAATTTTTTTTTTTTAATGTAGAGTAGACTTAGAGGAACACAATCATTTATTGGAAATTTATAACGATGTATTAGTACACTGTTACAAATAGTAAGGGGTTTTAACGACCGTTAATTCTAGAAAGTGTAATTTCATTTATAGAATTAGATGCTTCACTAGTTGATTTGTTAGTACCATTGTAAGTACCCTTCATAATAAATGCAGGTTGTTTTGGAGAAGGAAGAGGTGTGTCATTACCCAACATAAAAACAACTGTTGACATGGTTGGCCGGTCTGTTGCATGTTCTTGCACGCACAAAAGCCCAATTTGAATGCATCTCGAAACTTCATTACCAGGGTATGTCTCATCTAGTGACCCGTCGACCATTTTAATGGCATTGTCTTCTCTCCATAGGTCCCAAACCTGAAGACAAGATATTTTTCATGTTAAGCTCAACAATAAAGGCTTACTTTTGTAGTTATTGTTTGCATATGTACTTACATGTCCAACCAAATTTGAGGAACGACCATCATGATCACAAGTACTGTTCTTTTTACCAGTAATGATCTCTAGTAGCAATACCCCGAAGCTATATACATCAGACTTTATTGAAAATAGTCCTTGCATTGCATACTCAGGTGACATATAACCACTGCGGTAGCACAATGAAAAGGATGGTACTCAGCCTCAACATAAAATGATCAAAGATAGCCCTTTGAGCACTAAAATACATGTGACATTTGAAGTAACACAATATGAAAACAAATTACAAATTATTCTTAATATTTTTTCTTACAAAGGCATGTAGTTTGTACTCTCCTTAGATATAAAAATAGTAGTCAAGTAATTGTTTAAAAAAATATATCTCTGATTTTTAGCACACTTACTATGTTCCAACGACGCAGTTTGTATTAACTTCAATTTGGTCCCCTCCAACAATTCTAGCCATACCAAAATCTGAAATTTTTGGATTCAATGCATTGTCAAGTAGAACATTGCTGGCCTTTAAATCTCTATGGATAACTCTTAATCTTGAGTCTTGGTGAAGATATAAGATCCCTCGAGCAATTCCACAAATTATCTCAAATCGCTTTCCCCAATCTAAACATGACCTTTTTGTTTCATCTAAATCAAGAAATGAGAACTTGGATTAGATTGCATTGCATTTGTGATTACTTGCTTACGTATATAATCTTCCTACTTGGAATTGATATGTTTTTAATGGCAAGATCATTTCTAGTGATGATGAGATAAGTTAATGTGAAATAGAAGACATACCAAAAATGAAAGAATCCAAGCTTTTATTTGGCAAGTACTCATAGATCAACATCTTCTCGTTTTCGTGAATGCAACATCCTAAAATTCTCACAAGGTTCCTGTGTTGGAGTTTAGCAATTAGTGCAACTTCAGTTTTGAATTGTTCTATTCCTTGTCTAGAGCATTTTGATAGTCTTTTTACTGCAATTTCCATTCCATTTTGAAGCAAACCCTGTAATTAAAGTCCAAATATCATTTTGTCATAGTGCACAATTGTTGAAAGAAACTCAACTTGGTGAATTATTTGGGCAAGCCCAATCTTATATAATGAATTCATACCCAATGAATAACCATAAACATTCATGATGGAATTTCTAATGCATTAACACACTTGAATAAGATTATGTAAATTCTGGAACTCGTCCAATAAGACTACCTTGTAAACTGGGCCAAAACCACCTTCGCCAAGCTTGTTAGTAATCGAGAAGTTATCTGTAGCTGCAATAATGATTCTTAGATCAAATAATGGCAAATTTGAATTTCTTCTAGTTCCATCGAGGTCCCTTCTACTTGGAGAGTCTTCAAAGTATTGTAAAGTGGAGTCAGTGCTATATGAATATAAGCTATTCCCTGTCATAAAAAAAGTAAATGATAATGCTAGTAACCATATTTGTCCAATTATAAATTCTCACACAAAAGCCTAATTTAATAAAACTGAGAAACACACTAAAATAAAAGAATGAAACAGAGGAAAAATTGAAGTTTATAATTTTCTGTTTATGATTGACAGGAAATCCCACTGTTCTAAGAGGTAAGTGCTTATGGGCGATGAAAATTCCTCAGGCCTGCTGATAGGGCTGGAGAAAATCCTTAATGTCAGGAATTGACCGGGCCATTCATGGAAAGGGTGAAAAAAATATCCATGTGATAATTGACACCCTGAAGGTCCACAAGGTGGTGACACATACATGTATTTGTGATTGTGGGTCCATTAGACTAATTGTAGGAGTGCATAGCATGGTTGGTTTCTATGAAGGGGTTGTGTGTGTAGTTGGTGTCCATACGGGTAGCACTAGAAGATCGAAGTGCGATGATGAGAAATAATAGGAGCCAACAACTAAGTTGTGTGTGAAATAATTGGTGCCATTAGTATTTGACTTTATCTACTAATATACTATTGTTATATTAAAGTTAGAATTTGGTACTTGGTATTGTTAGAATTTGGTACTTGGTATTGTTATTGACTTATTGTTATCTTTTACTTATTGCAACGTTAGAGTTTGTTTTCAATTGGTAGGAGCCCTAATAGGTTGGGTAGTTGAGTCATTGTAGCTTATAGTTGCGGGCAGTTCCATGTATAAAGCAGCTTTTCCCCACAAGTATTTTGGTTGGCAGTGCGCAAGTGAAAGACAGCTTTTCCATTAATGGTGATCTCATGCGTGTTTTCTTTTTGTTACAATGAAAAACACTCATTCATTATATTTATATAAATAAAAAGATTAATCCCCTATTTGGGGTACAATGGTGATCTCATATATAAATAATGCATTTTTTTTTTTAATTTGTCTTTTCTTTTCCTCTTTTGTTTAAATTTTGTCTTCTTGTTAACTCTACAAATCTGAGAAATTTTTTTTCACAACAAGTCCTTCATATTTTGAAAATCAGAGAATTTTCAAAAAATGAGGAATTTAGGATATCCATTCTGCATCCTACTTACACTTATTGAGGCATACAATTTTTTAATTCCATTTTATTCAATTCCTTCGTGATTTACGTATTCCACCCATTCTTTTAAAAACTCTTAGACATATTGTTAGAGTAATCTTGTGAGCATTTGTTCACTAGCCTTAGAAATAAAGCAATAGGGGAAGAAGAAACCACTATAAACAAATGAGAGTAAAAACTTTTCTTACTTATTTCCTTCCTCATTACCGAGACCAAAAGAAGAAACAATACAGCAACAAAAATTCCCAGAATAGCCAACATCCTCTTTTTTCTAGTAAGACCATTTTTCTTAGCATATTCAGCTGAGGGGGAAAAAAGAAGAAGAAATGTTATTCATCATGGCATCATAAATTTGAGAAGTTAATTGAACATAAATAGTTACCATTGATGCAGTTCTACAGGAAAGGGAGAGTAGAGATGAAGGGAAAATATCTGATTCTCTTTAGAAGAAGAAAACTTATAAAAAAGAAAAACTAAACAAAATAGACATGAACTTTGACTAAATAACACAAAAGGTTTGGACTATAGTACATATGACATAACTTACAATTTGGGTAATTTAATTTCGACAAAAATAACAAAATAGACATGAACTTTGACTAAATAACACAAAAGGTTTGAACTGTAGTACGTATGACATAACTTACAATTTGGGTTGTATGGACTTTCCAATGTTTTCATTTCTCTTGTTAGGTGGTGGTCATAAAGGGAAGCATCTATATTCTATTCACCTCATTAAATAAAAAAGATTAAAACTCCGGAGCACAAAATTTTACATCACTAGCATTAGGCATTAAATTTAAAGGAAACTAAAAAATATAACATGAATATATATATTTGAGAATCAACATGAAGTTAAAAAAAGACTAGTAGATTAAACACTATAAAGAATGAAAGAGTACCTCGTGTAACCGCATCTACACGTATGTATAAATCTTGTCCTGCATCCAAATATATTCTTGTATCCACCAACTCCCCATGCCATGTCAAGCATCCAATCCTTTCCGCTTTCTCATCTGTAATTGCATAAGCAGTACAAGAACAATTCTTAAGACACTCCTGCTCACACTCTTTCAAACTCAAACTCATGTTCACGTGTGCTATTGAAGTATTTGGCACCTTCAGATGTTCCACTTTCACGAACCCTTCTCCGTCATTGCATATGGACACTCCTTGCTTCTTCCTTAGGCAACCACCAGACCAATCTCTTAAGGACCAATCATGAGATGACTTGGGTTCAAACCCGGGTAAACATGTGCACTCGAACTTGACCCCATTGTACGGGTTACAATAACTATTTGGACCGCAACTCAAATACTTATCGCAAAACTCTTGCGGGGCAGACCAGTTTTCGGTGGGATAATCAAAACTTTGCCATGCAACATGTTGCCTTTCTTGTTGAATCAAAACAAGATTTCCTACATCTAAAAGCTTAGCCACATAATTATTTGTGGATAAGACAGAAAAAGAAACATTCGTAGACCAAATGGGAATGGTTTGGTTTTGGGTGTGGAGTACAAGATTTCCCTGACTATTGATGGAGAGGACCCCAGAGGTATCATTGAGAGGATTGTCTCTGTTTGCAACCCACACAACGGTTTGTTCAGTAATTTGGTGATACCAAATTCCAACGTAGCGACGGTAGGAATTGTCGAGTCTGAAAAACCCAAGTGCAAAAGTTTTTTTGTTTGAGACTAGAATTTGACCATCCTTGATGGGTTGGTTGGGTGTTATGATGTCAAGGGAAACGCAATTTTGGAAAACAAGGGAGAGAAGAAATAATGTATTCAATAACTCTTTAGCGGGATTCATGATTTTTCTTATGAAGAGTATAGGTGGTGGCTGGTATTGAACTTGATATATAGCCATATATACTGAAGTCTTGGAGGTAGCTTCCTTTTATTTTTTTGGGTAAGTTCCACGAACCAGCCAAGGTTTGTGATAATATCCAACTAAGTCAAAAACATTTTAAAACCTACCAATTTCGTCTTAAAAGACAATTTTGTCCCTGAACTTAAAAAATAAATAAAAAAATAAAAAACACCGTTACTTTTCTTTTTCACTTCTTCCTGTCTTCTGTTTCTTTCCTCTCCCCTGAGTTCTCCATCTCAAAACATATCCCAAAGTCACCATTGCCATTCAACCGCCACCTCGTCAAACACACCACCCACCTAACCACCACGACAACAACCCACCCCACCACCACGGTAACATCCTACCACCACCACCATGAACCTACAGATGCACAAAAACCCACAAAAAAATCAAAGCAAAATTCACACAACTGAAACCCACAAAATCTGAATCCAAAAGGCAAAACCCATCCCAAAATCCATCAATAAATCAAAACTAGAAAATTCCAACCCAAAACCCATTGGAACCCACCTAAAATCAAAACCCATGAACCATAAATCAACCCATCATGACCCACGCCAGACTTGAGAGACCCACAACCCACGACCCACACCGGACTTGAGAGAGCCACGACCCACGACTTACGCCGAACTTGCCATGATCCACGCCGGCCTTGATGCACCCACGACCCGTGATGGAGCCATGACCCATGGAGAAGACGGAGAGAATGCGGGCATACGGCTTGGTCAGGTGGCTTGCGGTGGCCTATGATGGTGGTGACTTGCGGTGGGGCCAGTGACAGTGGGTCTGGCCATGGTGGCTTGGTGATGGTGTTCATTTCCACCATGGGTTTTGGGTTTGAAGATGAAGAACTCAGAGAAGAAAGGAGGAAGACAGAGGAAGAAGGGAAAATAAAAAAAAGTCCAGGCGTTTTTTTTTTTCTTTTAAGTTCAGAGACAAAATCGTCTTTTTAAGATGGAATTGGTAGATTTTAAAATATTTTGGATTTAGTTGGAATTATCTCAGACCGCAGGGTGATTTGTGAAATTTACCCTATTTATTAATTATGCTTTTTAATAAAACTTCAACTTATGAGTTGGACTTTATAATTATTTTTTTATAATGTAAGTCTAAGATATCAATTCATCTCGGAGAATGTTAAAGGTATTTATAGTCCTGGTTTTAAAAATCGGACCGGATCGGTCAGTTCGACCGATTCAATTGAGAACCGACTATTAATCCGGTTTGCTTATGACAAATAATGGGACAAGCGCTAATAATCGGAAATAATTGAAACCGACCGGTTCAACCCTAAAATCGAAAACCGGTATGATTGAACCGGTTTTGGAATATTTGATGATAGATCAAAACACTGTCGTTTTAAACAACAACAGCTACAACAAAAAGAGGAAAAAAAAAAAGAATATGAAGTATAGGTAAAAAGAATTTAGAACCGTGACATGTGTTTTACAAAGAGAGTGTGATCCTTCACTATTTCTTGACGTGGATATCCTTTAGCTTCTTCATCTTCTTTAGCTCACTGATTTTTTATCTTGAGTTTTGCTGCAAAGAGAGACTAAAGAGTGGCTGTGGAGCATAGAAGGAGCAGTTTTGGCTTTGGAGACTTCAGAGATGGGATCGGACTTAAAAATAAAAGGAAAAAATTGAAGTGTAAATTAGTGGGGTTAGGTGAGTAGGTGTGATATTTAATGGGGAGTGTATTTATTAATTAATACTTTTTTCTTTTTTTTTGTACTTCCTAGACCTAGATACCCACGTTACTTTACAGCTCATATGGTGGGACTATATGCATGCTAGTCCTAGAAAACCACAACACTGGCACCGGATTTAAACCAAACAAAAAAAAAAAAAAAATTTGTGGGACTAATTATATAAGTACCAAATATATAAATATAATAATAAACCAACCTTATTACAATTTTGTTATTATCTATTTAATATTTTTTATTAGAGTTAATTTGATATTTAAGGTGTGTTTGAATACCGTTTATTTTATTGAAAACTTAAAACAATTAAAAAATATTTTCCTGTTACAGTTAAATTACTGTGCATTTGCCTAATTGCATTGTTCATGCATAAACAATGCAAGAGGTGCTGGATTAAAAAAAAAAAAACGCAAATGCAGAAAAATAATTCTTATCCAAACGTATACTTAATAGATATAACTTCTTATATATAAGTTGTAGATTAATTTTCTAAATACAGTACAAGAAAACTAAATTCATATATATATATATATTAAAACTAAATATTATTAGTCATAAATTTATTATTTTTATAATCAAAAAATTATAAAATAAATATTTATGACGTCATCGGTCGGATAAAAAAATCAATAATTAGTCTATTTTTCAATTTTTTGACCGAACTAATTTTTAAAATTATGTTTATAATATTATTTATTAATTTTTAGTGTAGATAGAATTTCAACTTTAACAATCAAAAGCTTACCTAATTGCATTAGCAGGAATCACACTTACGTAACTATAGATTTTAGTAAGGTCTGACAGAGGGACTTTGAATATCATTCCTCCATTGACTTTCTTTATTTATATCCATGAATGTCCTTTATTTTCCCGAGGCAGGTAGCTGTAGTTATTAAAGAGATAAGCTAGTGTCACGTAAAATAGGTTCACGTGGGGACACCTTTCTACCCACTTTATGACACCAGCATAACTCGTTATTAAAAAGTCCCACGGAGAATTGGAAATGAAGCCATGACAAAGACACGTAACGCGCAGCTTTAATTAACTAGTCCAACTCAAGTGATGAGAGTCAAGATAAAGACACACAACGTGCATCTTAATTAACATGTCCAACTCAAGAGATGAAAGCCAAGACAAGACAAGACAAAGACACACAAGGCGCATCTTAATTAACATGTCCAACTCAAGAGATGAAAGCCAAGACAAAGACACACAACGTGCATCTTAATTAACATGGTCAACTCAATTAGTGTGGTCAAGAGTCATGTATTTTTTTTTGGAAGAAACGAGTCATGTAATTTAAATGATACATTCTAAAGTTTTCAATGAAAGTATTCAAAATTTAAATGGCAGAAATATCTTTTTCATCCTTATTTTTTTACTCTATTCTTGTTTTGGTCCTTACTATCTTATTTTACCACTTTTTATTCTTAAATATATAAAAAAACGTTCCATTTTGGTCCCTACCGTTACTCACTTAACATAAATATCCTACATGACAAATGGATTGCATTGTTAACATAATAAATACTTACCTGTCCATTAAAATAATATTAAAAAAAAGAATTTGGCTTTTTAAAAATGCCACGTCTCCAGTTTAATTTAAAAAAAAAAAGCCACTTAGACAAAACAATACCTTCTCAAAAAAAAAAAAAAACAATTAAAATAAAATTTTGAATTTCAATTTTTTTTAAAGTAAAATAAATATAATAAATGAGTTTTTTATTTTTATTTTTTATTCCTTTCATTATTTTTGGGAAGAACAGGTTCATCTTCTTTGTGTTCTTCCCAAGAATATAACTGATCATCTTCACGTTCTTCGTATTCTTAGTAAATTAATCCTTATTTATTTATTTACTTTTTCTTTCTTGTACTTTCTTTGTAACAAAGCACATCAAAACTCATTAACAGTTAAAAGAAAATAACATTTTATCGTCCATTTTCTTGGCAACCAAACAAATTTTTCAGTTTCACTAAAAAAAAAAAAATTCAGATCACCAACCAACCAAATTTTTGATGTCAATCCTGAGATCTAAACATTTTTCACATACCCAACAAATCCCCATATACACAAATCCAAAAAATTTCCTTTCACAAACCCAAAAAATTTCATTTCACAAACCCATAATATCCCTCCTCAAATTTGTCAAAAATCCAAAACAAATACAGCAAACCCAAGATTGGCTTCAGATTCAACCCCGAGAGAGAGAGAGAGAGAGAGAGAGAGAGAGAGAGAGAGAGAGAGAGAGAGAGAGAGAGAGAGAGAGAGATGAGAGAGAGAGAGAGGGAGAGGATTCACATTCAGTCTCATTTGGGCTTTAGAACTACCTGGAAACCCACACCACACACTACGTACACACAGCCAAAAAATTGACCCACCACCTGCAAACACCGCTGATGCCACATTGCTCCGTCACTAGCCAAGGACCCATGTCACACCAAATTTGGAAGAACGAGAAAGAGAGAACAGCAGAAAAGAAAGAAGAAAAAAAAAAGAAAAAAAAAAGAACAAGAAGGAAGAAAAGAAATAAGCGGAGGGTGGAGAAATAGTGACCTGGGAAGAGAAAGAAGAACGAAGAAAAAGAAAGAAGAAAAAGAAGAAACAATTACAAAAAAAAAACACACACGGATCTAAATTCCACCATTTTTTTTGTTTTTAATTATGTTTTTTTAATTGATAATTTTTTTAAAGTTAGAGATTGACGTGGATGTTTACGAAGCATTTTTTTAATATTATTTTAATAGATAGGTCAGCATTTACAATGTCAATAGTGCACTCCGTTTACTACCTAAGATATTTCCGTTAAATAAGTAATAGTAGGGACCGAAATGAAATGTTTTTTTCATTTAAAAATTAAAAACAGTAAAATTAAAATGTAAAGACTAAAATAGATCTATGTTCAAAACATAAAAAGGAAAAAAGTATTTCCACCTATTTAAATTTATTTATTACGTAACTATCGATATTTAATTTCCACCCCCAAAAAGTTGGAATTGACCACTTTGAATCTCGTATTTCAGTTTATTAACCAAAAAAATGGTACATTAATGGTATACCTTTTAAGTCTATCATTTGCATACATCTAAAGAAATTTTTTTTAAAAAAAAGTCTATCACGTGTATTGATTTTTTGTTTTTGTTTTTGGTTGTAGGGGTGTGCTAGTTGTTTTAATCAAAATAGTTGATGTCAATTTTTGTGCCAAGTCAAAGAAATAGTCTGTAGAGTGTAGACTCTTAAAAAAAAAAAAAATCACTGAAATCCCTAAGTTAAAAGTATAAATAAAATAATCCATTTATTTTTTATATTCTTTTGCATTTAAACGAAAAACTAGCAACATCAATCAACCAAAACTTTCATCATAATTGTATTATGCTACCAATCGGAATTTGAAGAATCTATTCATTTTTTGGTAGCAATAAAAGAAAATTTTAATAAAAGAAAATTTAATAATTTAAGGCCACATCGGCCCACACATCTCTCCCATAAATAAAATAAAATAAAATAAAGGCCACACATTTCGTTGGACAAAAAACAGACTAGAAAGTTTTTCTGGCCCTTTGTGAATCGGGGCTAAAACTCTTGAAATAAAAAATGCCAATAATTTTCACTTCATATGGCCATAAATAATAAAGAATTATTATGATTCATTTCGCCATCCTACCCAAAGAATTATTATGATTCATTTTCAATAGAATCTTCTTCATCCACAAGTTTCGTCGTTACCATCGCTTTATGATTAATGGTTAGACATGAATTCTACAGTAGAGCTCTTAATGAAAATGAAATGTGTTATTAAGTCAATTTTCTCAGTCTTTGTGGACCTAGGGCTCTTGACTTCTTTTTTTTTTGGTTCTATGAACAAATTCATCTAATTCTAGATCAATCAAATTACTATTGATGCTTTATTACGTTGTCCTTTATAAGATCTCATAGACTTTACATATTGGAATCATGTAGCATTAGTATTCTTTTTCTCTTTTTCTCACCCTTCCATTTATTTGCATTCTTTTTTTTATTGCTTCACAACTTACAATCATATGATTTCGTAACTAGTTTGTTTTGGTTATTATGCCAATTGGATAGAATCAAATGCAATCAAGTGTAATTGAATTCTAATGCAATGACAAACCAATTTCAATTATAAAAAAAAAGAAAAGAAAGAGAGAGAAATAAAGTAGGATGGAAAAGATACAAAATCAATAAAAGAAGATGAGTCGAAAGACTTACTAAATACCATACCCTTGACTCTGGTATCTAATAAGATCTACCTACTATTGGATTTATGGAAGAAATAGGTGTTTCCACAACTCTACCACCAAGTCAATTGTGTTCTGCTTAATTCCTATTTCATGGCTACATGTCTTTCTGGCTAAGGAATGGTAAACTCTTCTCTTGTTAAATGAATCCAATTTTCGTTTTCATCCAAGAAAAGTCATCTATTTTTTTGACAAGCAGTCCTAGCGATACGTCATGTGAACCAAAAACCTATTAATAGATAAGAGCATACTCCAACTAATTCTCAAAAAATATAAATCAAGTGGAGTTCATGTAGCTTCTCCTCCTAAGTATTGAACATATCCCAATTGCCTTTTCTTGCTCGCTTTTTTTTTTCCTCCCCATAAAACCAATAGACCCAGATTTTTTTTTTTTTTTTTTCCTTTGTGCTTTTCCCGTTTTCAGATTTGTATGTCTATGAAAGTTGGAACTTGAAAATTTTCTATGAAACTGAATTTATGTGTTTGTGAAACCAAAATATTTTTGTTCGTTTGTTATGAGGAAGAGAAGAAAGAAATAAACGATAAAAAAAATTATTATGGTTTTTGATTGTTTTTATATTTTCAAACAATTGTTTCAGGAAAAAATATCTTAGCCTGAGGCTTAGAGTATAGAACAGAAGTTTTGTAGTGTTTGAGAAAAAAAAAATCACTTTTGTTTTTCAAATTTTGATTTAAATAAATGAATAAATTAATTTCTAAATCATTTTTAACAATAAAAAAAGTGAAATGGTGTTTTAAGAAAGTGAACAATGTTTTTCAAATAGCAATAGACGGAACGAATATAATGAAAACAATGTCAAATTTAAGGATTAAAGCTTTCTCAAAAAAAAAACTTAGGGATTAAAAAGGTCATTTTTGGTGTTGTCAGGGACGTTTTTGCGACAAGGGCCGAAAATGCGAGAATGGCCCAAATCTCCCCTTGGGTTCTTTAGAAGTGTTTGAAAGTTCAAAAACGTGTATAAACACCCTTGAACGTTTAGACCCCCAAATTACAACTTAACCAATTCAAGCTTTATGTCAAACAACTAGTGTGCGGAAAATGAACATAAGCTATAAACAGAATTGGAAATCAATCTAAGCCAATAATAAATCACATCCACAGCAGAAAATAAAAGGCAAAGATAAAGGGAAGAGAGATGCAAACACAAGGACAACACACGATGTGTTATCGAAGAGGAAACCGAAGCCCTCGGCGTAAAACCTCTCCGCCGCCCTCCAAGCGGTCAATAATCCATTAGAAAATGTAGTTGGGATACATGAACAGCAATAGACCCTCCAAGCCTAATCTACCCGATGTACCTAAGCCCTCCAAGCTTCTTGCTCCAACGAGGTTACGTCGAACCTTTTTCTTTTCTAGCTTACTGGATTCCGCTACTAGACCATAGCATCCGCCATCCTTGGCATCTTCCAATGCTTCCCAAAACTCCAAAAACTCTCAACACTCTAAATGGGTGTGGGTAGTGTTTGGATAGAAATCTCCTCTCAATAGGTATGACAATGAGAGAGGGAATGAGAAGAGACTACAAAGATTTCTCTCTAAGAATGAGTAGCTCTCTCTACTTGGGTGGGTGTTTTGAAGAAACCTCTCTTAGGGTTTTTCTTTCTGAATGGCCACACAAATTTTGTGGGAATGAGGGGTATTTATACTGGTGTGAGAAAAGAATGCAAAGAGTCAGTTTTTCCAAAAACAGGGTTGGCTGGCTACTTGACCTCGCGACTTAACTGAGTCGCGAGTTCAAGTCGCGAGCTAGCTAAATGGCCAGTCTGGATTTTTTGTCCTGTAGTGCTCCAGCTGGCATGACTGTTCAGCTCCCCTGCATGCTTTGCACGTGTGCAACTTTTGGCGGCTTGCAAGCCGCGAGCCACCCGCGAGTCCTAGCCGCGAGTCTCTGCTTCACTGCACTGTCTTGAGCATTTCTTCACACTCTCTCACACACTACCCTTACATGATTCCCACTTAAATACAAGGTTTCTAAGTGCTGTATTACAAGCAAATTTGTCATGGAATAAAGCCAACACATGGTTGATTAAATTCAACCTTACAGTGTTTATTTGTGGAGAATCAAGCCCAAAATTCCAAATGTATAATGAACAAAAGGCTAATGGTGCTTTTACAAGAGAAAATCAAAATGCTAATAATGAAAGTGCAGAAAAAGCATAAAAACATAACAGGTCTGAAATTTCGACCCACAGTCACACAGAAAAAGAAAATGAGGAAGGCCGTGAGGAAGAGAAGGAAGGTTCCCCTGTACCCATATTTCCACCCCTAAGGTTCAGAATTGTGAGAATGTCTCTTGGCTCAGTGGGTTTTTGCTCTCAAGTTTCAGCTCTATAGGGAAAACGTGGTTTAACAGGTCTAAAACTTCGACCCACAGTCACACAGAAGAGGAAATTGAGGGAGGTCGTGAGGAAGAGAGGGAAGGTTCCCCTATACCCATATTTCCACCCCCAAGTTTCGGAATTGTAAGATTGTTGAATAGCTAAATGAGTTTTTTGCTCTGAAGTTTCAAGGCTCTAGGTAGAACGTGGCTACTCCATTTTGAATCTGATTGGGGCCTTTTGTATTGAACTTGGGGTGCTCTAAGTGACAGGTTTATGGTCAATAGAAGAGGCTTTGAACCCCAAGGTCTCAATCAAAGAGGTTATGGTCAAATTTGCTTTAATTGGGTAAGAGAGTTGGCTTGCTTTTTACATGATTTTGGAAATAAAGTGGCTGACTCCATTAGCTATTCTTTCCTTGTCATTGTAGGCTTTTGATAGCTGCATTTGGATGGCTGAATGGGCTAGGCTGTTCAGCCTTTTTCTTAGGGTCAGCTGTGTTTTGGTGTGGAAAATGGAGATGGGCTGAAAATTAGGGGCACAGTCACCTAGAGCATCAAAGCTCTTTTGAGGTGGAAATTTTGGATACAAGACCTCCTCCATGAGCCTGAAGTGCTACCAGTGTCCCTTGCCCACTTGGTAGCACGCATGGGCTAGGCTTATGCAAAAGGTCCGAAAGGAAACGACCCATACCCTCCAAACCACACTTCCTCAATTTCCCCAATAAGTCACATGGGCTTGGGCCATGCTTTAAAAGAATAAAATAAAATATAATACATGTATCGAGTCCATAAGGAAGTCGAGCTTGGTTGAATCGGGCTTATACAAAATGTGTCGCAAAAATGGGTATCAACAGGTGTCTAAGCCCATTTCTTGGTGATGAGCTTGGGAAGCAGGCTACATTTGTATTTGGGTGATGAGCTTGGTATCTAAGCCCATAACTGATAACCTTTTGTTTTTTTCCTCAAGAGTCAAGACAGTTGTTTTTTCTTTTTTGTTGCTTGTGTTTCTCCTCAAGAGTCTAGACAAGAGAAAACACTGACAAAGAGTTTATGTATTTTCCAATTGCAATTGAGACATCCAAGGTTCGAATTCCTCCCCCAAATTATTAAATTAAAAAAAAGTTATATATCAACCATACCAGAAAATTTCAATAGGCTTTGCACAATTCATAAAATTAATGGTTTCTTTTTGATTGTAGCACCCTGAAATCCAAATTAAATATTTAGTGTTCTCTTTTAAATCCTTACAGTTAAACTTTGTAAATTTTCTCTCAATAAATAAAGAACTTTGTCAATTTGGATATCTAGTTTGGAATGCCAATGAAGTTTTAACTTTCAAGTTATCCCCATGGAACATATATTTCGCAACAAACTTTTGGTATTTACTGTTTAGAAAGCACTTGATGGAAAAAGCTAAAAGGAGATGGTAGTTATTTCATCACAAGGTCTGGACAATGCCATTTTGTGTAGTATTAGAGCGTTAAATTTTAGATCCAAAAGCATAAAAAACCTAATTTACCTAGGTTGCTACTGCCAAAAATATATAGCAAATAATCGGTCCCTCTGCCTCTCCACGTGTCGCTGGTCTCTCTTCCTCTCCCCATGCCAGCGATCTCTCAACCCATTTTGTTGTGATGACCCATTATCAAAATTTATTTTGAATTTCTATGAGATATGTTGTTTTAAGATTTTTGGACTATATAACTTGATTATTGAATGATTTATGTGAATGATGTGTTTGGTTTTTTATATTCTCTAACTTTATGTCAAATGATGTAATTTTTTTATTGTTATAATTTATTAATTTACCTAAATGGAGTATTTTTATCTTATTTTAGTTGCTTTTTATAATTATAATTTATAATTTAATTAATTACTAAACCTACAATTCAACCAATGAATTACCACTAGTTGAACCAATGAACTAATTCTTCAATCGAGTCAACTTCCGATACGGTTTTGATAACTATGTTTAAAACTGTAAAAGATGTACTCTCTCTCTCTCTCTAAATAGAAACTGAGCTTTATTGATAATGAATGAATTGAATACAATTTGCGTCTAATCCTATCTTATATACAAGTTAAAGCTAAAGCAGAAAAATAACTACTTCCGCATTATCAGGTAAGGTTGTTACAATCAACTTCCCACTTAATCTTACACGTGTACATAGATCAAACCATAGAACTAATAATCTGATCATAGTGTGGAATTGATTCTATCAAATCCTCTATAATCCCACGTGTCAATCCTATTGCAATGCCTTAAAAAAATCATTAAGAAAGCATTGTATATTTAGTTCTAACTTTTTACCTAAAAAATAAATAAGTATGCATTGAATCAAATTCAAAGTGAACGCATATTTGCAAAACTGCGATTTTGCAGTTCTTCAACTTTTTCTGATTTTCTTTCTTAAAAAAAAAAAAAAAAAAAAAAAAATCTGATTTTGAAACCAAACATTGGAAGGTTGATATAAACAATCAAAAACAAATACTAAGCAATATATTTTATTTAATTTTTTTTTTTTATATACGTTGTCTTTTTAAAATTGACTACTCCTGTTTTAAATTAATTATATAATATACTAATTTGATGTTGCCCCTGAATCAAAGTATTCCACCATTGCTTCATATGAATTGGGTTTCATTACTCCAAAACTTTGCCCACGAAACGTCTACTTTCTCTAGTGCCGCTTTTCAATATCCTCAAGAGTTAAGACAAGAGAAACTATCGATACAGAGTTTATGTGTTTTCGAATTAAGGTGGCACTCAAACAGTTGAACTTCGGATAATTCAGAAGTGTCAAGTTATTATTTGATTAATTCTATATCTGAAGTCTAAGAACTTGCTTCACTTGTTTGCTTTCCATTGGCATAAATTGTTCCGTTTTGATTAAAACACCCTGAAATCCAAATTAATCTGTAGTATAATAATAATAATGCATTTAGCGTTCCTCTTTTAAATCTCCAAAGTTAAACTTAGTATATTGTTTAGAAAACCAATGAAATTATCTCCACGGAACATTTATATGCAGTTAACTTTTGGTATGTCCAGATTAGATTACATTTGAAGAATGTTGATGCCTGTTTTTGCAACTTCTTACCTAAAAGCCTATAAGGAGGAAAGTCTAATAAAAAGCGAGGTCTTAAGGCCCACTAAGAAAACCAAAGAAACAAAAAAGAAATAAAAGCCTAGACTTATGTTTGGGCTAAGAGAGAAATGCAAGGGAAAGTAACCTGCAACAAAATACAAATCTTTTGTAGAATACATATCTTCTATATAGGGATGGCAATTTTTCCCCACCCCTCCCCGCTTTGCCCTGCACGGGTTTTCCCCACCCCGCAAAGGTGGTGGGGCGGGGATAGGGCAAGATTTTAGCCCTGTACCACGGGGTGGGGTGGGGATGGGTTTAGACTTTTTAGACCCACCCCACCCCGTCCCCGCCCCACATTCCTAAGGGTTATAATTGTAAATTTTGTCATACCCTAAAACCCTACTATTTAAACAAACATATTAATATTAGCTTATTTTATTCTACCAAATGTGGTTCTCTGCTTTTATTTTGTTATGTGTTATACTATGAGATTTTTTTATTTTATTATTATTATTATTTTTTTATGATTGTTTTGTTAAACACTTGGATATATTATTCAATTTTTTCTCAAAATTGATTTGATTTGATGGGATAAATTTAGTTGTAATTTCAAGTATATTTTTGTTAATGAAATAGGTTTCATTAAAAAAAATTATACTAGTTGTAGGGAAAATTAACAAAAAATAGAGTTTTACGGGGTGGGGCACCAAGGGGCGGGGATGGGGGCAAGGAAATTTTTCCCGTCATGCGGGGCGGAGCAGAAATAGGGCAAGAGAAAATCTTGCGGGGAGGGAATGGGGCAAGACAAAATCTTGCGGGGTGGGACCTTTTTGACCCAACAAAGGGCAACAAGCCCATGAAGCCCATAACATCCATATAAAAGAAGAAAAGAAGCCGAACTTATCTCCAATAAGAGACATGATGAAAGAAAACAAAAATAATAGTAGCAGAAAACACATGAAGGAGAAAGAAACCAAAATGAAGAAAAAAGACAAAAGTAGCAAGGTAGGTGAGTAAGGTAAGGTCTAGGTTTTTTTTTTAATAATTTGGTAATTAGGGGAGTGGAGATTTGAATTTTAGATATCTCCGTTGAAAACACCAGAATGTGCTAACTAGTTGAATTATGAAACTCTTGGCAAATATATATTTTTATTAAATTTTGTAGATGATAAACAATCAATTTCAAATATATATATTTTTTAATTCTTGAATATTAAAAAGTGTTTGGTTCATACTTGTGAACCTTAAATATGAAAATGTGGTTTGGTCCACATAAGTTGCACTTAGTGGAAGTGCCTTCTTCTTTCTTATTTCTTCTACCTTTTATTGTTCTCTTCATCTTCTTCTTTTTCTTTTATTATTATTATTTTTTTACGGATGCCCTTAAGGCATTTGTTTTAGAAATTTTTTATAAGAAAGGATTTTTTTTTTTTTTTTTTTTTTTACAGTTTTTTATATTTCCATAAAAGTAGTATCAAAATTTTTCTAAAATAGTTCATTAGTAAATGCTCTAAAGGCACTCATTAACCGGATCTTTTTTAGCAGTATTTTTTGTGGGGGTAACAGACTAAGGAGCCCAAACCAAGGAGCCCAAACCTATGTATATGTTGGGCCAAGGGCCCAGTCCGAGGAAGAACTCCTCCTCGGCCAGGTAAGGCCGAGGACAAAGGGAACTGTCTGTCATCGAGAGTGACACTCTGGACCATTCCATGGGATATGATAAGTACTAAGAAAGAAAAGGACAAAGGAAGGCATGAAAATATCTAAGAGAAAGCTGCTACTATTGCATTAAGTGCTCTGCAACTAACAGAACCAAACTTTTCAGCCTTTACAACCACTCCCAACGACTTTGGGGAGGGTCTGATGGGACAAGTATCAACACTATCAACCTACATCTACACGTGGACGGTGGAAATGGGGGGGAGATAGTATAAAATAGAGGTAACAGGACTGGTAACAAGGGGGACGAACAATATATTAAGAATCAACCTCCTCGGATAAAATCCGAGGACGTCTCTCCCTAGTAAACCAATGTTATCTTTCTTTCTTCATCACTTAGACTTGTTGATCGATCGTTTGATTCGCTAAGGTCCAAGTTTCCAACCCACTCTCTACAAATTCATTGTATTGGGCTCATTGGACCAAGACTCTATACACTTTGGACTTGGGCCCTAAAATTGTGACCCTACATTTTTTATTACACACAAAGTTTTTTTTTTTTTTGCTGAATTTTACACAAACCCTAAAAGAAAGTTGCTTTTTGGGTGTGTAAAATTATGTAAAAAAAACTTGTGTGCAACAAATTTAACCTTTTTTTTTGTTAAGAAAGTTAGTAGAAGTACGTAAGTAATGAAATGTCTGCAATCAGTGGCAGCTTCAGGATTCTTTCTAGGGTAGTCAGTAAAAAGATGAATCTTAAGTAATAGATGAATCTTGTTACAAATTTTCTCATGGTAGTAGTAAGAGAATAAAAGATAAATTACAAGTTCATTTGAAATATTATTTCTTAGTACAATGAACATACTAATTATTGTTACTAAGATTAAATCTTGAAAGTCGTCTATATATTGTTTCTAAATACAATAAACATGATATTTATTGATGTTAAGTAAACTTTAATCATCACTGCATTGAATAATTTCACCTCTTAGTTTATTTCAAATTTGTTAAAATCTAATTTTTTTTTTTTTTTTTTTTTTATGTTTAAGATTAACAAATTTCTAATTCTGTTCTTGGGTTTACTATTATTTTTTTAGAGGGCCTAGATATCATTAAAATGATTATATTCAAAACTTATTTCAACTGGACTTAAAAAAGAAAAAAAGAAAAAAAGGATAATGGTGTTCAAATTTTTATATTAGGGGGTCAAATAAAAAAAAGTGTTAAAATATAAATTTTTATTTTTATTTTGCTAGCTCAAGGGTTTCTTTTGAGGGTTTGGCTTACCTCCATTGCTTTTTTAACTGGAGATCTCCTTTTGTTTTAAATACACAATGACAAATGGTAGTAGGTTTTAATTTCCACATTTTATTTAGTTAGTGGGTAAAGTTACAGTTTCTCATTAAAATAAAAGGAGATTTCAGTTAAAAAAGTACTGAAGGGAAGCTAAACCCTTCTTTTGAACCCCTGGACTGTACACTTTGTCGGCAGTTTGGTTTTCATTAAGGGTGGCAAAATCAACCAAAACTCATTTGCCTACCCAAACCCACCCACTTAAATGAGACCCAAACCCACCCAATTATTAATACTTGGAAGGTCAACACGCTAAAAACAAATGCGGATACATGGGAATATGTGAATAGTGAGCTTCGGCTTGAGGTATTAATATGAATTAAGTAACACACATGCATTCAGATGCTCTTCTTACGCACTCTCATGTCCTACAATCTTCATTGGAAAAACCATGAATCCTGCTAAATCCTTATTGAAATCAGTATTACTATTACTTCTCTCCCTTCATTTTCCAATTTGCGTTTCCCTTGACCGATAGAGAAATTAGACTCGACCGATCGAAAATCGTAGGTCTAGATTTTTTGCAAAATTTTTAAATAGGCCCAAGCCCGCAAAAATGTTTAGGGTTTCATTTAAACTTCTCCACATATAATAGGGAAACCCTAGCCACGTTTTGAAGACTTTTGGAGAAGACTTGTGTGTTACTCTTCGTGAGATCTAAGAGGTTTTGTACCTTCTAACTGCATAAGAACCTATCGGGGCAAGAACTACAATCAAACGTTGGTAGAACATAGTTGCTGTATCAAGATCATTAATGATGGTGATTTGAAACCTTTGAGTGGGATCTCAAAGTCATAAGCAAAGCGGCTTGTGTTGCAACAAATCCAAGAAGAAATGGAGTCCATGGATTCGGAGCTTGCACATGGTCATGTCAGCTAGTTATTACATGAGGTAGCAACAGATTTAGGATTAAATCTAATTGTAAAAACTTCAATTCTCTTATAGTGGATTTACTTTACCTTGAGGATAGCTGGGTTAAATCATCTCCAGGTTTTTACCTTGAAACGGTTCGTTTCATCGGTTTTCCTGGATCATCATATCGTGGTGTTATTTATTTTCTATTGCTTTGCATGATATGATTTATTTGTGTTTAACCTAGATCTAAATAATTAATTTAAGTAATCACTTGGTTAATATATTAGGTTAAACAATTTGCTTTAAGGGGTCTAAACAAACAAACATTTTTCATTCATTAGAAAATCATTAAGTTTATGAGTTATGTATAGGATGAGTTAGATAATAGGAGGTATAGTGGCTAGCCTTTTATCTTTTCATTTTCAGTTATAATAAACCAAAAGCAAAGTTTTAGAAAACACAAATATTCATCAATCTAAGGTAGAGATGTAAAAAAAATAAAAATAAAAATCCAACAAAAAATGAAAAAATGAGAGAGAGAGAGAGAACCTTTTTTAATGGAAAAACTATACGTAGAATGGAAGAGATTGACAAATTTATAGTAAAAGTTTAGGAATAAGAAAAGCCAAAATGAAGGAAGGTAAATTGGCAAAAATTATATTTAAAGTTAAACCGCCCAAGATGAATATGTAGAGACAATACTTTTGTTTTGAATTATTTATTTATAACATCAAAATTAAAGTCCATGAATATGTAAAATTAAAACAGTAATATATTTTTATATTTAATATTCTAAAAATAAAATTAAAAAATAAATATGAAAAAGAATAATGACATGGTGGATGGGGTGGCTCAACAGGAGTGTAACAACAATAAATGCTATGCTTCAGTTTTTTTGAGTAAACAATAATACTTATTAGAACACACACGAAAATAATAATATTAGTATTTTAAACCGGGTTTTAGATATATATAGATAGATATAGTATTAGTTATTTAAAGCACTTATTTCTTAGTTCTTACGTTTTATTATAATTGTGCGGACCGGCCCAGAATAATAGGTTGCCTGGGCCCTGGGCCCGTCCAAGGACCAATCCGTCCGAGGACCAATCCGTCCGAGGAGACGTCGTGGCCTAGAATCCTTATTTAGGCCCACTGGGGCAAAGAGAACATGTCCGAGGAGTAATTCCTCCTCAGACACTCCAAAATCCGAGTCAAGGGTTCGTCCTGGCTATTGTAGTCCTCCCTCCAAGTACGTAATAAGAAAGGAAACCCAAAATATCTCAACAAAAGCTGCCTCCACCACATTAAATGCACCACAACTACTCTCCTAGCCGCATTAATGAAGAGAAGACCCCTGAACAGTGCTACATTGGCCACTGCAACTCACAAAGAACTGATAAGGGTGTCTGATGGGACAAGTGCTCAAGTAGGGGTTTGGATGATCAACAAGTGTAAAGCCCAGATGATAGGAGAGGGCCTATATAATATGTAAAGGTCCCCAAAAAAAAAAAGAAAAAAGAAAGGGACGAAGAAGGAGAGAGGAGAGAACACTATAGAGAAATTTTGTTTGCATGAATCTGTGCCCATTAATCAAGTTTGAGACCTGATCATTTGGGAAGGATCTCTCTTCATTGCTACCTCCTTTTGTTCTTATTTCTGTACCCCTTGAGCCCATGCAATAAACCGTTTAAGCTAACTGAAACTAAGTTCTTTAGCCCATACTCTACAAAAAATTCATTGTGTGGGACCTTTTGGGCCAAGACCTGACCAACAAGGATCGGGTCAACTAAAACCGTGTCCCTACAATTGGCGCCATCTATGGGAAGAACTAAAATATCAGTAAGCACAACGGTTGAGCATGGCAGAACTAGGTCCACACCAGGAGAATCCTTACCAGGCTAACCCTCAACAGACAGAACCCATTGAGTCCCAGTGGCAAAATAATCCTGCCAACCCAGGCAGCAGAAGGAATCGTGAGGGAAGCGTACATACTACCCAGACAAGCCAAAGTCATACCCAGATAGGTAGTCACGTATCCCAAAGGCGAAACAGTCATCAGGCTATGCAGCGAGAGATAGATGACCTGAAAAGGAAGTTGCGACGTGCACAGCGAAAGCGATCTCCCTCCAGCTCAGATGCGTCCTCTAACGAGGAGGACGTGAGTTACCGACGGAGATCGAGAACACCCCCAAGTGAAACCTTTTCTTGCGAGAAGAAGTTTCACCCTGTACGAAAGTATGAGAACCCATCCAGCAAAGGTTTGGGAAACGATGCTATGAATAGGGCATTAGACCAGATTTTAAGATCACCCTTTATGTACAGAATTGAAGGGGCTAAGTTGCCTCGACGCTTTAATCAACCAGCGTTCGCCATCTACAATGGCCGAGCGGACCCGGTGGAGCACGTGAGTCAGTTTAACCAAAAAATGGCCATACTCACAAAATGAAGCCTTAATGTGCAAAGTCTTCCCATCCAGCTTGGGACCAATGGCGATGAGATGGTTCAACAGCCTGAAGACAAATTCCATAGGCTCATATAAGCAGTTCACTCAGGCTTTTTGCTCTCGCTTTATTACAAATAGTAGAGTCCCTCGACCTCTAAGTTCGTTGTTGTCCTTATCCATGCATGAGGGAGAGACTCTGAAGGCGTATTCGGATAGATATTGGGAGATGTATAACGAGTTGGATGAGAACCATGACGATGTCGCTATCAGCACATTCAAAAGCGGTCTCCCCACCGAGTATGGCTTAAGGAAATCTCTCACTGGTAAACCAGTTGCCGACGTTCATCAGTTGATGGATAGGATTGACAAGTACAAAATGGTGGAAGAAGATCAGCTACAAGGAAAAGGGAAAGGAGAAGATCATTCCCCCCCAAGCGAATGATTTTAGGTCGGAACGATATAACCATAACCAGCCGAGGAGAGATTTCTCGAGACAGGCTGGACAAAGTAACATGCAAACGGTGAATGCCGTGTTCAGAGAGCCAGTACAACAAGTGCTGGAGAAAGTGAGGAAAGAACCCTTCTTCAGATGGCCGGGAAAGATGGCTGGAGACCTTTCAAAACGTAACCAGAACCTGTATTGCCACTATCATCAAGACCATAGACATACCACTGAGGATTGCAGGAATCTATGGAATCACCTAGATTAGTTGGTCCGAGAAGGAAAGTTACATCACCTTTTACACCCCTCAAGCGGTCATCCGGGCCAGGCAATGCAAGAGCCTCGAAAAGATGTATCCTTAAGACCCCCCACAGGAACGATCCATGTCATCCTTGCCGCTCCAGGAAGAACCGGGTCATTTCCTTCCAGGGTGCTGTCTGTGGCTCGGCTCTTTGCCGAGGACAGGGGAAGAGAATTTAAAAGGTCTAAAAAGGGAAGCTCGTTAATATTAGGATCCTCGGACCACAGACTAAGGGGAAATTAACAACTTATGGCATCTATCCAGGTTTTAAACAGAACCTAAGTCCTGCATGGCTCCTCGGACTACAGACTTAGGAGAAATTAACAACTTATAGCATATATCCATGTTTTAAACAGAACCTAAGTTCTGCATGGCTCCTCGGACCACAGACTTAGGGGAAATTAACAACTTATGGCATCTATCCAAGTTTTAAACAGAACCTAAGTCCTGCACGGCTCCTCGGACCACAAACTTAGGGGAAATTAACAACTTATGGCATCTATCCAAGTTTTAAACAGAACCTAAGTCCTACATGGCTCCTCGGACCACAGACTTAGGGGAAATTAAGAACTTATGGCATCTATCCAGGTTTTAAACAGAACCTAAGTCCTGCATGGCTCCTCGGACCACAGACTTAGGGGAAATTAACAACTTATGGCATCTATCCAGGTTTTAAACAGAACCTAAGTCCTGCATGGCTCCTCGGACCACAGACTTAGGGGAAATTAACAACTTATGGCATCTATCCAAGTTTTAAACAGAACCTAAGTCCTGCATGGCTCCTCGGACCACAGACTTAGGGGAAATTAAGAACTTATGGCATCTATCCAGGTTTTAAACAAAACCTAAGTCCTGCATGGCTCCTCGGACCACAGACTTAGGGGAAATTAACAACTTATGTCATCTATCCAAGTTTTAAACAGAACCTAAGTCCTGCATGGCTCCTCGGGCCACAGACTTAGGGGAAATTAACAACTTATGGCATCTATCCAAGTTTTAAACAGAACCTAAATCCTGCATGGCTCCTCGGACCACAGACTTAGGGGAAATTAAGAACTTATGGCATCTATCCAGGTTTTAAACAGAACTTAAGTCCTGCATGGCTCCTCGGACCACAGACTTGGGGGAAATTATTAACTTGAGACACCTCTGCAAGTTTTAGACGGAAACTAATGACTTAAAACTCTCGTGCGAGTTCAAGGGGAACAGTATTAATAAGCATCAGAAGAGAAAGGAAAAAAGAACATTTTATATTAATAAGCCGAGGTCACTACAAGGAGAGGTCTTTACAAAAGAACAAAAACAAGACAACTCTCATTCGAAAAAAAAAAGAGTACAATAATTAAAAACCTAAAATCTAAGCCTCAGCAGGAGGATTCTCTTTCTCCTCTGGCTGAGGAGGAGGAACCTCAGAGATGGACTCTTTGGCAGGATCCTTGGCTTTATCAAGCAGAGGGATGGCACCAGGAATAGCCATGGCCTGCTCAGAAGCTTCAGGAGCGCCATCAGGATTCTCTCGGATCTCCGGCGGAAAGAAGACCTTTCCGGGCAACCTCAGTGCCGAGTTTGCAGGAATTCCTGCAGCATCAAAGGCATGAGCCCATGAGATGCTGCAATAATCCCTACACACCTCCGGAATTTCCTCGGAGAGCCTGGCTTCAGTCTCTTCAGCCCCGAGCTGATAAGCAGCTTTCTTTTCAGCCTCAGAAGCCTCCCGAACCAGCTGAGCCTCTTCTTTAGCTCGCCGGACCTCCTCCTCAGCTTTTTGTAGCGCGGCCTTGAGATCCAGCACTGTTTGTTTTTCAGTGGCCAAGCTGGTCTCGGTCACGTACAATTTTTGGCGCTGGTCCTCCGCTTGGGTTTCAGCATTCTTCAAGCAGGCCTCAGCACTCCGACGCTTTTTCTCCGCATCTTTGAACTTCTCTGCAAGTTCAAAATTCTCTTGCTTGAGGGACCCCACGGTTTTCTCCACCTCTGTCCGAGATTGGGCCTCAGCTTCAACTAAGCTGCGGTTGCTGCGACAGAACTCCTCGGCCACAAACACCTGCTGAGTGATCTGCCAACAAAACAAAAATTGTCTTAGAATGCAACAATGTCTAACGATCTAACGAAAAGGTAAAAGAGTGACTTACCATTGCCAGGTCCCTCTTAAGGGATAGAAAGAGCTCGGGCTGAGAGAACCGCCTGTAGGCCTCTATATCCCGAGGGAGGAGTACTGGCTGCTCCAAAGCCTCAGCTATGTACCCTGCTCGGCCCCTGTTGTATTCTCGGACCGATGCAGTGTAAGGGATAGCAACCCCATCTAGCTCCAACTTTGGACTCCAAGTGCGTGGTTGAACACGCACTTCAGCCCGGTTCTCCTCCTCTCGGCTCTCTACGGAGGAAGCCCTTTTATTCTTCTGCACCCGGGTGGTTTTTTGCTGCTTGCCCTGGCGGGGCACCACCTCGCCTTCCTCAGGAATTTCAGCCGGCCTTTTCTTTTTTAGGTCCGGGTTAACCTTGAGGCATAGGTCAGAAGGAATCTGAGGAGCGACTGGAGGAAGGTCCTGGGTTTGCAACTGAGCAGGCACCTTCGAAGATTGACCTTTTCCTCGGGAAGACATCAATTCTCGTAAGGTTTTTCCTTTGCCAACCATATTGTCTACCTCCTCGTCTGAAGAGTCTTCCGAGCAGGCTATAATAATCAGAGCACCGACCACGGAGTTTCGATCCTACTCTCCTTCAGGGTCTGAAAGCTCAATCAAAGGGGCTTTATGAACCTCCTCTTCAAAATAGAACTCGTCTATCTCCTCCTCAAGAGAAAGACGAGAGGATTCGGTCTCTCCTTCAACTGGCGCAGCAACGTAAGGGTTGTCTGGCGGAGGCAGTTGCATGGCTGGTGGAAGATTCCGAGCGCCAGGTAACACGACTGGCTTGAGATCTCGTTGGGCCAAAAACTTGGGCTTGGATACGTCAATTCTAGCCAACCTTGGACTACCAGCTCTTATGGCGTGACCAATGGGTTGGAAAGAGCGGGTTAGTGGTCAGTAGCCCAAAACCAAATGACACGCGCGTAGCTGCCCATCCTCGGTAACGTAGATTTCTGACCTTAGAAGATAGTTCAAGGCCTGAACGTTCACGTGGCTCAGCTTGGGAGCAACCAGAGCTCTATCTGTAATACAGCCGAGAAGGAAATTAGAGTTAAACTATAAAATTTATGACTTAAGCAAAAAAAAAGAGAGTGAATCCGAAGAGCTAAGCCCCCTCCCTAAAGGACTGGCCCTAAAGGCGCCGCACCTGGAATTCCTTCCCGAGTTGGACAATGAAAACTATCGCTCCACTCTCCTGAGGCAATGAGGAAGTCATCCTTCATAGTCTTATTGGATATGGGGAGGCAGGAGATTGGCCTAACCGCCTCGAATCGAGATTTAAGGTAATACCCTCCTTTCTTGACGTAGTGGCACTCATACAGGTGAACCACATCATGCCAGGTCAGGCCTAGACCCATCTGCTCGTTCAAGACATCTATGCAACCTAATACCCTGAACATGTTTGGAGCGCACTGATGCGGTGTCAACCTATGGTGGAACAAGTAGTCCCGGGTAATCCTACGCATGGGAAGTGTCATTCCTCCTTCTATAAAGGCAATCATAGGAATGACCACTTCACCCACGTCTCTATCTATTAATTCTCCTTCTGGGGGATAGTACCGCAGAACCACCCCCTGCAGGATGTGGTATTTTGCCCTAAAGGCCTCCATGATAGCCGGAGTGTCTACTAGGTCTTTGAATCTACCCATCTAAGTTGAACTGGAGGGACGGAAATAAAAACTGAGGAGAAAAGTGAAATCTGAGGAGAAATTTGAAGCAACGAAACGAACGGAACTTACGAGTATCTTCGCAAACGACAAGTAAGATGCATGAAAATCTCTTCCAGGAAGGACGCTTTGCAGAAACGGTTATGGAAATTTGAAGAACGGAAGAGCTCGTAGATTTCTGGGCGCTGGAGTTCTCTAGAGTTCTCTGGACTTCTGATGTGCAGATAAAAAAGAAAAAATGAGCCTCTCTAGCGCTTTATATAGCAAGAGGGAGAAAGAGAAAACCGCTCCTGCTCAAGAATTCGAGGAAAAATGCTGGCCGTCAGATCTACGCCTCACTGTTGGATAAAGGAGACATAAAGCTACCCAGAGTAAATGGCCGCGCCTCGTAAATTGTAGCGCGTTAAAAGTGATTGCCCACACGTGCGAACCAAGATCTCATTAATTCCATCCTTTGTAATGTCAAAACCCCGCTTTTCTCCTCAGAAAGAGATCAAAAACCAGAGTTTTGAGGGGCTATTGTGGGGACCGGCCATAATAATAGTTTGCCTGGGCCCTGGGCCCATTCGAGGACCAATCCGTCCGAGGAGACGTCGTGGCCCAGAATCCTTATTTAGGCCCACTGGGGCAAAGAGAACATGTTCGAGGAGTAATTCCTCCTCGGACATTCCAAAATCCGGGTCAAGGGTGCATCCTGGCTACTGTAGTCCTCCCTCCAAGTACGTAATAAGAAAGGAAACCCAAAATATCTCAGTAAAAGCTGCCTCCACGACATTAAATGCACCACAACTACTCTCTTGGCCGCATTAATGAAGAGAAGACCCCTAAACAGTGCTACATTGGCCACTGCAACTCACAAAGTACTGATAAGGGTGTCTGATGGAACAGGTGCTCAAGTAGGAGTTTGGATGATCAACAAGTGTAAAGCCCAGATGATAGGAGAGGGCCTATATAATATGTAAAGGTCCCCCAAAAAAAAAATGAAAAAAGAAAGGGACGAAGAAGGAGAGAGGAGAGAACACTGTAGAGAAATTTTGTTTGCATGAATCTGTACCCATTAATCAAGTTTGAGACCTGATCATTTGGGATGGATCTCTCTTCATTGCTACCTCCTTTTGTTCTTGTTTCTGTACCCCCTGAGCCCATGCAATAAACCATTTAAGCTAATTGAAACCAAGTTCTTTAGCCCATACTCTATAAAAAATTCATTGTGTGGGACCTTTTGGGCCAAGACCTGACCAACAAGGATCGGGTCAACTAAAACCTTGTCCCTACAATAATAATCCATGTGTTTCTCGATCTTCTTTTCCTCTTCTTTCTTGAGATTTTACTCTCATTCATGATTCATCCAGACTTTAACCTCAAGGTCACCAATCACGTGTAGCTCTCTGTCAACAATTTGTGCTTAGTGCAAGACAATGCAAGCTTCGGTGTTAAGTTTGCAAATCTTCTTGCACAAATTCATTATCAAAATCTCATGATAGTCAGTGGCGGCTCTAGGATTTTTTTCTAAGGGGGTCATTGGATCAATAAGAAATATGGACTATATAAAATCTAAAACAAAAGAAAACTTGAATATAACAATATCACAAAAAAAAAAAAAAAAAAGTATTCAAATACATGAAGTTTTACGATTGTCTTTTACGATGTTTCATATTTTGAAATCGTTATATGATAACTTTGCTATCAATCCTATTAGCTATATCTTTTTCAATGTATTTGACATATTTTTTCCTAATACAATTAACACACTAATTATTATTACTAAAATTAATCTTAAAAATCATCTAGTGTTTCTAAATAAACCATATTAATTATTATTGTTTAGAATACCTTAATTTATAGCTTTTACTCTTTGCAATTCTTTTATTGAATTCACAACACATTTTTGAGCAATTCTTTTGTATATTTTTATAATTCTTTAATTTAATTTATTAATTTATGTCCCACGGCCCCACTGAGTAAGCGACTAAATTGTTTAATTGTTTCATACTTTCATTGTCTTTTTAGTGTTAATGCTCCCATTGATTGATCCACTCAAAAACTTTATATCAACACTTAAACAATCAAACAGTATACACAAGCATAGAAATTGACGGTCACAAACTCAAAAGTGAAAAAGATAAAAACTCAAAACTCAAAAGCTTTTTATTAAAACACTATACCCAGTAAACACACACGGTGAAAGAGTGAGAGAAAGAGAGATGAAATTAAAATACCAAATCAGATGAGAATTGAGATTGCTTGAGAGATCAAGCGACGGCGGCGGTAGATCAGGGACACACTAGCGTCAAGCGATGCAACCTTACTAGGTTAGATCAGGTGATGCAGCGGCAGATCGTGGGTGATGCAGTGACAAGGTTGGATTTTTAAGTCTTTGAGATCTTTGGGTCTGGAGAGTGAAGTGGGGGAGGAGTACGTTTTGCTCGCTTAGGTTTGGTTTGGCTTTTTTTTTTAATGATTTTTTAAATTTGATTATGGGCTTTTTTTTGAAGATTTAAGATCAACAAATTTTCTGTTGGACTTTTTTAAAAGCTAAATTCAGCCAGGCTTAAGGTCAGGGTGTGCAAATTTTTATTGTACGGGTTAATTTTTTTTAATATTATATATAAAAATTTTCTTTTTTCCAGGTCAGGGGTTTCAAATGAACCCTCTGCCTTCAACATTGCGTCGCACCTGATGATAGTCAATAAAGATTGCAACCTTTTTACCATAAAAAAGATTTCAACCTAGAAATTAAGGGTTAGATAGATTTTAAAAACTTCCACCCCGTAGAAAGGTTTAGATTTTAGAAAATTCCATCCGGTGGAAGATCCTCAGGAATAAACCTTTATACCATAAAAAAGATTCCAACCTAGAAATTAAGGTTTTGATAGATTATAAAAACTTCCACCCTGTAGACAGGTTTAGATTTTAGAAAATTCCATCTGGTGGAAATCCTCGATTTAACAACCAGACTTGTAGAATAAACTTTTGAACAGCTTTCCTGGCTGGTGCTGAGATTCAAAAATCCCGAGACCACAATTTTATGTGCCATAACTCTAAAGTAGCAAATTATAAGTGGTAAAAAAAGAAAATTATGAGTTTACGTGAAAATGATAAACAATTAATTATAGTCCATCTGTCATATATATATAGTTGTGAAAAATTATATGAAAAATATTGTGGTTCTAAAATAACTCATTGAATTTAGGACTCAGATATAATTATTCGATCGTCTTAACTTACATGACTACATTTTCATTGACGGATGGAAGTAAAGTCATAATCTATGTCTACTTCAGCCAAAATCTCATTCACGCTAGCTTCGTTAACCGTGTGGGACGTGCAATAATCTATATAACGTAGTGCCCATTTGGTTAATTCAAGGCCGTAATCTTATTCTGTGGGCATGTCAAAAAAAAAAAAAAAAACCTAATCCTGTGAGAGGTGCAGTAATCTTTAGTCTTCCAATCACGGTAGTCTACAATTTAAGGCTATATTTGATAATATTATCTATTCTCTCCCTTCTTTTCAGAAATTGTGTTTCCCTTTACATTATCACATAAAAAAAAACTTAAGTAGATATATTGTAACAGTTTTTCCTTAGTAAATTATTGGCGAAAAAAAAAAATTTAGTCTCTACATTTTGAGATCATTGTTAATTTGGTCCTTATATTTTCATAACAGTCAATTTGGTCCGTGTTATTTTTAACTTAGAGTAAATTTGGTTTCTATTGTTAACGCATTAATGAAAAATGCTTACATGATTAACGGTGTACTTTTTTAGCATACACATGGCAAAAAAAAAATATAAAATCAAATAATTAACATTTAAAAGGCCACATAAGCATTTCAATAACAACAAAAAAAGCCACATTAGACCAAAAACTAATTTTAAAAAAATAAAGAAAATTATTTTTTTAATAAAAAAATTTGTCAATTTCTTTAATTTTCTTGTGTATTCTTGCATTTTCTTATGTATTTTTTTTATATATTTTTTTTGCCACATTTATGCTAACATAGCACACCGTTAGCCACGTAAGCATTTTCCATTAGTGAATTAATGGTAGGGACTAAGTATCCGTTTGGCAAAGATTATTCTTGCCAACTTATTTTAGTATTCAGCTTATTTTTGCTACTATTCATGGGTCCCACTACACTTTTTAGTACTATTCATGGGTCTCACTATACTATTTCAGCTAATTTTTACCTTTATCTATAGTATTTTTAACAAAAATTTTTAGTTTCAACAAAATAAGCGGATCCCAAATAGACTCTAAATGGACTCTAAGTTGAAAATAACATGAACCAAATTGACTGTTATGAAAATGTAGGGACCAAATTGATCCTGATCCCAAAATGTATGAACTAAAATTCTGTTTTTGCCTAAATCATTTACATGACTAAGTCTCTAGAGTGGCTTTTTCATCAATGATGTTCATTTTTGGTTTTTAACTTAATTTGTTACTAAAACTTGAATATTGTGTTTATTGCATTCTTATTTACTGCTTTAAGATTTGGTACTTAATAACTAGGTGACTTACCAATAAATCCATAATAATTTTGGTTAATAAACTTATCTAGGTTTTTTTTTTAATAATTTGGTAATTAGGGGAGTGTAGATTTGAATTCTAGATATCTCTGTTGGAAACACCAGAATGTACTAACTAGTTGAACTATAAAACTCTTATCGGTGAATATATATTTTTATTAGATTTGTAGACGATAAACATTCAATTTCTTTTTCTTTTTTTAATTCTTGAATATTAAAAAGTGTTTGGTTCATTCTTGTGAACCTTAAATATGAAATGTGGTTTGGTCTACACAATTTTTGACAATTTTTTATATATTATATTTTCCATAAAATTAGTATCAAAACTTTTCAAAAATAGCTCATTAATAAATGCCTAAAGGTATTCATTAACCGGATCTTTTTTAGCAATATTTTTTATTATACACAAAGTTTTTTTTTTTTTTTTTTATTTTGTTTTTTTTTATAGAATTTTACACAAACCCTAAAAGCAAGTTGCCTTTTGGGGCGTGTAAAATTGTGTAAAAAAACTAGTGTGCAACTAGTTTAACCATTTTTATTTTATTTTTTTCTGTTGAGAAAATTAGTAGAAGTACGTAATGAAATGTCTGCAGTTAGTGGCAGTTTCAAGATTCTTTCTAGGGGAGTCAATAAGAAGATGAATCTTAGGTAAAAGAAGAATCTTGTTACAAATTTTTCCATAGCAGTAGTAAGAAACTAAAAGATAAACTATAAGTTCATTTGACATATTGCTTCTTAATACAATGAATATACTAATTATTTTTTCTAAGATTAAATCTTGAAAATAATCTATTATTTCTAAATACAATAAGCATATTAATTATTGTTGTTAAGTAAACTTTAATTATTACGGCTTATAATAATTTCATCTATATGTTTATTTCAAATCTTTTAAAATCTAAATGAGTATTTTTTTTTTAAAGGTTTAAGATTTACAAATTTCTATTTTTGTTGTTGGGCTTATTAATTTTTTTTAAAGGACCAAGATATTATTAAGAAGATCATAATCAAAACTTATTTTAGTAGTGTGTTCTAGTTAGCTCAACTGGTAAAATGTCTAATAATTTAATAAGAAATCTAATATTCAATTTCTGCCTGCACCAAAAATTTATTAGTGCCTTGGTCTAAGGTCATGGTCATGGTGTTCAAAATTTTAAATTAGAGGTCAAGTAAAACAAATATAAATTAAAATATTAAATATAAATTTTTAGTTTTTGCTAGCTTTGGGGTTTCTTTTGAACCCCTAACTGTACAACGTGTCGGCCCTACGGCAGTTTGGTATTCAAGCACCATATCTTAGTCTGTTTCATACTAAAAACAAGTGTCGATGGTAATTATATGTCATGAATAGTGAGCTTCGGCTTGAGGTATTAAAATGAAGTCACACGCATGCATTTAGATGCTCTGCTTTCGTACTCTCATGTCCTACAATCTTTATTGGAAAAACCATGAGTCCTGCTAAATCCTTATTGAAATCAGTATTAATATTACTTCTCTCTCCTCTTTTCCCAATTTGCGTTTCCCTTGATACCCTAACACTAGACTAGCCCATCAAGGATGGTCAAACTCTAGTCTCAAACCATAAAACCTTTGCACTTGGATTTTTCAGCCCTGGTAATTCCAATCACCGCTACGTTGGAATTTGGTATTACCAAATTACCGAACAAACCGTTGTGTGGGTTGCAAATAGAGACAATCCACTCAATGATAGCTCGGGAATTCTATCCATCAACAGTTAGGGAAACCTTATCCTCCACACCAAAAATCAAACTCTTCCTATTTGGTCCACGAATATTGCTTCAGTCTTGTCAACAAACTATTCTATCTCTTTGGCTCAGCTCTTAGATGTTGGAATCTTGTTTTGGTTCAACAACACAGCCAAAGGGTCTTATGGCAAAGCTTTGATTATCCCACCAATACTATTCCTCCTTTTATGAAAGTTGGGCTGGACCGACAGATTGGGTTAAGCCGATATTTAACATCTTGGAGGTCTAAAAATGACCTAAAAATGGGCAAGTACTCATTTAAAATTGATCCAATTGGGTACCCCCAATTGTTGTTATACAAGGGTCAGACTCCATTTTGGCAAGCCAGATCTTGGAGCGGCCAAGGATTGACCAGTGCACCAGAAATGAAATCTAAATTATATAATTGCCCCTTGAATGTTAGTTTTGTGCATAATCAAGATGGAATCGCCATTATGTATAGTATAACTGAGCTCGATGTTTACTCTAAAATTATTTTTGTCTTGGGTGAATCAGGAACATTTGGGAGGTATACTTGGGTCGATGGTAAATGGGTCAGGTTTTGGTTCAATCCAAAAGAGTCATGCGACATATATTTAAAGTGTGGTCCAAATAGTTACTGTGACCCATACAATGGGGACGAGTTCAAGTGCACGTGCTTACCTGAGTTCAAACCCAAGTCACCTCTTGATTAGCGCTTTGGAGATGGGTCAAGTGGGTGTGTAAGGAACCAAGGGGTGTCCACATGTAAGAGCGGAGAAGGGTTCGTCAAGTTGGCACGTGTGAAGTTGCCCGATACTTCAATAGCACATGTAGACATGAGTTTAAGTTTGAAAGAGTGTGAACAGTAGTGCTTAAGGAATTGTTCTTGTACGGCTTACACAAGTGCAGATGAGAGTGAGAAAGGGATTGGATGCTTGACATGGCACGGGGACTTGGTCGACATAAGAACATTTTCTAATGAAGGACAAGATTTATACATACGCGAGGATTCGGTTGTACTAGGTAATACTTTAAGTAATACATGCCAATGTCTTTTTAATTATTGCTAGCACATTAATTGCTTGTGTGCTTAGGTTAACTAAAGTAAAAAGGTACTGCAGACATGTAACCCAAAAAAAACCCGATAGAAGAAAATCGTAGGGTGCTTAGATGAAATCATATTAATTGCATATTTGGTACATTGAATGAGGATTACAAAACGAAAGTAATGGTAATCTTTATTACTAGGAATAAAACTTGCTTAAGTTGTATTTTAGGAAACATCTTACTCATACAATTATAGTTCATAATAAATAATATTTTTTAAATTTGAGAGAGAAATCAGTTATTTTTTGATATTTTTTATTTTCATAATTGTTAGGTATATATGGAAAATTTGTTTATTTGGAAATATATTAATTTTAAAAATTATTATACCTACTAAGGAGTTACTATTACAACTATTTTAGAGGGGAATACTTATTTCTCATTTTAAAGAATAGGCATTCACAAAGAATTACTATTCCTTAGATTAAAAAGATAACCAAACTATTGAATAGTTAAACCATTAGAATAACTATTACATTATAACAGTGCTCATTACAGTCTACCAAACGTACCATATTTTATTTTAGCGTGATATAATAGCTGTCTCAAATTTCCTAACACTTTCTAACATTTAGCACATATAGGGAGAATCCAGATTTTATGCATGTTGCAAAGAATATATATATAGCTTTGTTAAACCTTCCAAAAACAATATCATAATCTTCGCATTTCTGTCTTCTCGTTGTCTTAAATTTTTCCAAACTTTTAAGAAACGGTTTGACAAGTTAAAATTGTTTAAATTTTGTAAATTCCTGGCATCATAAGAATTTCTACCATTATATTCATTACTTTTGTCCCGCTGCTATATATGTAACCCTTGTTCCATTTGAGGTTGATGTTGTGAAAACCAATTTGCGCATTTTCTTTTTTAACGAGCACATTCTCCTTTAGCACATTGTTTCCTCCTTAGTCCTTACTCTTGTTTCCCTATAAAATTGCATCAATACTCACTATTTATGTTCAATTACCTTCTCAAATTTATGAGGTCACTATGAATAATAAATAAATATATATATATTTTTCTAGCTTAGCTCAATATGCCAAGAAAAATGGTCTTTCTTGAAAAACAAGGATGTTGGCAATTCTGGGAGTTTCTGTTGCTGTAATGGTTCTTTTTGTGGTATCCATTGTGTATCGGTTGGTAATGAAGAAAAAAAGAGGTAAGCAAGTCTTTCCTCAGTCTTTTGTTCGAATTGAAGTAGTTTCTTTCACTTATTTTTTGTCGCTAAGTCTAGTGAAAAAAAAGCTAGCAAGGTGACTCAAGAGTGCATTTGGCTTTTACTTATTTTTGGTAGATTATCTGCATAGTATTTAGTAAAAGATATAGGTTTTGGTAAATTTTGAATTAAAGGTTAACAAAAAATTAAAAAACTACCTTATTTCTAAAAAAAGTTAAAAGATAAATTATCTGAAGAAAAAAAAAACCCGAAAATAAAAAAATAAAAAAAAAAGCAAAAAACTACAAATGTAAGAGAGTTTCTAAAAGAATGGAATAACATGAAATAGAATATGATTTTTTTTCCCTAGTGCTTTTTGGAGTTTATAAAAGAATGAATGGAAAGTAAAGAAATATAAAACTTTATTAATATACCAATTAATTTTGGTTTGTCCTTTCTCAAAGATAGGGATGAAAGCAATATTTACCTCCATTTCATCAAAGGAATGAGGACGAATGTTTATTAGAAAATAAACGGAATGTGCATTCTTTCATTCGCATGAGAAGACGAAGAAGAAGTTAAAAGATAAATTATTTGAAGAAAAAAAAAACCCGAAAATAAAAAAATAAAAAAAAAGCAAAAAACTACAAATGTAAGAGAGTTTCTAAAAGAATGGAATAACATGAAATAGAATATGATTTTTTTTCCCTAGTGCTTTTTGGAGTTTATAAAAGAATGAATGGAAAGTAAAGAAACATAAAACTTTATTAATATACCAATTAATTTTGGTTTGTCCTTTCTCAAAGATAGGGATGAAAGCAATATTTACCTCCATTTCATCAAAGGAATGAGGACGAATGTTTATTAGAAAATAAACGGAATGTGCATTCTTTCATTCGCATGAGAAGAAGTTAAAGGAAAATGTATTCCTAAAATCTACTACAAAATAGAGTTAACAAACAAGACAAAGAAACTACAAAATGCATTTAATAAAGAGATGAAAAGGGCTTTTTTTTTTTTTGGGGGGGGGGGGGGGGGGTACTTTCGAATGAGTGATTTTCATTGCATAGTGGTATATTGAAGCAACCTATACAATTTCGTAAATGCTTGTCCTTTAATCTATTGCCTCTCAGCCTATCTATATCCCAATGCATTGGCTCCTTCCATTTGCACATTCTCTTATCTATCGAATATGAACGTATTAACTAATTATTTGTTAGTTGTTTTATAACAGGGAAGAGGCAAAGCACAGATTCATATGAATCTGGTGCCTATAGTTTACCAAACTTAGAAGACTCTACAAGTAGAAGGGACCTTGATGGAACTAGAAGAGATTCAAATTTGCCAGTATTTGATCTAAAAAACATAATTGCAGCCATAGATAATTTCTCTGTTGCTAACATGCTTGGCAAAGGCACTACAACAAACTTTAATTATTTCAACCCTCTTTTATCGAGGGTTTACTAAAATCTGTGGATACAACCTATAAATACAAATGCGGTAGGATATATTACTTAACTTTATTTCAAAAGTTATTTAGACCCTCAAAATAAATTAAAACACCCTTGAAATAGGTGTGAAAAAAAAAAACGCGTCAGTTTTTTCAGCCCACAACCCTTGATAAAAAATTACAAAATTTTCAGCCCTTGAAAAAAGCCCACAACAAAATTTTCATCCCTTGAAAAAGCCCAACAAAATTTAAAAACATAGCCCAAATGTAACCAACAAACACAGAGCTCTTATCACTCTTTCGTTGAAAGCCTGAAACTGAGAAATCTCACAGAGCGCATGGAGATCTCATAGAGCTCGACGATCATCGATTAGGTACGATCGCACAGCTCCGCTTAGGTACGATCTCGGTTTTGTGACTCTTCCTCTCTCTTGGCATTGTGTTTCTCAACTCCGGTTAGGTACGAATCACAAACCCTAATTTCGTCTTGATTTTTTTGTTTTTTTGGTTTACCCACACTTTTTCATTGATTTCCCCATGATTTTCGTTTCACATTTCTCAGAAAACTGAGCTCATCATCGATTTCCCTATTTCGATTTCTAATTGTTCGACCTTTGCAATTTCATTATTCGATTTCAAATCATAATCTCTGTTTCCTTTACAGTTTTCATACAAATATTGATTGAGTTTTTTTAGACACTCTCTAAGACTTGATTTATTGTGTTTGTGTATTCAAAATTAGTTTTCTTTCTCTCCGTGTGTGTGTGTGTGTTTATTTCAATCTGCATCGTCCAACTTGTTGGCATTGGTGGTGAGTGTTGACTTTGAACTGTATGGATCGACTGGGTATCATTGTTAGCTATTGGGAATTTGTGTTTAGTAGTAGAGGAATATTAGTAGTGCTTAAAGCTTACTTGGGTTTATAGTGAAATAGTAGTATTTTAATAATTCCAGAGTGGAGTTACCCTAAAACTTTGGAGACTCAGAGGACCTTAATTTGTAATTTACTATTTTAAACATTGTGTTTGGGATGATGGGTTTATTTAAATGCTATCGGTTTTATTTTTTATGGTAATTTGGAATGGACACAGGCTTTTGTTTAGATAACAGAATGGTTGAGGCAAATTTAGTTTTTTTTTTTTTTTTTTTTTTTTTTTTTTCCAGTGCTTTGGTTCATATTTTATGGTTGAAAAGGATGGGCTCCAATAGAATTATAAATATTTCTGTTTGACAGGCTATTCGGATGCTGATCTCAAAGGGTGCTAGATTTGGTTCCAATCCTGTTCTTTCAACCTGCCTCTGCATTTTCTTCCCAAACGTGATTTTAAATATAGCAAAAAGGTAACGATTCTCCTTTATTTATTTATTTTGGGTTAAGTAAAAAGTGCAACAGCAAAGCTATATAAATAGCATGCCTTTTTATCAATTTTATTTATTTATTTATTTATTTTCTGTTGTATGGTAAGTCTGCTTGCTTTTATGTGCATAAGATAGTTGTATACCTGACATGATAGTGGATAGTCTTGATAAACTATTGTTCTCACTTTTCATTAATTGTAAATTTACTAGAGAGATTGCTATGTGCTATTGCTATGGTTGAGAATTAATTGCCTCTATTATGTCATTAGTTGCCAAATGCTTTATTTGGTTTGATGCATAACTAAATTGAATTTGAATGCGATGTGGTGCATTTTGTGAGATTGAATTGAATGTGATGTTGTAGAAAGGATAAACTTGCTCGAAATTGGTGGTTTATTCTTTATTGCTTCTTGTGTAATTTGATGTCACTTGATATAGTTTATATCAATAGTGGAGGGACTGCATACACAAGAATTATGAGAAAAGGAACTTTATGTGGATAACTCTTCAAGGAGAAGGGAAAACCCACCATGAGAGTTGAGAAGTTGTTGATTAGAATGAGTTTTAGATACTTTCTATTATCAAGCTTAATCTTCACTCTGACAGAACCTCAGTGTCCACTTGGCTTTGTTCGTTAAAAAAAGACCATTTGACTCCCCCCTGCCCCCTTTCCTCTTTCATTGCTTAAGGGAGAGCTATCTATGTAGGCTTTGGCACATCATATATCCATTTCTGTTTGGTGAGCTCTAGAGAATTGGTGCATACACTGAATCACTTATTCCTGTCCTAGTGAGTCTTCTATATTTTGTCATTATTTTTGTTATGAAGTTTGCCACCCAAACGTAACTTGTAATTGTGGAAGTTGACATTTACTATCAATGCAAGGCATGCAGCACATGCGGCTTTTTGGTGCACTTCTATTTTATTGCCAACAATGTTTGAGTTTGTTCATACCATTACAGTGATATGCACCAAGGTTTACTTGTTAGGTTTACAGAGTATCGCTATGATAGAAGTTACTTGTCACCTTTCTTTGCTAAAATCACCATCAATGTGATATCTGCCAAGGTTAACCTGTCAGGTTTCCATAACATGGTCACTTCTTAATGATTGAATCAGCTCAGCTATTGAGGCTAACATTATGTCATACCTGCCTCTCCTTCAAATTAGCTGTCGTGTCTGATCAGAAGTATTACTTTCAAGTTCCAAACTTTTCTTAGTCTGACGGTAGTCCTTTTCTTTCATATAGCTTGTTGCTTCTTTCTTTCTTTCTTTCTTTCTTTCTTCTTCTTCTTTTTTATTTATTTTTTAATTTTAAATTTATAATGAGAATCAATGTCCTGCTTATATATATATTACCTTTTTGGGTGAACATATTATTTTTAATATTCATTTGGTAAGTAAACTGCTTTTTCCTCCCTATTAATTTAATAAATACTGTTTGTGTTAAAAATGTAAGGGGCAGAATTTAAAATCAATGGGAAATTTTATTTATTTATTTACCTTTGGAAATGAAGAGAATAGCAAGGCTGAGGATCATAGTGTAAGAATGATGATGGCAATAGAAGAAAAGTTCCATAAAGAGTGAATAATATTATCAATTTTCAAATATATGATTCGATATTTTGGATTGTCAATGTGTAAATTTACTTTTCTTCTATTGGGAATGTATTTCCAGTGCAAAATGAATGAAGTCAAAATCTAAATTTGGAAATCGTTTTAGGTGTATTGAGATTGATAAATAAAAGCTGCAGAGTGTTGAGAAATTATATTAAATAATGATTTAGCATGGTGTTTGACTGGGTTTTAAGAGAAGCAAATGGTGCAGCCCACTGCTTAGCAACTTGGTCTTTATTGAATAAGCTGGCTAGTTATTTTGTTTTAGGCTCTGCTCCTCAAGTTTTCAGTGTAATTCATATGGTTTCTGCTATTTCAATAAAATCTTCTTGATTTTTTATTATTGTGGAAAGATTACATTTTGTCCTTGAAATTTGTTGAAGTTGGATTTTCCTCCCTTAAATTTTTATAGAGTGGTAATCAAATGGAGCTTTCTGTATAGTCTCAGGATAAACAATTTTGAGGTTTTGAGCTTTCTACTATGTGGGTCCCACGTGAGTATGTGTGTTGGAGACTAGTGTACGAATGATCTGACACCAAACAATGCGAATTCTTTGTAATGTGATTGCATGGAGATATGAGTCCTGTTATTGCGTTATTTCCCAATAACACCAAAGCTCAAGAGGTTTTTCTTGTCAAAAAAGACAGCTTCCTACATGACTTGGCATCATGATAAGCGTGTTGATGATGGTCTATTAAGACATCCAGCTGACTCTAAGGCATGGAAAAATTTTGAGGAGATACATGAGTCATTTTCTTCTAAGAAGCGCAATGTTAGGTTGGGTTTAGCAAGTGATGGGTTTAATCCATATGGAAACATGAGCACCAGTCATAGCACATGGCCTGTTGTCCTTGTTCCGTATAATTTACCACCGTGGATGTGTATGAAGCAATCTTATTTTATGCTAGCATTGCTCATTCCAGGACCGAAAGGTCCGGGAATTAAAATTGATATTTATTTGCAACCATTAATTGATGAGCTGAACAAATTATGGGAAGTTGGTGTTACTACTTTTGACTCCTCTAGAAATCAAAATTTCAATATGCGTGCAGCAGTTTTATGGACAATTAATGACTTCCCAGCATATAGGAATCTTTCTGGTTGGAATACAATGGGTGCTTTGGCATGTCCTTCTTGTCATAATGAAACAAGTTCTTCTTATCAAATTTATTATCAAATTTATTCTTAATTATTGTCTTGTGGATTTGTTGGCTTATGGGACTGATTTATCATTCTTAAATGTAGGACATGTGTTTGATAAACAAGGAAAATCAGGACAAAAACAATATTATCCACACTTCTGGTTCAAAAAGTTTCCAACAACGTAGTGCGGAAAAGGTATTTGCCAATGACTACAATATCATTGCCAATGATATTGTAATCAACATGTTTCTTGATTTTGTTTTTCTATCTATTACTATCACTATTGGAATGCTTTCTATTTGTTGTTTTTAGAAGAAAAAAAATGATAAAAAATTGTAGCATAGGTGGAATTTTGTTTTCCTAATCAAGTAAAAAATATCTTTATCAGCTGCACATAAGACAAGTCTAAATGAGGAGATTAGGAATTGGCAGCCACTTAGAGCTTGCCAAGTGTCAAACTAATATTGGCTAATGCTATTCCAAATAACAAACTAGCTAATGAGAATGTGTTATAATAGATTAGAGTGGCTGCCACCCTTGTAACTAACTGCCTGAAGCCCGTTGTTTGGAAACAAGGATAGTGTAACTAAGTAACCACTGAACATATAAGACTCTTCCAAGCTGCATAACTGTTTTGCTATTTTCCACTAGTCTTGGCTGTAAGCTTCAAAAGGACTTTTCTCAATCAATTTGCAGCCACTTGATTGACTTCTTAACATCTTAAGATTGAATGGCAGCACAAAGAGCACATTATGACAATATGATGATGCAAATGTTGAGTTGTATCACCTCGCAATCAGCCCAATCTAGTAGTGATCACTAAGGTATGAAGATCATCTCAAGCTAGTCACTGTTTTAGTTTGCTTTTGCAATCCTTATCTGATTTATATAACATCTAACTGATTGCTGGAACAAAATGCGTACTAGATTGCTATTGTTAACAGCAAGTCAAATAATAATATGCATGACTTAATCTGATTTATATGCATGCTTTGGTTGGCACATTTCCATGATTTAGCTTGCTATTGGTCAGATTTGCTATGGCTTTATTCCCCCTAACAGATAATAGGCAACTACTAGAAATTCAAAATGAAAAGTGTGACAGAAAGAGGAATGACTAACCTGTGATAACCTTTGTGTGGGTTGTGAACCTGAAAGTTTCCTGATTTTTTTGTACTTAAACACGAGTCAATTTTCACTGTAAATTAAACATTTTCTTCTTTCTCCATGTTACTACAATAGTATTTTATCTCATAATTGAATATTTTGTGAATATTCTCTAAGCTCTATCTGTTTGGGCAGCAACTTGCAAGCTAATGAGCAACGTGACATGCTCCATTCCTGAGTTTACTTGTGTTTCATCTGCAAAGGTTGTATTCGAATTTCTCTCTTAATGTGTTTTTTCCCTAACTTCTTTATTAGTGTGTTTCATACAAAAATACCTGCACATGCTATATGTTGTTCTCCCTTTTGAAAGCTTCCGTGAAATATTGTTCCAACTGAATTTGTTTCCTCGTTGTACTAAGTGATATTAATAAGAAAGTGGAACCAATATGTTGTCACCTAATAGACAATGATTAAATTTCATAACCTAAACTTGCATTTTACAGATTTTTGATTTATAGAAATAACTCGAGGAAAACTTTGAGCTCTTGCTATTTGAAAGAATATAGCTTTCGTCTCCACTTTTCAAGTTTTATGCACTTGATCTATAATAATTTTCTTGGTAGTGTGAGAATATAGGTAATGGGTTAGTCTAAAAGCTACTATGGATCAGTTCATTATTGCTTTTATCATTACAAATTTTAGTTGCTCTGTTGAGTTGTATCACCTCACAATCAGCCCAATCTAGTAGTGATCACTAAGGTATGAAGATCCTCTCAAGCTAGTCACTGTTTTAGTACTATTGGATAAATTTGGAATGACTTGTTGAGCTGTTGGTACTAGTTTGCTTTTGCAATCCTTAACTGATTTATATAACATCTAACTGATTGCTGGAACACAATGCGTACTGGATTGCTATTGTTAACAGCAAGTCAAATAATAATATGCATGACTTAATCTTTTCACTAGCATGCTTTGGTTGGCACATTTCCATGATTTGGCAGGCTTCTCAAATGATTATATATATGGATAAGTCTGGTGCTGATGTATATCTGATTTATCTGTTGAAAGTTCAATGTTGTGATATTCTGTTCCTTTAGTCTGATTGTGAAATTTCCATTTTTGTTTTTTTCAGGTGGCTTTGCTGTTAATTTGGGTTGCTAATATAAGGAAACATGTGAAGAATTTAGAATTTGGGAAGGGACACGTATATAAAGCTGTGCATGTAACCGATTTTTATTTCCTTTCATCACCTTTGGACTTATATAGGATGTATTAGGATTTGTTATGTTCACCTACTACCATGTCAGATTGTGCAAAGAACCTTGTTTTTACAATTTAAAACTCTTGCCCCTGTTGACTATTGAATTAGATCATATAAATATTGATCGGGTTAATCTGACTTTTGGTATCATATAAATTCATACAATTATGAATTTTTGTGTATGTATGTGTGTATATATATATATGTTTGTGCATGATTGTGGTTTTTTTTTTTTTTTAATTAAAATAAAATCTTGTTTTGAGGGTCAAGAGACCCCTTAAATAACCTTATTTATCAAGGGTTATAGATATAATTTTTTTAAACCTTGGTAAAAGGTTATTTAAGGGTCTCTTGACCCTCAAAATAAGATTAGAGTACTTATTTTAAGGGCCACGAAGGCCGTTAAAATTTCTTTTTTGACGGTATATATTTCGAAGGTTATCAAGGGTCAATTGGACTCTTAAAATAAAATTTTTCAAGGGTTTTTAATACTTTTTTTAAGGGTTTTGACCCTTGGAAAAAGTCAAATTTGTTGTAGTGAGGTAGCTTTGGCTCAGTTTATGAGGTATTCTCCTTATACAAGTGGCAACACCCAAGAAAATAGCTTAATCTTAGTTCATGTGTGTTAATGCATCGGAAAATCCATCATGAATATTATTTTTTATTTTATTTTATTTTTCTCCAGAAAAGCGTTAAGTATCTTTTAATTTCGTTTCTTAGTTTATATTCAGGAAGACATGGTAGAGACTAAAACCCTTTGAAATTGATGGTCATGATCATAGTGAGAATTGAACCATAAAAAAACGTAGAAGTATTATAAGATTTTCTATATATGTGTGTGCGTGTGAAAGCAAGGATGAAATTTATGGAATTGTGAAAATGAGTTTATAAAGTTCTTTTTTTTTTTCATGATAATTACTTAGAATTCTGCCTGTGAATTGTAGAACATATAAAATATTTAGTTCGGAATAGTTTGAATTGCATATTACTTTTTCTTGCTTTCTTTTTGGGTTGTCATATTGCTTGCATGAATACAGAGGGAATTGGCAATATCATAGAAAAAAGAATATAAATTAAAAACTGAAAATTGAAAACTATAATAGTTTATTCTTTTTTCTTTTTACATTGATAATCAGTCTGGAGCGTATTCAATTCAATATAACTTTGAATATTGAGTTGCAAATTTTTAGATATATAAAAATACCTCTGGCTTGCACTTTTAGCACTTCACGCTTGAATAGTTTGAATTGTCTTGCGTGGTTAATTGATAAGTGCTGCAAATACTAATAAATACCCAACAGAATGGTGCAACTGTACACCAACGGTAGGAAAAATAGGACTGACATGGTTTGCGAAAAGTTATATCTTTCTATGTTTTTAATCATGGACGTGGTAGCTATTTATGTAGCCACGTGACGCAACGAGGAACGACTAACAAAAAGTCAAACGTTTTAATTATTAGTTATTATATAGATTAGGATTGCATATATTAATTTGGATTATGATGAATTATAATTAGTTTTGATTGATAAATTATAGGAAGTTAATATTTAACTTTAATCAAATTAGAAGTCTATCTTTTATACATTCAATTTCTTTTTTTTTATTTGAGAAACATTTAAATTCAAATGTTGATAATGAATAATGAAGACCAATCATGATTTCCTAACTTGCAAAATATTAGTATCTACTTAATGAAAAATTATAAGGTCCACCGGGAAGACCATTGACGTGGTCCTCCTTGACATTCCAACTAATAAAATGCTCTTATTTATGCAAATGTGACATCACCTGGTAATTTTTATTTTTTATTCTTTGTGCTGAATAGGAAGTTCACTCACACATTTGCATAAATGATATTATCTTATTGATTGGGAGGACCACATCAGCAGTCTTCTGACGGACCTAATAATTTCTCCTACTTAACCTACAATGAAAAAACTCTATCCATAATAAATTTTGCATGTGTCCAGTGAATATGTTCGAAGAATAGTATGTGACCACTAGAATATGCTCCAAGAATTGTATGTATACTAGAGTAGCTTCCTGCCCCAAATACATTAGTTTGATTGTTAATTTGTTTATCACTCTGTTTATGACTGCAGTAGTGGAATCCTTAGGGGAAAAAAAAGTAGAAACACTATAGGAAAAATTAATCCGTATAACATGTTCTTGTACTTTGTGTGCATTTTATAGGCAAAATTCAAGAATAGAGCTGTTGCAATTATGGCGACATTCTTCTCTCTTACAACCCCAGTTGGAATTGCAATTGGAATAGGAATATCTAGTGTTTACAATGAGAACAGCCCCAATGCTCTAATCTTTGAAGGGATTTTTAATGCGGCATCAGCTGGGGTCTTAATCTATATGGCGCTTGTGGATCTTCTTGCAGCTGATTTTATGAACCCAAGAGTGCAAAGCAATGGAAGGCTTCTTGGGGCTGGTCTTATGTCTCTCTTAGCCAAATGGGATTGACCTTGTCGTAATGTTTTCTGGAATATTTTTCTTTCTTTTCAAGGCTTTTTTTTTTTTTTTTTTTTTTGTTGGTACAGTAAAAATGGCACACACATATGCAAGATTTCGAACCCGGAATTTTAATTCTTTGCTGAAAATTTGAATTTATCCAAACAAAATTAAAATGGATGAAAATACTGTGAAATATCTTTTTGAAATTTCAAGAATAAAATTAAACTTTTTGAAATTTCAGTTACTAATATTTAACTTATACCAAATTTCAGGGAAAAAAAATGTGCAGTTTACCCGAAATAAAAAGATCAAGACCTCCGAAGATTAAAATTACTTGCAATATGACCCGATGTAGATGAATTGTTAACCAAAGAAGCAGAACCATGAGCATGACGATAAGTTGCATGTGTATGAATGACTTTCTATCCTTCTCCATATCTCCAATCCCATGTTGAGCCTTGTCAAGGTGAGATTTTTTGCAATACGAAGTTGCAAAGGCATCAATCAACGAGTTCTAAATTCTAATCATGGACACCATCGACAAAAACTCAGAAAATTTTTTCCCTCGGGTTCTCACTAAGACACAGACACACAGTGATGTCAAGCTACTGAAAGCGTGTGAAAGTACATGGATGAATGAACCTGGTCGTTAAAATCAAACCAACAACAAAGGCTTTGATTGTAATGAAGATGTCCTTCACGGTAGGGAGGTCTTTCCAAGTATTGGAATACAAACATCAATTGCACCCGGTACGCGTAATAGAAGCCATAGCAAAAAGTTTATATTTGAGAGCTTGGTCCTCAAGGGCAACTATGCAAAAATTTAGGGTGTATCTAAACTTTGTAATTTGCAATTTACCCAAAAAGATTGAAGTAAATGAGAAGTGTTATTATATTTATACATTTTTATAATACTTTCACAATAAATCTTAGATGAAAAGTTGTTACTGACTTTAATCTGAACTTACCACTGAAATTCTTGCTCACTAATAATAACAAGTAATAACCTTCCACCTAAGATTGTTGTGAAAATATTGTATAAATGTTGTGAATATTATTTCTCTAAGCCCTCATTTTGGAAGAAAAAAATGAATCAAAAAATAATAATTTTAGAATATTCTTCCATTTCCTTGTTTGGGAATGAAATGGATAGGAGAAAATACTCACTCTTTTCTATTAACTCAAAACCTCAACTTATCATTCTCCCAAAATTGGGAAGAATTAAAAGGAGTGAAATTCAGTGGCAGCGCCACCCTGACGTGAATATATATATATTTATATATATATATATATATATATTAAAAATTTATGATTTGTACACCTAAAAGAAAAAAGTGACTACCCTGAAAAAAAAAAAAAAAAAAAAAAAAAAAAAAAAAAAAAAAAAAAAAAAAGAAAAAAGAAAAAAAAAAAAGACCATATTTGGTTGGCTTCTTCTTCAATCCTTTATCATCGTCTTCTTGCTCAGTTCATGTGTTTTGTATTCTTCAGTTCTTTCTTCCTGTTTTATTTTTCTCTCTTGCTATTGTCCGGCTCTCCCCCCACTTGAATGAAGTTATTAGAGTTTGACATTTCATAGATGGTAGACTACTAGATAGTAGACTACCATTAGGGAATAAGGTGACGAAACAAGTTACCGACTTCACTCTCTCTATGGAACCTTGGGCCTCGTGTAGAAGGCTTTAAAGCCTAAATTTTAAATTATATGATATATTACTTACTGAATTAAGAGCAACCACATCTGTGATATTCACCGGAACTTATGCAAAAGTTTTAGTCTGTTTTATCATAAGAATATATCCTTTTTATTTTGAAAAGTGTTATATCTACAAAATTTTCACAATATTTTTACAACAAATCCTAGGTAATAAGTTGTTATTGGCTCTAATTTGAATTTACAACTTAAATTACTTTTTTTCCCATTAGTAATAACCAATAACAATCTACCATATAGGATTTGTTGTGAAAATGTTATGAACATAGCATTTCTCTTTTATTTTACACCATCATTTTTCAAAATACATCACATCAGATTATTTATTTTATACTATATTTCTTTAAAATGTTATTTCTTTAACAAATTTTTATTATTCTCCCAATTCATATATCTTTTTTCTTCTCATTTTTTTATTTATTTCTTTATCAATTTACGTAGTCATAGTAACAATGTAGCTTTTTTTTTTTTTTTTTAACACAAGTTTGGCTAATTTAATGTAGGTGAATTTTGGAATTAAATGTAAAAAATAACATTTTATACTATTTTGCATTAACCTATGTGAGTACTCGTAGTATGTTTAATTGTTTACTATTGATTTATTATCTAATTGTCTCTTGAGTGGGGCATGTGTGGGAGTGGGCAGTAATTATTAAAGGAAAAAAAATTTAGAGTAACGCATTGAATTGTTAATAGAGTAACACTAGTTACACAAACAAAATTAAAGTATTAAGAAAAATTCGTAATGATATGCATACAATAGAAATAATGCAACAACTAATATTAAGGTTTGATGATGCCAAAATCGTTAGTTGGGTCACTCGTCCAATCCGGAGCATTAGATGATCTTGTGGGACCTGCAAGATAAAAGAGAGATAGATCGAAGAGACCACTGGGTTGTGCCCGCTGGGGGAGCCTTTGATGCTTAAGTTAGTATCAGCCCATATATTTTGTATATAGATAGTGTTTTGTAGTGTTTTGTAGTAGTTTTTGACATGCCTTATAAAATGGATAGATTGTCCCTTTTATAGGTGACTTAGGTAGCTGTTGGACATAAATGACGATGATTATTACCCTAATTGTAACGTTCTTTATCTTGATGAGAGAGTTTAAGACCTTTGATGGTTGTTATTGAATGTGTTAGGCGGTTACTCATCTATCTTTGATGGCCTACTAATGACGCAATGATCGTCCATTAAGATGGACGACCTTAATGGTTTTTATAGACTCATTAGTTGCCCCCCATTCCCAAGTCTGATTTTGCTTTATGCTAGTCAGGCTTAGGGAATGTTCTTGACTTGTTTAGATTCGGACTTCGTTATCTTTAACTACTTTCTTCTTCAAGAATGGTAGTATTTTTGTGACGACTTCTTAGTATATGCCTTTTGAAGGTCTTTTTACACGTTCAAGGGATCATAGCTTGATCTTGAAAGTGAGCTAATTTCTTTGGACGATCATTTTTTATCACTGCTGAAGAGCAAGCTAATTTCTTTGGACAACCATTTTTTATCACTACTAAAGAGCAAACTAATTTCTTTGGACGACCATTTTTTATTACTGCTGAAGAGCAGACTAATTTCTTTGGACGACTGTTTTTTATTATTGCTGAAGAGTAAGGTGATTTCTTTGGACGACCATTTTTGATCACTTTAATGCTTCTTCTATCATTCATTCTTTGGTTGTCACGTTTGATATTCTTGATTTGTGTGTGACTTGCGTTTGTGTGAGAATCCTTGTCTGCTTACACTCATCTAAGGGTATGTAGTCTCTTAGCCACTTTTAGGTGACTTAAATCTAGTTACTGAGCTTTGTCATTTAGACTTCGTCAGCGATTTACATTGGTCTAGCGGAATCTTGTCCATTTTTTTTTTTTGGTGACTTCCATCCATTCAAGGAATCTTGTCACTTAGGCTTCGTCAGTGATTTACATCAATCTTGGCGGAATCTTATCACTTAGCCATTTTTTGGTGACTTACATCTATTTAAGGAATCTTATCACTTAGGCTGCGTTAGTGATTTACATCTGTCTTATTAGAATCTTATCACTTAGCCATTTTTTGGTGACTTACATCTATTTAAGGAATCTTGTCACTTAGGCTTTGTCAGTGATTTACATCCATCTTGGCAGAATCTTACCACTTAGCCATTTTTTGGTGACTTACATCCATTTAAGGAATCTTGTCACTTGTTGCTGGAAAGATTCCTTGACGCTATGTCGTTTTGGACCTTCTTGAGTCCATGTTGATATCTGCATTAAGTAGCACATGCACTTGCCAAGACTTGGTTAAATAAGAATTTTAGAACAATTCATATATGAATAATAAGTTAACAATAACCTAGGTGGACCTTTTTCTTATTTCCTTGTAATCCTAGAGTTTTACCTTTTTTGTGACCTATCTAGTAATGCATACTGAAAGCTCGAAAATGTGTTAAAAACACAAGAGCTGTTTAGACCCCCAAATAAAAGTTACAGCTTGATAGATTTTACACTAACTTAATTCTAAGTGCGGAATAGTGTAAATGCGAGCGGATAAATAAACAAGTTACTCTAACACATATTCATATAATCACAGCAGTAAATTGAAATGTAAAAGAGTAGGGAAGAAGAATGAAAACACAAATAACACGCCGATGTGTTATCGAAGAGGAAACCGAAGAACTCGGCGAAAAACCTCTCTGCCGCCCTCCAAGCGGTAATCGATCTGCTAGACAATCAGTTGGGAGACATGGGTTAGCAAGAGACCCTCCAAGCTCCTACTCCAATAAGGTTTCTCGGAACCGTGTCTTGTCTAGCTCTCCGAATCCCGCAACAAGCTCCATGTTGCATCTGCCATCCTTGGCTTCTTCCAATGCTTCCCAGCAGCACCAAACGATCACTTGACACTCTGAAAGGGTGTGATAAGTGTTTGGGTTATGAACCTCTTAATGGTATGGAAATGGAGAGGTAGGAGTTGAGGAAAATCCACAAGCTATTGTGTAGAGGATTGTGGGTATAACAATCTCTAACTTTCAAGGTGTTTGGCTAGGGTTTTCTCTCAGAAGCACTCCTTTACATTTGTGGGTAATGTGGGTATATATAGTGTGGGTACAGAAAGTGTGTATCAGATAGTACAGTCTGGCAAAACAGAATGTCTCGCGGGTGTCTTGTGGGAAGGCCTTACCTATGAGATACTCGCGAGACACAGCTGTCTCCATCTGTACTGACTCTTCGCATTCCAGTCATGTGCAGGGCATATGCATTACTTCGTAGGATGCTAAGTCGCGAGATACTCGTGAAAACCTCTTCAGTCTTCCATAGCTTGAGTCTTCACACACTTTCTCTCTCTCTATCACACGACCCTTACAATCAAATCCCTCAATAAATATAGGGTACAAAAGATTGAATAAAATTACAATCAAATTTGGTACGGAATAAAAGCCAACTAAAACCATAGTTGTAAATCACAACTTTACACATACATTTTTGCATGAAACCTTACTAGGTGTAAATTTTTATAGACGAATATGAAAGAGACAGAGATAAATGTGTTACCTTAAATGACGACGCTATTTTGTCACATACCTCGATCTTTTTATTGCTGGGATCTTCTTGACCAGCTCTTCTTTTTTTAAGATGACGAGCTCTTCTCTTTTCAAGATTCTTTAAGTTCAACATGATACTTCGTGTCTAAGGCCTAGATTTCTTTTGCTTCAATTTTTTGAAGGCGTAAGAACTAGGCCACGTTTTTGCCCTTGTTCAAACATGAAAAGTGCAATTCTCGTGTGTTGACGGCTAGAGGAATGGTCTATCATGATTGTAATTTTTTTTTTTTTGAGTGCTTTGACGACTATGGCCATCGCTATTTGTAATAGCAATTTCCTCTTCCTTCTTCTTTAATTGTACGCTTAAGTCACTTCAATAGTGCTAGCTGCATTTTGTTAGGAATGACAATGTACAAATATGCAATTGCATGCTATACAATTATGGATGTCATTTGACGAAATGCATTCTATATGACTCATAGAGAAGTATTCTATGATATTAAAAAAAATTGAAGCTATTTGACTATATGCTTCTTTAAAATGGTATTTGTTAGTTGCTTGCACCGTATATAATTTTTAAAGTAATTTAAAAAGATCTTGGTGAGTTGACAGAGATAGCAGAAATTTATTGAGATTTAGACTCATGACCATATTGTGAACACGATCATCTAGCATTTTAAGTTTAGGAGACTTAATAGAACTTCTTTGATTCATGATGATGAAACATATGCTACTAATAATATATATAGCCATATTAATTGTGATAATTTTATAGCAATATTTTCAGCATGTTTTATATATACATATTTGTAGATAATCATGCAAGCTTGACTTGCACTTAGTTGTAATAAGCTAATATATGGCATGGCTAATTAAAAAGAAAGAAATAAATGAGTTACCTCGACAAGAGACCTTAAATAACGTTACTATTGTGTATGTACCTCGATCTTTTCATAGTTGTAGTCTTCTTAACAAGCTCTCCCTCTTTTAAGATCTCTTTTGTTAAGATTAACATGCTATTTCATGTTTGAGGCTTAGATCTCTTTTGCTTCATTCTTTTGAAGGTACAAGTACTAAGACACTTTGTTCGTTCAAGGTTATATTTCCTTCCTTTAGGGACAAAGGTTATGCCATGTGCTTCTATTATTACATGCCTAATTGGTTACGCATATACTACAATTTAAAGAGAGTACTTATGCTTGACATGTGATCTATCATCATACTTTCACATTCAATAAATATTCAAGCTAATGTTTTAACATCACGTCTCATACATACCTTTGTGTGAGCCATTATGTAATAGACATATAGCAGTGTCAACAATTATAGACATATGGCAATGCCATTATGAAAGAAATATTCGTGATGCTATGGAAAGAGTCTAGGCCTTTCCATGATTTTTGGCCTTGGTACAAAATTACCTTATAACAGTGTCAACAATTATATATAGATAGAGATGTGGTGGTATGATGCTATCATGTCACATACCTCTAATCTTCTTTTTAGCAAGCTCTTCTTGATGAGTTCTCATCCTTAATCCTGTGGACTTGACAGTATATGTACAATCGAGATAGTCTAGTTGCTCTAGTCTAGTTGTTGTACTACATGTACTCTTTTTGTGCATAGTGTTAGACTAGGAGCAACGATATCAATAAAGAAATTCACAATTAATTAAAAAAATTTCTAACTTAAGGGTGATATATGTTGATGCATCTAAGACATAGCATAATATCCCTCAGAGTGTTTACATAACACAAATATATTTTGGAATTCCTTCTCAAAATTAAAGCAGCCTATATCATTTAGAAAGGTTTGGAATAGTGGGTCATGATTATTATTTGTGAATTCATAATCAATTATATGCTCATGGGATTTCTCCTAAAAAGGGATCTATTTTTTGACGAACTATAACATATGAGATATATATATATATATATTTTTTTTTTTTGACGAATTATAACATATGAGATATTGATCAAAAGAAAACGATGTTTTGCACATGTAATTAATTAGTTGCGCACGAGCATATGCAAAATTCAGAGAAATAATTTGGCATGCCATGTTTCAATTTTAAAGGGAGCAAGAAGGATCTCAAGCCTAATAATTATATCTGGCTCCATGCTTTTAGATACCCAAAATTGGGATCTTGAAACTTGGAATGTCAATGAGCAACATTTCTTATTTTTAAGCCTATAAGGCAAATATTAAATTTGCAATTTTGCTTGAAACTTTCTTTTTAAGTTTTTTTTGGGATTTTGATGGAATAATAAAAGAGACTATCTTAAAATTATTTAAGATTGATGGTCAAAAATAGTTGTCACGTTATTTAGAGTAAATGTCACATGCATATGTATGCTTATAATTCAATACGTTGCCCTATTTACAAAAAGAAAACCGAATAATCTCCGGTTTTAATGCTTGAATTTGGGGTTCTTAAACTTGGAAGTGAAATAAGAATTGCCCCTCCTCTTTAATATCTGAAGCTATAATTTTGTATTGTAATAAATTTTTGCTTCATTTTCTCTAACGACTAAAAATTGAGATTTATTATTTTGGGCAAAGCAATAATACTGGATTTCATCTTTCCTATTTTAGCAAGACATATTGGGAAAGAAGAGCGGTGATAAAACATCTCTTTATTTTTCTTTACTAATCAATATGAGTTTTCAACTTTTATTTATTTATTTATTTATTTTTAAAGGAGGGAGTTTTCAACTTTGGCAGATATCTAGTGCAGTATTCTTGAAAATATCTACATATTTGACTGACTACTCTAAGGAGCATTTATAAAATTAATTTCCATTAGGAAAGTAACAGTTGAAAGTAGAAACATATAATTACTAACTCTCTTTATCTAGAAATTCTTTAAATTCTCAAATTTAATTTCAAAATCCTAAAAAGGCAACCAAATAACTTTTGGTTTTAACGCCTTTTAAATTTTGAAAGGCATTAATGTATGACTTTACATATTTAACGTCCAAAATTACAATATATAATTTTGGTAAGATAATATATTTTTGGCTTCATTTTTTTTTAATACTCAAAATTAGTATCTTTAAATTTGGTAGAATAACGAAAGTTGAGAGCCTTTTATCTTAAATGGTCCTTATACTTAAATACTATAGCACTACAAATTCGTAACCACAAACAACAATCTTAACATAAGCATTATTATAAAATAAGGTGCATGAGAGGTAGGTGTTGGGTGTATTAACTGATGGGCTACTAGGTCGATATAAGCATCACAGAAACTCATTTACCATGTAAAGAAGATATCATAGTTTGTAACCGAAGTAATATCTCCTGTTTTTTAATATTTGCTTTCAATCAATATTAGTCAAAGGCTTGTTAATGATTCATTTCAAATGACATAAGAAACAATAACATGAAATTGGTGAATATGATAAGCATGAAAGGCACATGGTGACACGTGCTGCTAGTGGATAACAGAAGGCTTGGCCGCATGGGTCAACCACCATCTTATTATCACTTTAGCCTCATGAGTATGACACATGGGCTTCAGGATTGCCCCATCTTCTGATGGATGGCCTAGACTAGCTAAACATAAGCAATTGAGTTAGGTTTATTAGATAACATACTAGGCACCAAGTGGGTCTGAAGAAAACCACAAAGATTTATCCCTTTTGCATCCTCTCTTGTCTAGCCCCCTCCTTTACCATTTTGACACTCCTAGTGACGTGAAATGTCCAAGGGGGTATGATTGTAGAAAATTTCAACTCAAATTAGGGGTAGCACTGAGATGTGGGGCTTAAGTAGCTCGTTGTTGTTGTTATGGACGATGAGCGAGATTTGTTTTGTTTTTTGTTTTTTTGTTTTTTTTTTTTGGAGTGTCTGCGGTAGTGAGGCTTGTCTCGATCCGCCCAAAGATTTTTGAGGATAGCTGATGGTGTTGTTGCGATGGCCATGGACATATCTATGGGTCAGTTAATTGAGATCATTCATTGGAGTGGTTGTGGTCATTTTTTGTCTATTGATGTGTGGATATGCATTTTTCATCGATGGTTTTGGGACGAGCTTAGCATTTTTAGTATCCGTGGTTCTAGATTGAGTAGAGTAACCCTTTTGTCTCAAGAAGAGCTGAATGGCTAGTCTCTCCCCACAAATGGCGCCAAATTGATGAGGCCATAATCGTCAATTGGGTCACTCGTCCAATCCGGAGCATTAGACGATCTTGTAGGACCTGCAAGATAACAGAGAGATAGATTTAAGAGACCACCGGGTTGTGCCCGGTGGGGGAGCCTTTGATATTTAAGTTAGTATCAACCCATATATTTCGTATATAGATAGTGTTTTGTAGTATTTTGTAGTAGTTTTTGACATATCTTAGAAAATGAACAGATTGTCTCTTTTATAGGTTACTTATGTAGTTGTTGGACATAAATGAGGATGACTATTACCCTAATTGTAATGTTCTTTGTCTTGATGAGAGAGTTAATTAAGACCTTTGATGGTCGTTATTGAATGTGTTAGGTGGTTACTCATCTATCTTTGATGGCCTACTAATGACGCAATGATCGTCCATTAAGATGGACGACCTTAATGGTTTTTATGGACTCATCAAGGTTGATTTGAATTCCCATCTTAATTGAGTAATGCTACAAACACAATATTGGATGAATGATTGCTTAGTTATGTATATTTAGGAGATGTAACTTATAGCATTGGTAATGAAACTAATATGCAACGAATTCAAAATATGAAAACTCGTAGAATGAAATTATAAAACTTTATGTATTTGCATGCATATTTTGTGATGTCAATATATTCAAGTTTTTTTAATTAATTTTATTTTATAATTTAAGTTTCTTAGTGACCATCCTATAAATTTAGCTATTTATTTTAAAATAAAGGTCTAATAGTAACATTGTCATAAAATAATTTCATTCATTTTCTTCTATGTTACTTCCAAACAATGATATTTAAATATATACCATTTCATTACATTTCTTTATGATCATTCTATTTCATTTTATAAGCCCTCCAACGAAGTCTAAAAAAAACACTCATCTTACAAGAAGTCAGTTTAGTTCACGTCGGTGGACAAAAAAGTACAAACCAATTAGCAGGGTAGCAAGAGAACTTAAGGAAATATTAACACATCATTTCTTTTTCTTTTCTTTTTTTATGGTGGAAAATATTAACACATAATAAAGTCACTTTTGGGTGAACGTAGGACGTAGCCAACTTAATTGACAACAATAGATGTGAATGGACATTTATTTCCAATGGCAGTCATGTCGACATTCTTTTAACACTTTTTTGGCGTTTTGAAGGAATATAGATTCATTTTTTCCAAAGAAATCTATCATTAGTACTATCTCCATATGCCATCAAAAAAAAAAAAAAAAATAGTACTATCTCCCTAATTTTAGTATTTGTCAGTACATCAAAATTTAAAATTCGATTTCTCCGTTACCTTCATTATTAAAAAGAAAAAAGAAAAAATAGACATATACGGAAACTACAAATTTGCTTCTTGAACGATGAATCTGCTTCTGAGAAGAAATGTTATATTTATAATATTTTTACAATTAATTCTATGTAACATATTATTACGAGTTATTATTAATAGAGTAAAAAAATAATTTTAATAATAAATTTAAATTAATAATTATTAATCACTTATTATTTATTATGAAAATATTATAAAAATATTATCAACGTATTAACTTCCCCGAGAGGAATGAGCTCATTATTTCTTGACCATTAACAATCTTATTAGCAGAAACTAATAACATTACTTTATGAATTTTCTTTTCCGAATGCTATGAGAAGTCAACAAACTAAACGGGACAAAGACAAAGTAGCCTAGTCAAATTATGGAACCTCAAATTGTTCTTTTCTTTTCAAGGAACTGTTTTTTTTTTTACACATCTGTGATTCACACTCGCACACAAACCCTCACACCCTTTTCATTTTATCTCTAATTCCTTCACACAATGGTCAAGCTTCAACTTCTTCTCCTCAGACTCGTTTGCGTTTTCCTCCTACTCCCTTTCCCTTCCTCAGCTTCTGGAAATTGCACACGTGACCCCGAGGTTGAAGTACGTGACAAAACCCAAGCTCTCAAATATAAACTAGCTGCTATTGCTTCCATTCTTGTAGGGGGTGTAACTGGGGTTTGTATTCCAGTACTTGGAAAGACCATACCAGCTCTGCGTCCTGAGAAGGACATCTTCTTCTTCATCAAGGCCTTTGCTGCCGGCGTGATATTATCGACCGGGTTCATCCATGTTCTTCCCGATGCTTTCGAGAACTTGACATCGCCGTGTCTGAGTGACAGCCCGTGGCAGGATTTTCCATTCACGGGGTTCGTGGCGATGGTATCCGCCATCGGGACTTTGATGGTTGATGCCTTTGCCACTTCGTATTATAGAAAGTCTCACTCCAACCAGGCTGCTCAAAACGGGGTTGGAGATGTGGAGATGGGGAGATGGGAGGAGAGCATGACGGCCACTTACACTTTCACACACGTGGTACTCCTTCCTTTGTTGATAACTCGGCTTCATCAGACCTTATTCGGCATCGCGTTATATCACAGGTGATTCGATTCTTCCTGTTTTTGGTTGATTTGTTATAATTTAATTTGGTGCTATTTCTTAGAATTATGGTTAAAAGGTTAATATTCTCTGTAATGAATTAATCATTTAAATATAGTACCAACAGTATTTTCAGCCTTCTTAGTTTGTTTGGATAAATAAAAAATTTCATCAAATAGTAGGAAGCTTCAAATTTTATAATTGTGTTGTTATTTTATTCTGGGTTTTTTTTTTTTTTTTTTTTTTTTTTTTTTTTTTTTTTTTGTATGTGTTTTTGGATACCGTACTTGAGATATTTTTTGGCACAAAGCACAAAGTAAAAATGTATCATGTGTTCGCCGATTTTCCTTGGAAATTACACTAGTGGCCGTTTGGTTAGGGTACTCCTCCAAATTTTTGTAATGATTAGATAGTAATTAGTTATATTTATTTTTTACTTATTTTTTTTAAATACACTTTTAATATATTTTTAATATTTTCTCTATTTTATTTAAATATTACTCCGTCATTCTTTATATAATATTTAAATTTTTTGATGATATTTTTTAACAAATCTTATGTAGCACTTGTGGCAATAATATAGTGAGTCGTAAGATTATTCAATTTTAATGAAAAGTGTTATGTTCCTATGTAATAAGTTATTATGGGTTTTGACTCTAAAAAAAAAAAAGTTATTATGGGTTCTAATTTGAATTCATTATTAAAATTATTTTTTTCTCAACTGTAATAGCCAATAACAAACTGCTATTTAAAATTTATTTTAAAAAAATTGTAAAAATATTATGGTAACATTTTTCAATTTTATTTTTTCTTCTCTCTTCATTTTTTTTCCATCCACACGTTTTTCCTTTTTCTTTTCTTTTTTTCTTTTCCTTTTTCCCTTGTTTTTTCTCCTCCCCCACACGTATCCCCACTTCTCCGCTCTATCTTCAGTTTTACTTTTCATTTTCTACCTCTTGGTCTACCTCTATCTCCGGATGTCTCTCTCTTTCACTTGGACTAAAAACACTAAAACATGCCATCATCTTCTCATCACATATAGGGGAAATCACCACTGTGCTCCACTAGGGGAAAGAAAAATAGTCTTCGTCTTTTGTCCTCTCCAGATATTGTGGGCCAGATTTATTTATTATTTTTTTTAATTTGTTCTAGTTTTATTAGTTTTATGAGAAAGACTGTGTTCTGTGATTAGATTGCATTTTGTATTTTGCTTATATTGTGTTTTGGTGTCTTTGTAACTGACTCGCCGTTGAGGTTGAGATAAATGCTGAAATTTTAATTTACTCTGCTAAATTTTTTATTCAAGTGTGGATTATTTTAAGTAAGAAAAATGGTTTGGAGTAGCTACAGTGATCAAGAGAACTACTGTAGCAACTTCAAAAAAAATTTGGAAAAGTTTTGCTTTTAGAGAATATGTTGGCCAAAATGGCCAACTGGCCTTAAAATCATAACTATCTAGTTAGTAGGCACTGTTTAGAAACATATTTTGTTTATAGCATCTCGAGTCTTAAAGACTCGATTTTGGTCTTCAAAATCGAGTCTTTGAGGCTCGGTTTGTAGCTTGGACCAACTCTGATGTGGCAGAACTGCCACATGGCATTTACATGGAAATCGAGTCTCTAAGACTCGATTTCTAAGCCCTATATATACCAGGAAAAACCCAGAGAAAAAAAAAAAAAGAAAAAAGAAAAGAAAACCAGAAACAGAGAGGGAGAGAAGATCGAGATCGGAGACCCAGGCGCGCGCGGCATGATCAGAAACTGACCAGCGACCCAGGCGGCCTGGGGCCTGGGGCTCGCGCCGGCCAGCGTCGAGCGCGGCCAGGGGCTCGCGCCGGCCAGCGTCGAGCGCGGCCAGGGGCTCGCGCCGGCCAGCGTCGAGCGCGGCCAGGGGCTCGCGCCGGCCTGGGTCGCGCGCGGCCAGGGGCTCGCGCGAGCCTGGGTCGCGCGCGGCCTGGGGCTCGCGCTAGCCTGGGTCGCGCGCGGCCTGGGGCTCGCGCGAGCCCCAGGCCGGTGCGAGCCCCTGGCCGCGCGCGACGCTGGCCGGCGCGAGCCCCAGGCCGCGCTGGTGAGGTTTAGCGGTGAGGTTCTCTGTTTCTCTCCCTCTGATCTGATCTGAGTAGCTGTGTGTTTCTCTTTCTCTTCCTCTGATCTGATCTGATCTGCGTAGTGGTGAAATTTCTTAAATTTGTTTTGGGTATTTCGGCATGTAGAGACTTAGAAATTTTTTTTTAAAATTTTGGGTTTGAAATCCAGGTGGACACCCATGTGGACAAAGTGCCATATCAGAACTGGTCTAAGCATAGAAATCGAGCCTCAAAGACTCGATTTTGAAGCCCAAAATCGAGTCTTTAAGACTCGAGATGCTATAAACAAAATATGTTTCTAAGTAGCGCCTACTAACTAAATAGTTATGATTTTAAGGCCAGTTGGCCATTTTGGCCGAATATGTTGGTTCTGATTTTTTGGGTTTGTTCTCCAAAAAATGACTTTGGCTAATCTATTGGAGATGTTCTTATCATTTTATTCTATTAAGTATTGATTTTGATCATGGAAGAATTAGTGTTTAATTATGCTTCTGATTACATTAGGTTTTAGAGTTGGGAATTGTGGTACATTCAGTCATAATTGGAATTTCCCTGGGTGCTTCTGAGAGTCCCAAAACAATAAGGCCTCTTGTAGCTGCACTGACCTTTCATCAATTTTTTGAGGGCATGGGACTTGGTGGATGCATCGCTCAGGTAATATCACAGTGTATATATACCAATTATTCCTTTCCTAATTTTTTAACTTTTTTTTTTCCTAATTTTAAAACTTAATCTAATTATTCGCTTTAAAGAAACAAAATTTTCAGTTTGGTTATTGGTTTTTGTTGACTTTCATCCAACTTTTGAATAACATTGAATAAGTTCGTTTGTCAAAGTTTTCAGCTCATATTTGGCAAGAAGTATTTTACAAGTGTCTTGCAAAACGCCTTGCTTTGATTTCACAGGACTCTTACTAAAAAAAGAGAAAAAGAAAAAATATTTCACACGACTTTGGTACAAGTCTATTTTATTTTTATTAGTATTAAATAAGTAATGATAGGGATGTATTTTATTAATTATATAATCAGTTTCATTGATAATTTTTAAGTAGTTGATTTTATCTTTGATCAAATTAGACTTTAGGAGTCCATGTTATATAAATTCAAATGTTGATAATGAATGATGAAGACCGATCATGATTTCCTAAGTTGAAAATTATTAGCTATCCTTCTCAAAAAAGAAAATTATTAGCTATCCAACCTAAACAGAAATTATGTCCACAACAAACTATCAATATTGCACGTAACCTGTGAACATTCTTAAAGAATATTATTTTGCTTGTTAATCTGTTAATTGCACTATTAATGACTGCATTATTAGTGGAATCTTTTGAAGAAAAAGAGTACTATGGTAGTTGGTGTATTAAATTAATCCGTATAACATGCATGTCCTTTTACTCGTATGCATTTATAGGCAAAATTTCAGAACACAGCCGTTGTAGTTATGGCAACGTTCTTCTCTCTTACAACCCCAGTTGGGATTGCAATTGGAATAGGAATATCTAATGTTTACAATGAGAACAGCCCCAATGCTCTAATTTTTGAAGGGATTTTTAATGCGGCATCGGCTGGGATCTTAATCTATATGGCACTTGTAGATCTTCTTGCGGTTGATTATATGAATCCTAGGGTGCAAAGCAATGCAAGGCTTCAGATAGGAGTAAACGTATCACTTCTTCTAGGGGCCGGTCTTATGTCTCTCTTGGCCAAATGGGCTTGACCCAGGGGCGGCGCCACCTTAAGGCCGGATGGTCCCAGGACCACCCTGACTTGAAAAAAAAAAAAAATTTATATATAATAATTTAAAATTTTTATTCAAAAAACATTTGGGAGCACCCTCAATTTTTTATGTCAATAAAATTAAAATTTTCTCTATAATTTGTTCTACATTCAGTGGATAAATGATATTTTGGTTGTGAACATTGAAAGAGATGTAGTTTGTAACATTGATAATGAGATTATCATGCAACGATTTCAAAATATGAAAATTCGTAGAAGGCAATTGTAAACTTTATGTATTTGCGTGTTTTTTTATTGTTGTTGTCGTCAATATATGAATTTCTCTTTTTATTTGATTATATAATTTATGTTTTTTAAGGAACACCCTGAGAAAAATTCCTGAAGCCACCGCTGACTTGACCTTGTAATATTTTGTCGAATATTTCTCTCTATTTGTGGTTTTTTGTTGTGGTATAGTAAAAATGACATATATAGGTAACAGTTCGATAGAACCCAACATTCCCCTATGGGGGAAGTGCCAGAGGTACACCAAAAGTAGAATTTATATCTCAGATGAAAAAAAGGAAAGAGGATTGTTAAAAGTCCAAACAAAATTAAAAAGGCTGAAAATACTGAATAATATCTCTTTGAAATTTCAAGAACAAAATTAAACTTTTTGAAATTTCAGGCACTAAAATTAAATTTATACCAAATTTCAGGGACAAAACGTGCAGTTTACTAAGAAAAAGAAAAAGAACTCGAAAGATTCAAATCACTAGCAATGTGACTCGATGTAGCTGAATTAATGTCAACCAAAGAAGCCTGATCGAGCATGAGTTGCATGTGTAAATTACTTTCCTTCCTTCTCCATATCTCAAATCCTATGTTGAGCGCCTTGTGGAGGTGAGGTTTTCTGTAATACGAAGTAGCACGCAAAGACATCAACTATCAAAGTTCTAATTGTGGACACCATGGCTAAAAACCTCAGAAAATTTCCCCACGGGTTCTCACTAAGACAAAGCGACGTCAAGCGCTTGAGGAATGAACCCGGTTGATGATATCACACCAACAACAAAAGGCATTGATTGTAATTAAGATGCCCTTCTTGGGATGGAAAGTCGGTATAGTCTGAGAGATTGGTCCCAATTCACCAGGTTACTGGTCCAGCTGACCGGACGGATTGATGGAGTAATGTTTCATTGTTTTTTTCCCCTCTAACAGTCTCATTCTGTGGTGCTACTGCTTGACGTACAATTGCTCTGCTGTTGACCAAAAAAGACAGCAGAGCAATTGAACATGATTGACGTACAATTGCTCTGCTGTCAACATTGCTTTCCAGGACCATCCTATATTGAGTTTCCCTGTCTCTTTTTCTTGCAAGTTTTTTTTTTTTTTTTTTTTTTTTTTTACTCTTCGGCGTACCGAATGGAACTTTTTAACATAGCTAGTTCATGACACGAAATAATGGAGTTAACATGTAGACTCTAAAATACTTTTACGATGGTTTTAGTCACTTGTGTACTTAAAATGATTTTAAGATTGGTAATTGCCCTTGGCCCTTTGTGAAATTTTGTGTTAACTAGATACTATATTATAGGAACGGATTCAGATCCTGTTGATGCAATATCATTCAAAAAATTGAGATTAACGCTCCGTTTGTTTCGACGTAAAATATTTTCAAATGTAAAATATTTTACATGTAAAAAATTTTACACGTAAACATTTTTAAGAAAAAATTTTCAAGCGTTTAGATTGAACTCAATACTAGAAAATGCAAATACAAACCAACAACCACCACAAACCCAATCACCACAATCATCAACAGCCACCTAAATCACAACTGGAGAGAAAAAATCAACAAAAGCTAGCCACCCACCGCAGCCCACTCAGCCACCACTACCCACAAACGCACCCAGCCCCCACTGCAACCCCCAAGCCATCCCAAAAACCCAGATCGTGAAGGAACAAAAAACCCACTCACTCTCAGCGATTCTAGATCAGAGATCTTAGCAACAACGTTTCTAGATTTGAAACTAGATCCAAGCAATGAGCAACGGAGCGGCAGTGATAGTGACCTCGGGCCTCTCACGGCAACTTCTCCGACAACAAAACAAGTTGAGATCTGATGGTGGTGCCACCAGAATGGAGACAAAGAGCGGCAAAGGGGGCTGGTTGAGTGGAGCGAAGAGTGGTGTGCCGGTGGGTGCTATCGCTGGTTTGGGCAAGTGTGAGAGTGGATGAGTAAAGTATGAGAAAGAGGGAGAAAGAGTCGGGTGTGAGGCTGTGAGATTTTTGTAAAATGTTTTACATTTGTTTTTTTGGTAAAATATTTTACAAGTTTTTACGCACAAAGTTTTAGTAAAAGGAAAATATTTTACAACTTTAACTATATTTTACATCCAATCAAACACTTGAAAATGGGAAAATATTTTATGGAAAATATTTTACATCGAAACAAACAGAGCGTTAAAGTCAGCCATGGAATTAGAAAAGGTCAAGGTACATGGAAAAGTAGACATCTACTTTATGCTGAATTCCAGTGAAGGGAAACTGTAAGAGTACATTAAACTAGGAGGCAGGGCGGCCCTAGACATTTTGGGGTCTAAGGTGAGAACTAAAAACGAGATTTTTTTTTATACTTATATATTAATTAAATTAATGTTTATTTAATATTTTTATATTATAATATATTTCATTTAAAATCTATTTTTCTTGCCTTTTGAGGTGCAAATTGACTAATTAAATTTTTGTATTCAAGTTCTTCTAACATCTCTTTTTCAATCGATAATATAGCTAATCCACTTAATCTTTCTTGGAACATTGTCGATCTTAGATATGATTTTATTAATTTTAATTTTGAAAAACTTCTTTCTGCAAAAGCTACTGTAACATGTATTTTTAGTAAAATCCTATAAGCAATACATGTATTTGGAAATGAATCTAATCTTTTTATACAATTTAGTATGTCAATTGGAGTATAATCTTTTATTTGTAAAATTTCTTTTAAAACGTTTAACTCTGAAAATTAATCTAAACCATGAATATCATAATAAATATCATGTTTGAGAAAATCTTCAAGTTTAAGACAGTATTTTTGTAAACTATCATTATCTAGTGACTTCAATTTTGTGAAGTTAAATAGAAAACCAAAAATATCTTCATATATTTGAAATTGTTCAAATCTATTCTCAATTGAACTAATTGCTTTATCTACTAAATATAAGAAATAATCAATTCTAAAAGATTCTTCAACAGAATGTGTTGTCTCATTATGAACATTTTCATCAAATTGTTTCTTTCTATTAATTATACGTTTCTCATGAAATACAGGTTCTATTTCCATTTCTAATGCAATTTTTTTAGATGAATTCATTGTAGATGTAAATCTATTTTTTCTATATTCTTTAAAATAAGAAATGAGACCTTTTAATTGATCTATAGCAACATCAATGTGCATGTCTTTTGATTGTAAGTTTTTACTAATAGAGTTGACAGCAAATAATATGTCATACCAAACATAGTTTTCAGAATCGGACCGGACCAGGAGGTCGGACCGTGAAAATCGAGAACCGGGATGAAAACCGGTTTTTTAAGCATAAAGAACCGGATTTTTTGTTAATTCCGTGAACCGTTAAAACCGGGGTTGGACCGCACGAACCGATGAGAACTGTGCGGTCCAACCCCTTAGCAATTTTTTTTTTTTTTAAATTTTTAAAAACAACTTAACACAATTTTATTCTATTTAATTAAATTATCCATCTCTTACAAGGAATAAAAAAAATTATAATTAAAATCCTTCAAAGATATTCAACTTTACTTCAAAAATTAATCATAAATTTTAATGTTTTCATGGTTATTATTTTATTTTATTAACTTTCTTATTTAATTATTAAATATATGCTTGAAAATCATTAAATTTCCCTCACATATATAGATATATTGTCAATTTTGCTAGTTTTATAAATTTATTATCTATATTTAGGCTTTAATTAATTATTAAATTAATTATGACATCATCACGGTTCGACCCTGGTTCGACCTTAAAAACCTTGAACCTCTCTCTTTTACGGTTCAATGAACGGTCCGGGTCTGAAAACCTTGATACCAAATAGTCATACCCAATAAGAACTCAAAGCTTTCAATTTCATATATTGCTAAACAATCAGTTTCACTTTTTATTTTAGGATCTTCACTTGTTTGTGCTAATTGTAATAAAGCATCTCTTATTTGTGGAGCTTGGAATTTTATTGCTTTTACACTTTCAATGCGACTTTCCCAGCGTTTTTGTGATAATGAGTTAAGAGTTAAACCTAACACATTATCTTGTAAAATTTTCCATCTTTTTGTAGAAGAAGAAAACAATGTATATATGCGTTGAATAACTCCAAAAAATGATATAGCTTTTGGACAAGAATTGGCCATATCACATAGTACAAGGTTAAGGCTATGACAACCACATGGTGTGTAAAGTGCTCTAGGATTTATATCAAGAAGTCTTTTTTGTACCCTTTGATGTTTTCCTTTCATATTAGACCCATTATCATATCCTTGTCCACGTATATCATTAATATCAAGCTCAAGAATATTTATTACATTTATAATTTCATCAAAAAGACCTTTTCCAGTAGTGTCATCAACTTTTACAAATTCAACAAAATGTTCTACTATTTTTATTGGACTTGTTGAAATATCAACACATCATAATATGAGAGACATTTGTTCTTGATGACTTGCATCTGGTGTGCAATCAAGTATAATTGAAAAATATTTTGCTTCTTTGATCTTTTTGATAATTTTACATTTAATCTCATTTGCTAACAGTTGTATCAATTCATTTTGTATTTAATGTCCAAGATTATGTTTATGGATTCCACCATTTTGAATACGTCTTATATGTTCTTGCATAACTAGATCAAATTTTGCAATCATTTCAATTAGACTTAAAAAATTTCCATTATTTTCTTCATAAATCTTTTTCATTTTTCCCTCAGAATGCCAAATTATTTTTACCAAGATTCTTTACTATAGCAATAATTCTTAATAAAACCTTTTTCCAATGATCTTTCTCTTTGTTAATTTGTTCTTGGATATTTTTATCTATTGTTTTATTTTTTGACAATCTCATTTCCAAGTCTAGCAAAGTGTTCATGTTAGTAATATGCTCTCTAGTTGTTTCATGGTTTCTAATTTTAGAACTAATATTTTTCCAATCTCGAGTTCCTTCATTACATAGTTGGCTAGTACATTTAGACTCAAAAAACTTGCAACAAAAACAAAATACTTGGTCCGTATCTTTTGAATACACTAGCCATTTTCCATCATGCTTCTCCCCATTTGATAATATTCGAGTGTAATGAATAGTAGAAAAATGTCTAGTGTCATCACCTCTAGGAAAAATTATATCATTGTCTCTAATTGGACCTCTTTCTTAATAAATATCTTTATTTTGTGTCAATATTTTTCCAATTACTTGGATCATAAATATTTGAAGGAATATAATTCAGCATGTCATTATTATTTTCATTTTCTTCTAGTTGATCATTATGGTGAACTTGTTCATTTGTGACATTTTCATCATTATTTTCATTTTCTTCTAAATTATTTTGAAGTTCATTATCAAGATTTGTTGTATTGCAAAATTGAACATCATTGTTATCTTGCAATTGTATCATTTCATCATCTTCTAACTCTTTTTGGTGAATTTCTTGCTCATTTGTGATATTTTCATCTAAATTTTGTGTTATATTTTGTTTATTACTAATAACAAATTTATCCATTGATCCTTTTTGAGACTCAATCAATTTTTCTTCATTTTTAAGTTTTCATATCCAGATGCATATTTTTTAGTAGACATTTCTAATCAAACAATATATTTATAAAGACTAAAATAAAAAATAACTTTCAAGTGTAGAGTAAATGAGAAATAGAACCTGATTTATATAAAAAGTATTGTTGTAGTTTCACCGAACAATAACAAGTTTTTAGCAATATCAACCTGCATAAATAGAGACTTATTCAATATATTACCACTAACTAAAATATATATAAAAACAGAAGATTAAAATTAAAAAAAAAAAAAAAATTAAGCACAAGCATAACAAAAATTTAAGCACAGCCATAACACAAGGCTTATTAATAAGGCCCACCCACAAAAAAACACAAAACAAATCCTATCTATAACCCAAAAAAAAAAAAAAATGCAGGCCTTATATATATATAAAGCTTGAAGGCCTAAACATACGTGAAGTTAACACCCAGTCCAGGAAGCCATAAATTGATAAACAAAACCAGGGCCCAATCTTATTATCTTAACAAATAAAATGAAGAGAAAGCCAAGTGCCCAAATATTTATACCTGAACCTGATACGGTGAGCAATTGAGAGAGGCGGAGAGCAGAGAATCAGATTCAGAGAAAGAATGAGAGAGACGGAGAAACCGAGAAAGCTTGCTTGAGCTGTTGAGCAGATGAGAACAGTGGAGAGAATCAGAGAGAATGAGAGACAGAGAGAGGTGAAGAGCAGAGAGAAAGGTAAAATTTTTAGGGATTTGAGTTGTTTTATTTGTTTTGATTTGTGATTGTTTTGTGGTTAATGTCTTAGACCGGATTTGTAGTTTATCTGGTTGATTTTTGGTTTGTCTAGAGGATAATAACGTTATTTTTGGGCAATGATTTTGTTTAGAACCAATGTTTAACTGGATTTATCAAAATTTTTGTTTTTTGGTTAAAAGGATGTGCCAGATTTTCGTAATTCATCTGAAACTATATATATATATATATATATATATATATTTTTTTTTTTTTTTTTTTTTGCCCTTACTACCCCTTCTTTTCAAAAAATTTTGGGGCCCCCCTTCCACTTGGGGGGTCTTAGGAAATTGCCTAACTTGCCTAATGGAAGGGCCGGCCCTGCTAGGAGGGCACCTAAATGTTATTAACAACACTTTAAAACTTAAAAGCGGAAGTTTTGTCAAAATGAATTTGACACTCAAAAGAAAAATATTTTGTCAAATATTTTGTGATAAATCTCACCATACCCAAATAGAATAAACAAAGGAGCTATCAATAAAATAGAATTTTTTATTGATACTTGATACATTACACGCACTTTGCTACACACATCACTCACTATTTCTCTCTTACTATTTCTCTTACGCTTGTTGAATACTACTCTTTGTAGAAACAACACTTATTGGACTATCACACACTTCTTGAATAGCTTATATGCATAACTGTAGAAGTTATATATAGCAATGTTATGAATTCCATTTTGGTGATCATTCTAGTTTGCTTATTGGAACGAAATATTTTGGTACCAGACATTTCCAGTGTATTGTAGCGAGACATTTCTCTCTCTCTCTCTCTCTCTCTCTCTCTATATATATATATATATATATATATATATATATATTATACGGCATAAGGCTTCGAGCCCACTGGGCATTTGGCCTTGGCCCAAGCGCATTACTAAGACATTCTCAAGCCCAAATCCAATAGTGGGCTCATTTAGCTGATCGCAAGATAGATAGGCCCATACCGATCATGTATGGGTTGATCGGAGGCTGTATTTTCCTAGAGCAACGCATGACCTCGGCAGCCCGGTATTGCCTTGGGGAATATCATTACCGAGCAACCTTTTGGAGGCAGGAACCAGTTCCAAAGTCATCTCCACCATTTCCAAAGAAGAATATTCCATGTCAGGAATAATCAAATCGGACCCCACCCACACGAGTGAGACTAGAACATAATCATGAACACTCCACCAACCTTAAACTATAAATAGGGAAAATGAGTAGAGAGATGGGGTTGGTCATGCTGAATGAAAAGAGAGATAATACTAACCATAAAGAGGAGCTTAAAGGAGAGGCGAGATTTTCGTGAGGGCAAATGAGTGCAGCTAAGTAGTTCGGTTGGGAGCTACCCGTAGTAGGAAAATCATAACCCACCATATAAATAAATTGTGAGCCCAATATTAGGCCCAGTCTAGTGAGGAAAATTGGGCATGTACAATTGGTGCCGTCTATGGGAATCTCCTACATAGCTGTAGTTTTGCCGGGGTTTGCGTAAGAAAGATGTCTGGGACGCACTCGGAAAGTTACGTAGAAAGTGGCTCTAGAGGATCTTCTCAGGGCTCTAATTGGCGAGAAAAGAGGCACAAGAGAGATGAAGACCAGAGATATGAGCAAGAAGAAGAACATTCTGGCTCAGGGGAGGGGTCGTTTCAAACATACCGATCAATGTCAGGCGCCTCCGGACACGAATGTTTTGACACGAGGGATGAAGAACTTGAATGCTTGCGTAGATTGGTAAGGGATTTGGAGTTGGAGGCAAGAGGAAGGCGTCAGAGAAGAAACTGTGAAGAGCACGCAAAGGGGTCAACAAGTGTGGGGAGTAGTCATGAAGAGGTGTCCCGTTAATCTGGTTCCCATCGACATCGAGATTGGTCTCGGGTGTATACAGATAGAGACTTGATTTCCCCGGAGGGGCGACAACCTAGGAATGCTGCAATGGATGCTATGAGCCGAGCATTGCGTAGAGCTGCTTGATCACCGTTCTCGGGAGATATCGAATGGGCACCAATGCCAAGTAGATTTACTAGACCTCCATTTAACTATTATGACGGGAAGACGGATTCGGTAGAGCATGTAAGTCATTATGTCCAGATGATGTCTTTGCACAGTTATAACGATGCGCTGATGTGTAAGGTGTTTCCTTCAAGTCTCAAGCCCACTGCTCTGAGGTGGTTCAATGTGTTAAGGAAGGGCTCGATTCATAGTTTTGCTGAGCTGATTCAAGAGTTCGGGGTTCGGTTTATCACCTGTAGCTGAGTACCACAAGCAGTGGATGTGTTGCTGTCTATGAAGATGGAAGCTAGGGAAACTCTTCACAGTTACATTAGCAGGTATTGGAAACTGTACAACAAGATCAGTGGGGGTAATGAAAAAATTGCAGCAAGCACTTTTCGATTAGGATTGTCCAAGGATTCTAAATTATGAGATTCACTAACGAGGAGGCCTTTCGAGGATATGAGGCAATTAATGAGGCACATTGAGGAGTACAAGAGGTTAGAGGACGATCGGCAGCAGAGCAAGGGGAAGGCGCCGGTCACCAAAGAGTTCTGGCAAGGGGGTTTTCAGCCAAGACCCAGAAGGGACCTAAGGATCCAAGAACCTAGCACCCAGACAGGAAAAGTAAATGTGACGTTCAAGGAGCCTGTGCACCAAATTTTGGATTGGATCAAGAACGAGCCATACTTTCGATGGTCGAACAAGATGGGGAGTGACCTATCAAGAAGAAATCAGAATCTGTATTGCACTTATCATCGGGATAAAGGGCATACCACCAAAAAATGCAAGGTGTTGAAAGACCATTTGGAGTAGTTACTAAGGTTGGGGCATTTAAAGGAGTTTGTTGTAAAGCCAAGGAATCAAGAAGCCGCACAAGGTACCCGACCCTGGGGGAATCCTCTCTTGCCCCCTTTAGGTGTGATCGAAGTCATCCATGTTGCCTCAACGGGAACCTTAGTGACCTGGAGAAAAGGGGTACTAACTGTAGTCCCGATGGAGAATGGTCAAGATGAGTAGCCCTTCGAGAAGAGATTGAAGTATACCCATGAATCCATTACCTTCAATGATGATGATTTGGAAGGAATGACCCAGCCACACAATGATGCGTTGGTGGTCACAGCTCGGATAAATGGTTTTATAGTGAAGAGAGTATTAATGGACTAAGGGACAGACGCCTAGGTGATGTATCCTAACTTATTTAGGGGGCTTGATTTGAAGAATGAAGATCTGTCTAAGTATGATACACCCTTAGTTGGATTTGATGGTCAAATGGTGGTTCATAAGGGGCTGATTTCGCTCCCCGTGAACAAGGAAGGAAAAGAGATGATGGTGACTTTTATAGTGGTCAATTCATTTTCACCATATACGGCAATTCTTGATAGATCGTGGATTCATGCAATGGGAGCAGTCCCGTCCACGTTACATGTCAAGGTCAAATTCCACACCAAACATGGTATCGCTACAGTAAGGGGAAACCAGCAAGTGACAAGACAATGCCGGTGGCTACTGTTAACCGAGAGATTAAACAAAAGGAGTCTACCGAAGAGGTCCCATTATAGCAGTTACAAGAACCCCTAGAGAAAAAGGGGGCTAGTTGTGCCAAGGAGTTGATAAAGGTGAGTATATTGCCAGATGAGAATATGAGTTTTCAGGTAGGAGCAGGAATGTCTAAGAAAGATGGGGTGGAGATGTTGTTGTTGCTTGTACAAAATGTAGATGTATTTGCTTGGAGCCCATATGAGGTGCCCGGGGTAGATCCGGAGTTTATAGTTCATAGGCTTAACGTAGATCCACCATTTCCTCCCAAGAAGCAAAAGCCAAGGAGGTTGGCTAAAGAGCACGATGAGGCTATCAAGCAAGCGGTGAAGAGGTTAAAAGAAGCAGGGGCAATAAAGGAGGTTTTCTTCCCGGTGTGGTTAACGAATACTATAGTGGTGAAAAAGAAGAACGAGAAATGGAGGGTATGTGTAGACTTTATCGATTGTGGTGGGCCTTTTTGGTTATATCAGGTTAGGCTGCCTCCTGCGGTACTGGGCCTAAATATTCTGAGTAAGGGAGTTGAGACTGGTCCAGCTGCAACTCAATTTGGTCCTGCTTGTGCGCAAACTATTCCTCGTTCACCAAGAGCGCGCTTACGGTAGGCATAGTTGTTTTAGATGAGTCGTGGCAGGCAGATATGATAATAATAAGACAAAAGAAAGTACTTTGACTTCTTAATTAAAGTGAAAAGATAATCCCTAATCAAGAAAAGATAATCGCAGTTTAACAACAATTACTTTTATAAAGAAAACAAAGCGAATAAGTGGGTAGTATATAGTTTAATCAAAAGAAGAAAGAAATCAGATCAAATCTTATCTACAGGACCAAAACCAGAGAGGGAAGAATGTCTCTTCTCAACGTGAATAATCTCCCAGGGAAAATCCTGCCATGGAAATTAATCACTTTGAGGGAAACGGACCTGAATGGCTGGTGTACAAGAGAATTCTTTGTTTCTGGCAGAGAGCAAGACTTTGAGAGGGAGAGAGGGAATCAACCTACTAGTGCATGCTTGCCGCTTTAACTCTCTATCTTTTTCTTTCCTTCTCTTCTAATATTCCCCTTTCTTATCTTTTTTTCTTTCTTCTCTTTTTCTTAATACTTGTTTTCTATTCCCTAGTTTTTCAAGTTCCTCTACCGTGGTCCTGGTGTGTCATCCCCTGTACACGGCAAGGGCCTCTTTTTATAGTGCCTGCCATGACCGGGTTTTACTATTTTAGCCCTTAACCACATTTGTCTGGTCTGGGTGTACTTGCCGACCACCACTAGTCGGTCTGTGTGCCACTCCCCATCACCAGACAAAAGAAAACTATTTTGTTTGTTTGTCTGCCGTGGCACCCTTCCCTGTTATGGTGTGGGTGCCTTCTCTCTCCCTATCCCTCATGGCATGTACCTAGTGGTTCCAACTCAGCTTTGCTTATTTTGGGTGGTATGTCATCCCAGCAGGACATTTCTCCTAAAAGAGCCCAAGCAGGAACCTCAGAATAGGTTTTTCCCCTCTCCCTACCGCCAAACCATGCCTTCTTACCTCTGACCCATGACCTCATCGTGTCTTGTATTGGCTGGGTACAGGCTGGTGAGGTCTGGGCCTTGCACATGCTTCTCTTCCATGTATGTCCAAAATCTGTCTGCTGCTCATGTGTTTACCATGGTTAGTTTGCACAGTCTGCCATCTATTTTTGACTATTTTTTGGTTCCCCTTTCTTTTATGGCTTGCCTCGCTTAGGGGCTAGGCCTTGCTTAACGGTGGGCTTTGTCTTTCTTTAGCCCACCCTTTTTTCTGCTACCATCTCCTACCATATCACTCTATCATTCTTGCTGCGAAGTTGTTTGCCTCAATCTTACCGGGCCTTTTTGGGCCTACCGTTTATTCTTCTCCTAATGGCCCAGTACATCCATTGGTTCTTTTATTACATCACTGGCAGGCTCCTGGGTCCCATTTGTTTTCTTTTGGGCGTCCCTGGCTCATTTGCTTTCCTTGGGCTTCCTTAGCCCTTTCCTTAACTTTGCATTCCCATGGGTTTTTACTGAGTTCTTTGGGCTTCCCCGGCCCAATTGCATTATCCCTCATCCTTGGGGCTCATGGACTTTCCATTAACCCCTTACTTTCTTTGCTTTCATTACTTTAGGCCTGCCGTGGCCCATTCTCACTTTTCCACATCGTATACTGCCCATGGTTTGCTTTTTTCTCTCTTTCCGGGCTCCTTTAAGCCCATTAATCCCCTCAAGGCCCATTTGTTTATCTTATAGGCCTGTTATCCATTATTCCTACCGCTTGGGCTTAATGGGTTTTCTATCTATTTACCAACTCTTTTCTGTCCGCATTGCTAGGCTTCTCCTTTCCACTTGGACTCCCAAAATGGCTATCAACATTTAGCCCCCTAAACATATGAAGCGTTCTTAAGGTTCATATGTGAACAAAAGACTTCCCTGCCCTTTCTGTCTTTCCATCTTCTTTTTCTTCGCGGGCTTTTTGAACAGCGGTCCCTACCTTACACATACATATATATTCATATATATATATATATATATATATATATATATATATTTTTTGCCGTGAACAGTGTTGTCTCTTCGAATTTCCCAGTTTAGTAGTTATTTTGAAACACAGTTGCCATTTCATTAATTTCATCCTCTTTCTGATGGCTGACCCGTCGCCTCCTTTCGTGCCGGCATTAATGACCTGGGTATTTAAGAGGTAATCCCTTCGTAATCCAAACACAAATTCCTTTTTCCTTTCCAAAATTCTCTCTTCGTTTTCCCTTTCTTCACCACTTCCTCTGCCTCAAACATCCTCATCCGTTTTCTTTGATTAAATTCTTGTACCATAACGCCGGTGAAAAGCCAAAGCTCCTCCCACCGTAAAGGAAAAGCGGTTATCTTCGATCCTCCCACCGCACATGATGTAGGCGAGGAGGCTGTGTACTTCGAGTCGGACCATTCAGACGAGGAAGAAGCGCAGCGTGCCCCGGACAGCGAGTGCGCTCCACTTATTGATCCCTAGTACGACATCCATCCTCATTTCCCAAAGATTCCCGGCAATTATGCTCTGCCGCCGCGGGGCTGTGTGTGGCTCACTCTTTGTCGGCGAAATATGGACGTTTCTTGGGTCCCGTTGGCCTCCTCGATCCCCGATCTTGTCATTCGCTAGGGCACTTCACTCTCCGTGCCTATTCATTTCGAGTTTGGATTGGGTACCGCCTTGGGTTGGAGGGAGTGGGTGGACAATGAGTTATCCGACACTGGCTTCATGGGGTTGTTACAGCGGGCTGGTGTTTTGAAGGCCATCGTTTCATCCCGCTGCTTATCCAACTTTCGAGACCTCTTCAACCTCCGTCACTTGGTCCGCCGGTGGTGTACCACCACCCATACCTTCTTCTTCTCCTGTGGTGAGGTCACCGTGACCTTAGAAGATGTAGCCAACCAGTTACTCTTGCCCATCCTTGGCGACATTGATCCTGCCACCTTAGAGCTTTCTCTAGAGGAAGAGGTTGTGGAGGCTGAGTTGAAGAAAGGGATGAGCGGGAATGCCAAGTTGTCGTATTGGGTTAGTTCTTCTTCTAAATTCTCTGTGGCTGCCCGTCGTGCGGCCTTTGTTGTGTTTTGGCTTTATAAGTTTGTTTTTGGGTCTTACCCCCATTACGCCGTGAAGCCTTTATATTTCCGTTTAGCTATCAAGATTTTTGCTAAGGTAAGTCTGCCATTGGCTTCTATGTTCTTGGGGCATTTGTATGTTCAATTAGACATCCTGCGGAGTGATGAGAGCCAGGTAGGCTCCTGCCACATAGTCACCTCCTCCGTTCCTAGTACTATTTTGCAGCACCTGTTGTACGAGCGTTGTGCTAAGCATTTGTCGAAGTGTAGGCCCTTCCGTTTCGTTAAAGAAAAGAATCAATCGTGTCCACAAGTCATTACTGATTTTTGTGGCAGATTTGAGTCAGACTTTCCATTGGCTTTTCGCTGGGTTGGCTTGAAGCCAATTGAGCATTCTGCTGTTGAATCCTTTGATCAAGGCGTCGGATTTTCTTGGAGAGCTTACAAAAAATTGGGTACAGATTATACATGTGTAGATTCTGCTATGGGTTTGTTTGTTAACACTGTTGGGACTACCACCCCCTTGACCCGTTTTGATGAGACCGAGATTACTTACTTGGCAGCCACCAATGTTGGGTGGCTGCCTTATTTGGCTGACGAAGGAATTAGGTTTGTTCATTATCTTACCAACCGGATGAGAAGGCAGTTTGGACTAGACCAGGACATTCCTGATGACCTTTCTTTTCTTATGGAGTCGCCTACTTCTGTCCGACCTTTTCTGCGGCCCACTGCCTTTGAATTTTGGAGTTAGCGTTTTATTGCAGTTACCGTTCCGGGCTCACTGAGGGAGGGCCTTTGTACCCCTGCCATGCATGGATATTGGCAAGCCGTGATGACTTCGTTTGAACAAGAGTTGATGGGTAGTCACGGTTTCTCCCTCGTTCCCCTTGATGGGCTTAGCGCAATTATCTTGGCTAATCCTTGGTTGCTTTTGCCTTCCTAGTCTGTGTTAGCATATGGCAAGAAGCAGAATCGATCTGCTATCTTTGAGTAGGATAAGGAGAAAAGAGGGTGGCATTGGCACGCCGGTGATTATCCTCCGGGTTGGGAGAAGAAAGTTAAAGTGATGAATATTTCTGCGTCGAGTAAGAAGGGTCCTGCCAAGCTTAAGTTTGCAAGCAAGTCCAAACTTGTTACTCCACGGCCATCTACAAATGCTCCCCCTTCCAGCAGAACACGAGGCAACAAGAGAAAGACAACCCCTCACCCTGCGTTTGCTGCTGAGCGGAAAGTAAGTTACCTCTAATTCAGCTTCGTCTTTTATATACTTTTGACTTTCCTATAGCTAATCCTGACATATGTGCTGACTTCTCTCTTTAACCTTATCTTTTGTTTTCTTTTTCCTTTGCAGTCTAAGCATAAGGAGGATACATGAGTCACCCGTCCTATTTTGCTTGATAAACCTGAGTTTGAGGTACATCTTCTTTCTTTTCTTCTTCCTCCTTTTTTTTTCTTTGCACGTGTTTCATCTACCACATGCTTTTGTTTGACTCATCTGCCTAAAAGTTCCTTTGATTTATATCTTTTTTCTTTCGTCTTCTAAGATGAGCCTGAGCCACTTTCTATATACCACCCCACAGTCGAAGAGCTTTCTGCCTCCATGGGTGTGCCCATGGGAGGCTTTTTTGATGAGGCTGACGTAATATTTGCAACACCTGCCCCTTCTGTTGCTGCACACAGAGTTCTTGCTGAGGCTCCTACCCCTCCTATTAAGCCGGTAACCATAGATGAGGGTACTCATACTGGGAAGGTTAGTGAGGCCTCTCCCATTCTTGCCGAGACACTTACTCCCCAAGAGCTGGCCACTCCTCCTACTACTGTTCAGACCGAGGTTGCTTCTCCTGTCACACCCCTTGTCATCTCCACCAGTGACCCCTTCACAGTTCTATCTCAGGGTGTGAAGGATGGTTCTTCTTTGGTAGTTACCCCTTCTTCCATTCCTAGCTCTGCCACACATGGACCTGATGTGGACTTGTCCTCTAAGGGGTCTGAGGACATCTTTGAGGACCCGGACGATAAACCTGTCTTGAAGAAGAGGATTTCTAATTCTGACGACGAGGAGAGTGCTCCCCCCGAGACCGAATTCATGGGCATATGCCTTTTTCCCTTCCTTTTTTTTTCTTTTGTTTTTACCAAGTTCGTTCTTCCCTTTTTTTTTGTCATCTCTTCCTTACATGTATGTATTTGTGACTCCCCTTTGCTGCAATCTCCCTTTATTTGTATGCCTATTTCTGTGTTTTACAGAGACTTTTGAGGGCCAGGGGTCGCAGCAGACGTAGGAATGCCTTCAGCCGCTGCTCCTGCCACACCTATGGCACTTGTTTCTGCTATTCCCACAGCGCCCATTTTTACTGTACCTTCTATACTTGTTTCTGCCGTTCCCACAACCCCCATTCTCACGAGTCCTGGTGAGTTTCTCATCTCCTCCCTCATTTCTTTCTTGCGAGTTTGTTGCTTCTAGCTCATAGTTTCTCATGTTATGTCTCATGTTCCTTGTTAGGTCCGCTGCCTACTGTCCCTTCTCAGTTTGAGGTGGGCAGTAGTTCTGCCACAGTTTCAGACCCTGTGGGTGAGGCTACAACCTTCTTTACGCATTTTGATCAGCCTGAGATTAACGACCTTGATCCTGTAGACTTCTAGGGTTTTGGCCCTCCTTATGTGGACTTCCATGGCTTCAGGGTTCCCTAGGATTACGTTTCTCACCTAGAGGCAGTTTTCAATAGCTGGGGCAACTTCATGCAGGGATTCCGCCTTGGTCGTACTGCCAGGGAGCATTTCTTGAAGCTGCTGGGAAGCGTAATGAATGACATTGAGCATAACTTCGTTGATATTGTCTCTTCCGAGAGGATCCTGCAGTGGAGAGCTGCGGTTCAGGAGCTGATCAGTGTGGGCTTTGCTGTGGAGTTCATCCTAGACCATCTCCGTGAGATTGCTTGAGCCTTTTTCATGAAAAAGGTTCAGCCCACTGTAGATGCCATTGACACACGTATTGAGACTTTAAAGAAGGAGGTGGCAGACTTGGAGGGTCGTCGTGATTGTCTTCTTACTAGCATTGGTGGGTCCAGCTGCTTTGGAGACCAGCCCCTTATCTCTGGGCTTCGTTGATGTAGTTCCCTTCCCTTTTTTTTTTTTTTTTTTTTTTTTTTTTTTTTATGTTCTTTCCTTCTTTTACTACCCCACCTAGTACACTTCATCCACATATTTTCTCTTTATAGCACTTATTTGGCTAATTTGACGTAGTTGCCACAGTTTGAGTTTGTAACTTTTAAAATGCTACACTTGGTTGCTATTTATGCTATTACTTATGACATGGAATGCTTTTTATAATACTTCATGTCTTTTCATTATATACTCATAAAAGCATGTTACAAACTTGTCTCATGACATGGTCACTTGAAGGAAAGAAAAAAAAAAAGAAAAAAAAAAAGAAAAAGAAAAAAAAAGAAAAAAGAAAAGGTAAACCTTAAACTCATTGAATAAAAGGGACAACTACATAACCTTAACTTAGGCATAATAACGCTTCAGCCACTTCCCATTGATGGGATCCATTAGGTCCTTGCCATCCATCTGGGCTAGACAATAATGCCCATTTGGGTATGTTTCTCTTATCATGAGAGGCCCCACCCATTTTGGTGCAAACTTAGATGGTCCTGCCATACCTCGCCTGACATAGTCTGCCACTTTTAGCACAAGTTGTCCTTCCACGAACACCCTTTCTTTAGTCATCCTGCCATAGGCTTCTGTAATCCTTTGTCTGTATCTGCGGCTATGCTTTTGGGCTTCCTCTCTTCTTTCATCAAGTCCTTCCAGATTTTCACACCTTTTTGCCATAAAGGCTTCTTCCTCTTCTTCCTTCCCATGTATTTGCATAACTCTCAAAGATGGAGTCATCACTTTTGCTAGGCTCACTACCTCTGTCCTGTATACCAAGGAAAAGGGTGAAAATCCTGTGGCAGACTTTGGTGATTTTCTATAAGCCCAAAGGGCGTCTAGCAGGTGCGTTGCCCATCCTTCTGTATACTCTTGGCTCATTTTACTAGTGATCTTTATGAGAACTTTGTTTGTTGCCTCTGCTTGCCCATTTCCTTGAAGGTAATAGGGCGATGAACGATGGTGCTTGACTTGGTAGAACTCTAGCATCTTCCTTACATCACTGTTGACAAAGGGTGTGCCATTGTCGCTGATAATCCTATGGGGTACTCCAAACCTCACAATTGTGTTTTCCTTGATGAAATTTGCCACTGCTCCTCCTGTGGCTTTTCGGAGTGGCACTGCCTTTGTCCACTTAGTGAAGTATTCAGTAGCCACTAGTATCTATATGTATCCACGTGATGGTGGGTTAATTGGTCCTACCAAATCAAGCCTCCAAGTGTGGAAGGGCCATGGGGTGACCATGCTGTTAGGACATATGTGTTTCACTTGTTAGGAACATATGTCATTATTTTATGTAATTGGCTTATCCTTTGACAAAACGCACTTTACTTGTATTTAGGTAGATTTAAGATGTGTTTAAATACTTCAAGAAACCATGTTTCAAGATCAAGTGTTGAAGCCTTCAAGTCTGTCCAAGAAAACAAGCTGATAGTGCAAATTCATTAAAGCTCGACAGTTGCATCTATCGAGCTTAAGAAAGCTGTTTAAGCCCCGTGTGCTCAACACCTTCTCGATAGCTGCTCGACACCTTGTATCTGTCGAGGTTTAAGAATTTCAGAATTCTGATCTGTTTTTCTTGGGATCTGTGAATATGTTTTTGGGCCTTCTTTTCTCCTAACCTTAGACATATAAAAGGATTGTTTTAAGGGCCGTAAAACAGTTCACAAGTTGCACAAGCTTTGAGCAAACTCTGTTCAAGCAAATTGTGACCAGAGACGAAGTTCTTGCCCTAGTTCATCTCTTTCTCTTGAAGAAGTTGCTGTGTATGTGCACCGTAGGGTTTTGTGACCAAGCATCTTCTTGATCTTCATCGTGTGGATGAACTGAAGAACTTTGCAGTCAACAACCTTCTTAGTTGGTGATTGAAGTCGCGTACTGGGATCCGCGCAATTGGTTAGTCACGTACTTGGGAGCCGTGCATTGGAAAAAGGGGAACTGTCACTACAGAACAAGTCCAATTAGGTATTGGGGTAAGGGTTCAACTGTAGATTGGTAAGGTACTTGGGATTCCTTTACTTGTAACCGCTTGTTGTGATAATAGTGGAGTTTCGGGAGTGGTGACCTGAAAATCACCCGGTGGGGTTTTTGCCGTTAGGTTTTCCCAATTCGTAAACAAATCAATGTGTTATTTATTTTCCACTGTATAATTAGTTTATTGGTGATTTATTTGTGCTACCACGTGTTTGCATGATAAATTGATTAATTCATAACTTGGCCAATTAATTAATTAATTTCTATCACAAGGGGTCATTCAATTTGTGGCCTATCACATGCTATATAAGTTTTACGGGTGAGTGTGAATCAAGTTGGCTTGTATTTGGCAACTGTGGCATTTTTTCACAAATTCTGCCATATCCTTCTTCATGGTAGGCCAGCAATAGCCCATTTGCAGCAGTCATCTGTAAAGCTTTTTCTTCCCTTGGTGCTCCCTACACTCTCCTGAATGCACTTCTTTTATCATTTCTCTTACTTCTTCAGGGCCCAAACATCTTAAGGGGTCCCCATCGTACCCTTTTTTGAAAAGGATCGTATTATGCAAAAAGTAACGCGTTGCCAACCTCTTAAGCTTGTATCTTTCACTATGTTTTTGTGACAAGATGCCTTCTGGCAAGTACTGCACGAATGGGCTTCTCCAGTCTTCGCTGACGAACACAGCATAACTTTCCTCTCTGTCTGCTGCGAGCTGGCAGGTCCCGCACTGTGTTTGGACTCGGTCTGCATCTTTACCCATGCTTGGCCAATAGAAGCCTGCCCTTTGAAGTCTGCGGTAAAGGCTGACCTCCCCGCAGGATCCGCAAGTCTTGTCATGTACTTCTTTCAACTTTCTCTGGGCCTTCTCCTGCCCCACGCATCTGAACAAGACCCCATCGAGTATTCTGTGGTACAATTCTCCTCTCACCAGGGTGTCGTCTTTTAGTACCTTCAGTTCTGCAGCACCTTCTCCTTTCATCAAGGCTTCCCTTATGGGGATCCACCAATCCCCTTCGCACCGTTCGTCCAGGAACCTTTCCTTCAACACCTCAATAATGGATTCTTCCCTTTTGCTGACCTCTACCCTAGTGTTATCCCCTTCGAACATTATTTGTGAGCCTAGTGCGGCCAACGCATCCGCAAACCGGTTTTCGTTCCTTGGATCATGTTTTATTTCGAAGGTTGAGAATTTCTCCTCTATCTTTTGGGCCATTGCTCTGTATGGGTTTAGGCTGGGTTCCTTTAGGGAGAAGATCCCTTTGGCCTGGCAGACCACCAGGTTTAAATCACCGATTACCCTTAAGTGCTTGACTCCCATTTGAAAAGCTATGGCCAACCCGGTTTGATAGACTTTGTATTCTTCCGTATTGTTTGAACAGGGGAATTCCAGTTTGAACAATAGCGCCACTACTTTATCTTCTTCATGGTACAAAACTACTCCCACTCCCCCTGATTGGGTGGTAGAAGACCTATCAAATTTCATTACCCATTGTTCCCTGACCTCTTCTGCCATGGCTACTTCCCCCAAAACTTCATCATCCAGCGGGAATTCTTCCTCTCCTGGAAATTGTGCCAATAGATCTGGTATAGCTTGGCTTTTCACCACCCTGGGTGTCCCCATTCTTAAGTCATACTGTGATAATTGTAACAACCATTGGGATATTCTGCCTGAGAGGATTGGTTGCTGCAACAAAGCCTTGATGGCATGGGACTTGGTCATCAGCCATACTTCGTAGGCCAAGAAATAATGGTGTAACCTCTGCGAAGCATACATAATAGCTAGACACGCCCTTTCTGCCCTTGGGTAATGAGTTTCTGCATCTTTTAAGGCTCGGCTGATGTAGTACACTAGTTGCTCAATGCCACCTTCATCCTCTTGGGTGATTAATGCACCAATGGCATAAGGGTTGGCGGCCAGGTAGAGTAGCAATGGCTTTCTGTGGACTGGGGCTTGTACCATAGGGAGGCTCATCATGATTTGCTGTAGCCTCTTAAAGGCCGTCTGCTGTGTTTCTCCCCATTCAAAGATTTGCCCTTTCCTGAGCAATTTGGTGAAAGCAGAAGTGATTGATGCCAACCTAGGGATGAATCTCCGAATATACGAGACCTTCCCTAAGAAGCTCTTTAACTCTTTTACCGTGACCAGAGGTCTCATAGTGGCTATGGCCGGGTGCACATTTATTCCCCTGTTGTGAACCAGGAAGCCTAGGAATTTCCCAAAGGACACTCCAAATGTGCACTTGAGAGGGTTCATTCTTAGTTTGAAGGCTTTACACCTTTCAAATACCTTTTTCAACACGTGGAAGTGCTCTTCTCTTCTTCTTGATTTAACCACTATGTCATCCACATAGTCCTCTAGTTTCTGATGCATCATATCGTGAAATATGGCCGTCATCGCTCGTTGATAAGTTGCACCTGCATTTTTTTAACCCGAAGGGCATCACAGTGTAGTAGAAGTTGCCCATGGGTGTTCTGAAAGCAGTTTTCTCCGCATCCCTTGGTGCCATTCTGATCTGATTGTATCCACTAAACCCATCCATGAATGAAAACATGGCGCTTCCTACCGCAGAATCAATTAGTAAATCCATTTTTGGCAATGGGAACTCGTCCTTCGGACAGGCTCTATTGAGATTTCTGAAATCTACACAACATCTTATCAGTCTGTTCTTTTTCTTTACTAGTACTATGTTGGATAGCCAGCACGGGTGTTGAATAGGCTTGATGAATCCTACAGCCAGCAATTTCTGTACTTCTTTAACTATTTGCCCTTCTATTTCAGTGTGGAATATCCTGGCAGGCTGGGCTACTGGTTTGGCTGCTGGGTCCACATTTAACATGTGCACCACTAGCTCGGGGTCTAACCTGGCATTTCACTATAATCCCATGCGAAGACGTCTTTGAACTCTTTCAACAGTAGTATCAGCTCTGATTTTTCCTTTTCTGTCAGACTTGCACTAATTGAGATAGGTCTTGGTTCTTGTGAACCAGACCCCAGGTCAACCTCCTTCAACTCTTCTTTTGCCACAACTTGCACCTCCTTTTCTGCCACGATTTTTTCATCTTTCTCTTTATTACCATCTTCCCCTGAACTTTCTTATGCCACGCAACACGCCAAACTCTCGTGCTGCCACTCTTGGGTGGGGCCCGCTTGTATTTCACACGTGAGCCCCGCGTGCCTTCATAATTTGTACACAATCTTGCCATCAGGGCCTCGGACCCCAACACATTGGGGTGTGTCATCTGATTCTGCGGCGGGTGCTTCTTTTCTTTTCTTTTTTCATGCTAGCAACTCCCTTAGATCAGGCTCTAGGTCACCTTGGACGTCTTCCCACTTAGGCACGAAGGTACCTCGTGGCTTTGATACTGAGCTTTCCCCAGATGGAGCCCATTGGTTGTAGAACATAGTTTCTACTAAATGAGCCTCCGCCTGTTTGAACGGCGAGTGGTTTGCTACTATGCGTATCATTCTGCCATTCAACCTTCCTTTTACACACTAGTGATAGATGGACGAGACCAATCGGTGTTTGTGCAGCCATGGCCTCCCCAAAAGCACATGATAGGAGACCTCCGTTTTCAACACATGGAACCGAGCTAAAGAAGCTATGGGGTCTATTTTCAACAACAACTGGATGTGGCCTGTAGTGTATTCGCCCCTTTCGCCAAATCCTGTCACTTCCATTGGGCATCCCTGAATCTTTCTTTCTGAAATTCCTACTGCTTGTAAAGTGGTCAATGGAATGAGATTTACAGAAGCACCTGTATCTACCAAGGCACTCTTGATGGGGATTTGATTTATAAATGCCACCAAGTAGAGGGACCTTCGGTGATCTGGGTATCCCACCTCCATATCCTCATTACTAAAAGTGATCTCAGTCGACTCCTGTAAGAGGGCTCTGTCATCTGGGATTTCCATTGATAAGAATTCTACTCCTACCCCTGAGGTGATGCTCACTAGAGCCTCCGTGGCTATCTTTCTTTCCTTTGCTGTAAGCCCCAGCTGGTCAAACAAATTTTTGAATTTGGAGCTTTGCTGTAAAGTGGTAATTCCTGCGGCAAGCACGGCTGGATTTTCTTTTTCGTCTTCCCCTGGATTCGTGCAAATTACTACCGCTGCTACACCCTTCCCTTTATGGTTTGGGAGTGGGTTTCTTTGAACCTCTTACTGGGATAGTTCTAGAGTCCCTTCTTTGATCCTGCGGTGCACCAATCTGTGGAGCGCCCAACACTCTGCGGTAGGATGTTGCACATAGTTGTGCAAACGGCAGAAGCGTGGGTCCCTCCGCTCCTCTTTTGTGGGTTCTCTAGAAACTTGATTAGGCTTGAAAACTCTGTATGCTATCCACTTGTCTAGTAGCACATCTAATTCTTTTGGAGTGCATGGTATTGGTGGGGGAGTATCGTATTCCCTCCCATCAGTCTTCCTTCTCCATTCGCCAGTAGATACTGCCATAGCTTGCGAAGCGTTTCTTTTGTCTGAACTTGGCTTCATGGATTGGCCAGTCTTTCTGGCCTTTTGCAACAACTTTGCAAACTGGGACATTTCTAATTTTTCCAGGACTGCCCTGTACTCCCTGATCATGTTTGTCATACACATTTCCACCAATGTTCTTTCTTTACAGTGATCATAGCAATCAAGTGTTATGTCTCTGAACCTTTTGATGTATTCCATCAAATCTTCGCCATTCGTTTGCTTGGTTGCTTGTAGGGTTGCAAGCGTTACTGTTTCTTCTCTGTGGAAGTGCTTAGTGCAAAATACGTCCACCATGTCATCCCAAGTTGGGATTGATCCTGGTTTTAGGCCGATGTACCAGGTGTATGCCCGGTCGCATAGCGATTTGGAAAACTCTCGAAGACATAAGTCTTCGCCTGTGGTGTAAGGGCCATGAGTATCAATGAACTTGCTCACGTGCTTAATTGCACTTCCCTTCCTGCCATCGTACTGTGCAAAGGTCCGCGGCTTATACCTCTTGGGGTACGGTTTGCTGAGTACCCTTAGTGGGTAAGGAGGCCTTCGTGCATAGAATCTCTCCTTAGGTGCTCTGGCTCTCTCTTGTTCTAGGAGAGCCACTACTTTGGCCATAGTGATGAAACATTGTTCCACATTCTGTGGGACACCTCCTGCTGGTGTCTCTTCTTTGTCTGCCTCATGTTCCGGGTCATGCTGGCTTCTTTTTTTCCTTTGTTTTGTCTGTTTTCAACTGACGGATTTCTTCCATTATTTGTTGCTGTAAGTGTTGTAGGGACTGCAAAACTTCAATGAAGATGTTGGCATTGTCAGTAGGGATTCTTGGCTGTGGCTAGCGTTCAGCCCCTATTCTGTTGGCACTTTCCACCTGGTTAGGCTGTTGTTGGTGAGGCGTTGTTGGCCTGGACTCTACTTGTGAGGGCACGACACTCATATTTCGCGTTGTTCTAGACTTTGGAGGCATTTGTTTGCGAGGGCTTCTGTCCCTATCTGCTTCTCAACTCCCCAGTGAAGTCGCCAATTTAATGTAGTGGGCCTTTTTGGTTATATCGGGCTAGACTGCCTTATACGGTGCTGGGCCCAAATATTCTGAGTAAAGGAGTTATGACTGGTCCAGCTGTAACTCAATTTGGTCCGGCTTATGCGCAAACTATGCCTCGTTCACCAAAAGCGCTCTTACGGCAGGCAGAGTCGTTTTAGATGAGTCGTGGCAGGCAGATATGATAATAATAAGACAAAAGAAAGTACTTTGACTTCTTAATTAAAGTGAAAAGATATTCCCTGATCAAGAAAAGATAATCACAGTTTAACAACAATTACTTTTATAAAGAAAACAAAGGGAATAAGTGGGTAGTATATGGGTTAATCAAAAGAAGAAAGAAATCAGATCAAATCTGATTCGCAGGACCAAAACCAGAGAGGGAAGAACATCTCTTCTCAAAGTGAATAATCTCCCAGGGAAAATCCTGCCGTGGAAATTAATCACTTTGAGGGAAATGAACCTGAATGGCTGGTGTACAAGAGAATTCTTTGTTTCTGGCAGAGAGCAGACTTTGAGAGGGAGAGAGGGAATCAACCTACTGGTGCATGCCTGCCGCTCTAACTCTCTATCTTTTTCTTTTCTTCTCTTCTAATATTCCCCTTTCTTATCTTTTTTTCTTTCTTCTATTTTTCTTAATACTTGTTTTCTATTCCCTAGTTTTTCAAGTTCCTCTACCATGGTCCTGGTGTGTCGTCCTCTATACACGGCAAGGGCCTCTTTTTATAGTACTTGTTATGACCGGGTTTTACTATTTTAGCCCTTAACCACCTTTGTCTAGTCTGGGTGTACTTGTCGACCACCACTAGTCCGTCTGTGTGCCACTCCCTATCACCAGACAAAAGAAAACTATTTTGTTTGTTTGTCTGCCGTGGCACCCTTCCCTGCTATGGTGTGGGTGCCTTCTCTCTCCCTATCCCTCATGGCATGCACCTAGTGGTTCCAACTCAGCTTTACTTCTTTTGGGTGGTATGTCATCCCAACAGGACACTTCCCCCAAAAGACCTTAAGCAGGAACCTCAGAATAAGTTTTTCCCCTCTTCCCACCGCAAACCACGCCCTCTTACCTCTGACCCATGACCTCACCGTGCCCTGTATTGGCTGGGTACAGGCTGGTGAGGTCTGGGCCTTGCGCGTGCCTCTCTTCCATGTATGTCCAAAATCTGTCTGCTGCTAATGCGTTTGCCGTGGTTCGTCTGCACAGTCTGCTGTCTGTTTTTGACTATTTTCTGGTTCCCCTTTCTTTTATGGCTTGCCCCATTTAAGGGCTGGGCCTTGCTTGACGGTGGGCTTTACCTTTCTTTAGCCCACCCTTTTTTTTGCTACCATCTCCTGTTTTACCACTCTATCATTCCTGCTGCGAAGTTGTTTGCCTCAATCCTACCGGGCCTCTTTGGGCCTGCCGTTTATTCTTCTCCCAATGGCCCAGTACGGCCATTGGTTCTTTTATTACATCAGTGGCGGGCTCCTAGGTCCTATTTCTTTTCTTTTGGGTGTCCCTAGCCCATTTGCTTTCCTTGGGCTTCCTTGGCCCTTTTATTAACTTTGCATTCCCATGGGCTTTTACTGTGTCCTTTGGGCTTCCCCGGCCCAATTGCATTATCCCTCATCATTGGGGCTCATAGGCTTGCCATTAACCCCTTACTTTCTTTGCTTTCATTACTTTGGGCCTACTGTGGCCCATTCTCACTTTTCCACATCATATATTACCCATGGTTTGCTTTTTTCTCTCTTTTCGGGCTCCTTGAAGCCCATTTACCCCTTAAGGCCCATTTGTTTATCTCATGGGCCTGTTATCCATTATTTTTGCCGCTTGGGCTTAATGAGTTTTCTATCTATTTACCAACTCTTTACTGTCCGCGTTGCTGGGCTTCTCCTTTCCACTTGGACTCCCAAAATGGCAATCAACACCGATCTAAACCGAGCATGCTCGAAAGACCCCTTCCTTGTACCGAAGATTGATCGGCTAGTAGATGAAACATACAGACACTCGAGGATGAGTTTCCTATTTGCTTTTCAGGGTTACCATCAGATTGCCTTGGTTGCTAAGGATTAAGAAAAGACAACGTTCATTTTTCTCGATGCTAACTATCATTACACTGTGATGCCATTTGGTCTGAAGAATGTTGGGGCTACTTATCAACGGATGATGACGAGGATGTTTTGAGATAAGATTGGGCGTACAGTGGAGGTATATTGACAATATGGTGGTGGAGAGTAAAAAGGAGTAGAGGCACATCGATGATCTTTAGGAAGTGTTTGAAGTACTCTAGCGACACAAGTTGCGTCTCAACGTCGACAAGTGCGCCTTTGGAGTGGGGGCTGGTAAGTTCCTCGGATATATGATTACTCACTGAGGAATAGAAGTTAATCCTGTTCAAATCAATGCTATAAAATGCCTCAAATCGCTGAGCAATCCAAAGGAAGTCCAGGTGTTGACTAGCATCCGCTAAACCGGTTCATTTCTAAGTTCGCAGACCAGTGCCATCCATTCTATCAGCTTCTGAAAAAATGAAAGGGATTCTAATGGACCGAGGAATGTGAAAAAGCCTTCTAAGATTTAAAGGAGTATTTAATGCAGGCACCAATGTTGTCGGCTCCAAAGCCCGGTGAGGATTTGTTCATGTATCTTTCGGTGTCCGAGCATGCCATAAGTGTTGAGGGATCAAGGTGTACAATAGCCAGTATATTACGTTAGCAAAACCCTGGTCGAGGCCGAGATAAGATATTTGCCCCTAGAGAAGTTGGTGTTAGACTTAGTGCATGCCACAAGGAAGTTGCCCCATTATTTTCAAACTCATACAGTTTACGTGCTGACCGAGTATCCCTTGCAGTCCTTGTTGAAGAGATCTGATTTCACGAGCAGGATAGCCAAGTGGGGAACCCAGTTGGGCTCTTTTGACATAAGGTATAGACCTAGAAGTTCAGTGAAAGGTCAAGTTCTTGCAGACTTTGTTGTATAATTTTCCTCGAGAAAAGAGGTGGAGATTGTTTGCCATGTGGAAGTCCAACCGTGGAGAGTATTTGTGGACGGTGTGTTTAGTGCACTGGGGGTTGGGGTAGGAATCTTTATTATCACGCCAGAGGGGATAAGGGTGGAACATTCCTTTAGGTTGGGCTTTAAGGCTTCCAATAATAAGGCTGAGTATGACGCCTTACTTACTGGACTAAGAGCTGTTTCGAATTTGGGTGCACGGGAAATGGAGGTTTACTCGAATTCTCGGTCGGTTTTTAATCAGGTGCAAGGAAGCTTTGAAGCCAAAGATCCCTGGATGATCGATTATTTATGATTAGTAAAGTAGACTATGAATCAGTTTCAGAAGGTAAAAGTCGTTCAAATTGCTAGGGAGCCGGCTAATCAAAGTGGAGGTGGTGACAAAACACAGTATTGATGCAAGGGTAAATGTTTTAATGGTAGCGGTATCTGAACCCTGCTGGCTAGATCCAATCATTGACTCTTTGGCTGAGGATTGATTACCAACTAATGGAAAAGAAGCAGGTACTGTACGTCGGGTAGTTGCTCGGTATTGGTTGTCAGCAGACCATAAACTGTACCGAAGGTCTTTCAGGGGATTGTATCTTCAATGCTTGCACCCCAGAAAGGTTAATGAGCTCTTGATTGAGCTCTATGAGGAGGTCTATGATAGTCATGTTGGGGAATGTTCATTGGTGCACCGAGCAATGACCCAGGAATTTTAGTGGCCACAAATGCACAAGGATGCTACCGAATAGGTTTGAAAGTGTAAGCAGTGTCAAAAGCATGCCCCTTTGATACATCAGCCAGCAGGGAGTTTAAACCTTACCAGTAGCCCATGGCCCATTGCACAGTAGAGGCTAGATATTATTGGTCCATTCCCTCGGGCTACAAGAAATCGAAGATTTGTTCTAGTAGCCGTGGACTACTTTACAAAATGGGTTGAGGTCGAGGCGCTAGCCAATATCTGGGATGTACACGTTAAGAAGTTTGTGTGGAGAAACATAATAACAAGATTTAGGGTGACAGAATCCCTGGTATCTGACAATGGGTTGCAGTTTGATAGTAAAGCCTTCCGAAAGTTCTGTAGTGACCTTGGTATTAAGAACAGATATTCCACCCCGGCGTATCCGAAGAGCAATGGCCAAGCCAAGGCTACTAACGAGGTGATTGTGAATGGGTTGAAGAAGAGATTGGAAGGCACGAAGGGAATGTGGGCCGAGGAGTTACCGAGTGTCTTATGGGTATACCGGACAACCCCTAAAAGATCCACAGGATAAACTTCATTTTCACTAACATACGGAGGGGAGGCGGTGATACCTACTGAAGTAAGCTTATGCAGTGCTTGGGTCTCAGGATTTGTCCCTGTCGAAAATGAAGAGCTAATGGTAAAGCAGTTAGACTCGTTAGAAGAATACTGGGAATCAGCAACCACAAGGTTGGCCGAGTATCAACAGAAGCTTGCTCGTCGATACAACAAGGATATCAAGAGTAGAGAGTTCAGTGCTGGAGATGTAGTGTTGGGGAAAGCAGTGGGGAATGCTCGAGATGCCAGTGCTGGAAAGTTAGTTCCAAATTGGGAGGGTTCGTACAGGGTTACTGCCATTGCTGGAACTGGGGGCGTATTACCTGAAGGATATGGATGAGAGGCCACTCCCCCATCCATGGAATGTTCAAAATTTACGAAGATTTTACCACTAACTGTAGGAGAAATTACAAGTTACATACAACTGTTGTGTAAAGAACAATGTTTATACGCGTAATATATAGAATTCGAATTACCATCCTTATCTTTATTTTATCTAAGGACAGAAACCTGTGCTCGGTTTGATCCTAGTCACCGAACAGGTGGAAAACTTATCTTTATTTTATTTATCTAAGGACAGAAACCTGTGCTCGGTTCAATCCTAGTCACCGAATAGGTGGAACCCTTATCTTTATTTTATCTTAGGACAGAAACCTGTGCTCGGTTCGATCCTGGTCATCGAACAGGTGGAAACCTTATCTTCATTTTTTCTTAAGGACAGGGGCCTGTTTAATTTGGTCATGGTTGTCAACCGAGCAAGAGCATTACTTATTCAGGTAAGTTGAGAACGGAAGCCTGGTTAAGGGTGGCAATTCGTGTTTGCGTGTCTGGTTTGTGTCGGGTTGAGCTGTAAGTATTATGTTATATGGGTCAACCCGAACCCAACCTGTTTAATAAACGGGTCAGGATTTCTCAACCCTAACATGACTTGTTTATTAAACAGGTAACCCGACACGACACGTTTAACCCGTTTAATTAGTAGGTCATATTAGGGTTGACACAAATGACCTGTTAATAACTTGTTTGAATAATAAATCCTAACTGACTCAAACAACCTGTTTAATTAATAGGTTAAACTTAACCTGAATAACCTGTTATCAACTCTCATATATCTAAAATTATAATTCAACCATAAATCAAGTAGTAAAATTTCAAATAATAACGAAAGCAAATATTCTTTCATTCCTTCAAAATAAAATTACTACTCCAAAAGGTTCCAACCTCCATACAATGAAATTCAATAATATGTCAAAGTTCCATAATAAAAAAAAAAAAAACCAAAATTATTACAATGCATCCAAGTGCCATATAAAAAACTTTAAAGACATTACATATTAAGAAATTAAAAACCATAATGATTACATATATGGCATATCAAAATATCCATGATCACAAAATCTAAGTCCAAACATCCAAGTGCCATATCAAAAAGTAAAAGTCATCATTGATTAAGGGACTGGATCCATGGAGGGTTCCATTGAAGAGGTGTCTTCCTTGTGCTCATCTTTATTGATATTCATGTTCATTATATCTTCAATGAGCTCTTCCAATTGTGATTGTGCAAGTTCTACATTGTGAGGGTCCTTTTTTGGACAGTGTCCAGGCCTAAGTTGAAGCAAGGACCCTGGGCCTTTGAGTTGTTGTTTAAAGGGACTAGGCTTGGTTCACCGCAGCTAAATGGGTTGTTTACAAACCAAGTGGTGCATAGAGCAAGAATCCTACAATACGTACATACTAGCAAGCAAGAATATATATATGTATTGAACAACAAGAAACAGTACATGAACAATGTAATAAAGAGAGAGACAAATATATTGTTAAGGATCCTTAAAACACTATGAAATATTTCATTACTTTCTTTAGTTGTAAATCACAATGTGCTCACTAAGACGTGTTACAAGGTCCAAATAAGCTCAAAAATTACAGACTTAGATGACTATCTAAGCCTTTAAGACTTGCAAAGTTTGAATCCCTTTGAATCCAAGTATGTTCTATAATGGCTGTTTTGGGATACCGGGTGATATTTCTCTTTCTTTTACTACTTTCTTTAAGTTTTTGACAGAGTTTTCTTAATGATTCTGTTATGATTCACTATTGTTGAATGCCCCTTCAATGTTGGTTCCTTCTCCCTTTTATAGCGTCATTCTAGGGTTCTAGGGTACCACTGATTCCCCTCTTCTGCTCCCCTGGGTACTAGAGCCCACGTTGTGCCAGCCACTCTGATGACTGGTCATTTCCTTGTTTCTTATAGTTTTCTTCTTTTGGTGCTGTTTCCCTAAAATTTTATTGTTGACTTTCCATTCTGGGGTGTCCTTAGAGGACTGACCTTCAATCTCTCTTCCCTCAAGGCTTCTAAACCTTACCTTTTCAGACTCAGCTTTTTGGCTGTCCTTCTTTTTGTCATTTTTCTCAGGTGAGCCAAATCCATTCCTGCCAGGTTGAAGATTTTCCCGGCTACTTCTCTTTATAGTTCTTCTTTTTGGGTTGCCCGAGGTACTAGCCCCTTGTTCATGAATTGTTACTCTCCAAGCCTTCTGGTTCCTTTCTGCATCATTAGGTGATTGAGAAAGACGTATCTGTCCTTCGTTCCTTGTGTTTCTTGGTGCTCTTTTTGAACTGTCTCAATCTCATCCTAGCTATGTTGTACGTTCCGAGGATCCCGAGCCTTAGGCAACCTCTGGGTATCTCGGCCCATTTCTTCCTACTGGACTTCCTTTGATTTTCTGATCTTGACAGGCTGGGCTTTTTCCCTTTCTTCCCTTCGTTTCATGGGCCCTAAGGCCTGCCCTTTCATGGGTTTTGGGGTTTAAATCTTTTTTAATGGATTTGGGCCATCCTTTTCTCTTGTGGTGAGCTCAACCCTTCTATATGAGGTTCACCCACTGTGCTATTTTGGGCCTTGGTGTTATAACTTTTTAGACCTCAACATTTAGCCCCCCAAGCTCGTGGGTTGCCTGCAGCCCACGCGTGAGTAAATTAGAGCTTTAATTTCTATAGGACTTCCTTTTTCATTATTTTAATTAACTTCAGGGTTCCCCTTTTCCTCCCTTTAGGATCCTAACTTTCCCACTACTTTTGGGTATCCTAGTCTTCTTTGCGTGTTGTACTTCCTTCTTCTTCTTCTTTTTGTAACCCCCCTTTACACGAGACGTGGCAGTTGAATGTTAGAGTAAAAAACTTCCTCTGCCCACTTTCCATGTTCCTCGTAACTCCCATTAATAACAGCCAATTAACTCTCCTCTTTAAAATTAAATTTTGGCAACTGGCGCACCTTTCCATACATCGTCTTCCCCAACTACTCTTTGCACCATTATTACAGCCAATTCATATTTTCCTTTCACTTTCCAGAGTCCTCTATTCCCAAGCTTATCTCCTTCTTTCCAATTTAGTTTGCTTCTCTGTTTTCTTCTTCTAGTCTTCGCTCCTTTGACTTTCCTATTTCCCAGTACATTTGTTGTTCTATAGCTTCTTCTTCCTCACGAAAAAGGAGGGAGCGTACTCCCAATCCTTTTGAGGGTGAGAGTTCTTCTAGGTCTACTCAGGGTGAATCACAAGGGGTTATGGAGCGCCCAACTTTACCTTTATGGGACCCCTGGTACACCCCCAGCCTGTTCTTTCCTTTGGTGTCTCACGGTGAGGCCTCTCCTTCCCCTCATACTTGGGTGTTCTTTGGTCAGTCTGGTTTTGCCAGTTCCGCCTAGGTTCCGGATCCAAGAGAGGTTTTAGATCTCCAAATTAGGCGAGGATCTCGAGAGGCAATTCCTATTTTCTTTGACTTCGTTCCTGGGAAAATCACCGTCAGGCCCATCTGGGTGGACAAGGAACTTTTCGATGGGGAATTTGTTGGTTGTTTGGAGTGTGAAGGAATCCTGAAAGCAGTGGCGATTTCTAGGAACCTTGAAGGTTTTAGAGATGCCAAGGGCCTCAGACACTTGGTACGCCATTGGCGCCCTTCCCTTCATACCTTATTCTTTTCTGTTGTTGAGCTTATGATCACCTTGGAGGACGTGGTCAATAACTTCCTACTCCCGGTGTTTGGAGATGAGAATCCTTTTGATATTAGTCTTTCTGACGAGGATCTCGAAGTGGAAGAAAAATTATTCAGTCATTTTGGTAGGCGTATTGCTGCTCCTGGTGGGAAACTGGCCAGAATGGGCAAGTGGGTTTTGAATCTTTCGCGAGAAAAGGACAAGGCAGTCAGGCGAGCTGGGTTCCTGGCACTCTGGCTTAGTAAGTTTCTGTTCAGTGAGTTCCCCAGGTACGAGGTTAAGTCTGTTTTCTTCCCATTAGCAATTAAATAGGCCCGGGGTGCTCAGTATCCCCTAGCCCCCATGCTCTTAGGTCATGTTTACTCTCAATTGGATCTACTTCATGGAGATGAAGTTGAATGCGATTCTTGTTATGCTATCACCTCGTCCTTCCATTGTGCCATTCTCCAGGTATTCATGTGGGACCGTTCTCCTGTGTGGTAGTTCTACTGATAGTCACCCCATCATTTTTCGTTGGGCTAGTTTGAAAGGTGGCGGCCTTAATTTGGTTGAGTTATTTGATCAGGCAGGGCACTTAAGTTGGCGTTCTCCCCAGGAGTTTAGCCCTGGGTTTACCTGTGAGTCTGTAATAGCTTCTTTTCTCAATTCTCCAGGGAATACCTTTGATCTATGTTGTGGTGATGAAGGCAGTTTGGCCTATTTGGCTTGTGTTAGTCCCATATGGCTTCCAGTGCCCTATTCGAGTGGCCCCAGGTACACCCACTACTCAGGACACCAGGTACTTCGGCAGTTTGGCTTTGATCAGGACATCCCACCCGTGTTTAAAGATTAGTACCTTTTATCCCTTCTCTGGACCCGTTCCTAAGGCTTCAGGCTTTCTCTTATTGGTCGTGGAGGAGTTCTCAATTTGTTGTGCCTAACTCCCAAAGGGGAGTCTTTGCTTCCAGTGGTTTTGCCAGCTACTGGAGAAGAGTTCAGAAATCTTTCTCTGATTATGTTGGTTCTGGCAAGATTGGGAGAGTTCCCAATCCTAATATTCTCTCTGCTCCTACTTCCAACAGGCGCCTGTCCCTCCCTACTGCTGGCATTGTATCTACTACCATAAGTAGCAAGACAGGATTTGTAGAGTGCCATACTTCTAGGGGTGGTTGGGTGTGTTATGCGCAGGACTTTCCGGAGACCTGGTCAGGGTGTGACCTTATTGTTGGTACCTCCACTGGTGTGCCAATTAAAAGAGGGGCAGTAAAGGCAATTGGTTCTGCCACTCTCATAGGCAAATATGCAGAGAAGAAGATCAAATAGGAAAAGGTTAAAAGAGCTGAGCTTGAAGAAAGTACTGAAGGTATTGAGACTAAGAAGAGGAAGACTGCAAGATCTCAAAAACAGCTAGTAATTTTTGAGGAACCCGAGAGAGTGAGCCCTCTTACAGTTGGAAAGGAAGTTAACCATCCCTCAATTCCAAGGAGTTGAGTGAAGACTAAGGTAGAGTCTTCTCTCTCTCAGGTTCTTGTGAGTTCCTCAGCCCAGGTTTCTTTGGGGTCCTTTGATTTTGTATCCAATCTCCTTTAGGACCCTCTAGGCGTACTTGTAGTAAACAAAAGACCATTGGAGACTCTGTAGAGAAAGAGAAGGGCAAGGCCTCTTTCCTTCTTCTCTCTTTTATTTTACTGTAGCTTATTATTGTTGTTGGAGTGTCTTTCCCTTTCTCTTTTAACTGATGAATGGTTATTTCTTCCTTGCAGTCTAAACACAAGTCAGACCCCAAGAGAGGCAGGAGTCAGTTGTCTGGTGATGATGTGGTATGACCCTCTTCTATTCGTGCCTTCTTCTATTTACTTCCATCCTTCTCTGGTGCTGTGTACTTATGCATTTTGTGATGTTCTGTCACTTGTTTTTCTTTTTCTTTTGCAGGTAGAGGTACCTCCTCCCACAACTGGTGGGACTTTGGTGGAAACAGTGATTGCAGCTCTCTTTGCTATTACCTAGGTATGGATGAGGAGCCCTCTAGTGGTGGTGTGACTGAGGAGGTTGGGCAGTCAATGCAGGGTGTCCAGCCCATTCTGCCTTCTGCGCCCCTGGCTACTTAGGACCCTAAAGCTTTCCAGCCTCCTATTTCCCAAGATCCCCAGCCCGTGTAGACTTTTAGTCCTACCAAAACTGTGTCATTTGAACCTGTGACTGAACTTGTGTTAAGTAAAGAACCCTTGGGGGGCGCGTCTCCATCCATACAAGCAGGTGAGCCTCATTCACCCCTTATAAATATGCTTAACCTTTTTTTTTTTTTTTTTTAGAGTTCCCATTTTCTCTTCCCCTTTTAGGTCAAACCAGTGCTCGATCTACCCCTGAGGTCGCCTCTTCCTTGGAATCAAAGGGTTCTGAAGGTGCGTGTTGTTCACCTTTGTTATGCTTCCTCTATTTCCCCCTTTTTTTATGCTTCTCCCTTACCTTTTCCTTCTCTGGCGAAGCCCCCAGTGTCCTTACCTTCCTCCTCTTCCTTGGAATCAGAGGGTTCTAAAGGTGCGTGTTGTTCACCTTTGTTGTGCTTCCTCTATTTCCCCCATTTTTTATGCTTCTCCTTTACATTTTCCTTCTATGGCGAAGCCCCTAGTGTCCTTACCTTCCTTTAGCCATTTTGCCAATGTTTCCTCACCCTTTCTTCAACGTGCTGTACATTCTTTCACAGAGTTTTCTAAGAAATCAGAGGAGCAAGAGGAGGAAGCTCTACCACAGGATGCTGATACTATTTTTTTTTTCTTTTTTTCTTTACTTTTCTCACCTTACATTCCTTCCTTGGTTCTTTCCCCATTTTTGAATTTTGTCTGCTTTTGCAAGTGTTGACACAGGTATAAAGGGTCCTGAGTTCATAGTTCCTGAGGTAGTTATGGAAACTGCTCCTGACGTCCAGGTTGCTAAATCTCAAGCAGGGACCCCCCCAACCATCTAGAGGGTTGAAAGCTCCCTAATCCCTTCGAGTGAAGATACAACAATGGGGGAGGCTCCAGAGGTGACTGTTTCAGATCCTAGCTCAGGGCTTCCTACTTTCCTGGCCCGTTTTGATCTTCTAGAGTTCAACAACCTCCCTACAACCCATTTTTATCGCTTTGGACCTCCTTATGGTAACTTCCTGCGCTTCTCTGTGCCTGTGGAGGGTCTACCATTGCTGGAAGGGTTGTTCAAGATCCATGGAGACTTTACCGGTGGGTTTAGGGGAGGTGTATTTCTAGGCAATATTCTGATGGAGCTGCTATGTGCTGTGTTGATCTCTTTGAGGGATTCCTCTCTTGACTCCTTATCTGAAGAAAAACTTTTGGAATGGAGGGGCATGGTGCAGGATCTTATAGAGGCAAAATTCAATCTGTCCTTCTTGCTGGAGCATTTGCGTTCACTGGCCCATGTGTTATTCTAGAGGCAAGCTTCCAGGAGTCTAGATGCTGAAATCGCTGCTGCTGAGGAGGCTTTAGCTCGTGCTCACAAAGTTTTGCAAGACTTGAAGGTTAAAAGGCAGTGAGTTCTCTCTTCCCCAGTTGTTCCTGCTATTTCTCTAGACAGCTCCTTGCTGACTGGCCTTATTCCTTAGCCTTTTTTTTTTAGCTAGTTTAGATATTTATATATATTTTAGACAATTTGGGTTGTATAAGTTCTATCTCTTTCTGTTGGACACTATTTCCCATTTTTTGTGATACAGATTTGTATATATTTTTTTAAAGACTACTTCTAATGTGGATCCATTCTTTTTTTTTTTGTTTAATGCTTTTCTCATTTTTTTTTTTTTTTTTTTTTTGCACTGAGTCTTGGGCCATGATCCTTACAAGTTTTGCTGTGGGCCTTGGATCAGGTACCCTGGTGGTTGTTTTGATGCGTAGGTATTGAACTGGGTACATTAGACGCTCTCTCTCTCTCTCTCTCTCTCTCTCTCTCTCTCTCTCTCTCTCTCTCTCTTTAAAAAGTCCCAGGTCATGAACCAGGTAGATCCCTTTTGTCAAGTACTAGGCTAGGTATCCCGGGCACTTGCTCTTGCTCGTGGTCCCAGGTCATGCACTTTGAACTAATTGTGGTGTGAGTCCTGGGTCATGTGTTAAGGTTTTTCTCTTGCATTGGCCCAGGTGCCCTCCCAAATCTGTCCATATTTGAGCTTTGTAATATTTAATTTAGCTGTAGCTTAAAGGAAAATAAAAGTAAATTTCATTGAATCAAAGCAAAGTTGCCATCTAAGGAACACAAAAAGGATTGCCACAGATAGTAAGGATCACAGAATTTCCTTCTACCATGGGTTCCTAAACAAAAGGTACTTTGAACAAAATTCATAATAAAAAGTAAAGAACGATGAAACATTTAGCAGGTTGGAGAGTTGGCAAAAAGGCCTTGGTGTACTGAGGTCTTTCCCTTTTCATGCGTAGTACTGTTTCAGCCACTTCCCATTTATGGGATCTGTCAGGACTGTCCCATCTTCCTTTGTGAGGTAGTAATGCCCACTATCATGGGCTTTTCTGATGATGTAGGGTCCTTCCCATTTTAGGGCAAATTTGAAGGGTCTTGGGAGGTTTCTCCTTACATGCTCTGCTATTCTCAACACCAACTACCCCTCAGTGAAGGCCCTTGGGTGTATAGTCTGTGCATATGCTTTAGCCATCCCCTACTGGTATCTCTGGCTTCTTCTTCTGGCTACTTCTCTTTCTTCCTTTAGCCCCTCTAGATCTGCCAACCTGCTTTCATTATTTGTGTCCTCGGTGTCTTCTTGGTTTTCTTCAAGCACTACTCTTGGCGTAAGGACAACTAGCTCCATGGGGCTAATGGCTTCTGTCCCATAAACTGGGGAGAATGGTGAGAATCCCGTGGCTGTCTTTACTGAGCTCTTGCATGCCTAGAGTACATTTTCCAAGTGATCACTCTATTTTCCCCCATACTCGTGTTTCATTTTTTTAAGGATCTTCAGCATCACCTTGTTAGTGGCTTCAGCCTGACCATTTCCTTGTGGTTAGTATGGTGTAGACCTTCCATGCTTGATGTAATATGCTTCAGTCAGGTTCTTCATGTCTTTGTTTATGAATGGGGTCCCATGGTCACTGATCAGCCTCTTGGTAATCCCGAACCTTGTAATGATGTGCCCTCGAATGAAGTTTACCATGGCTGCTCCAATGGCCTTTTTCAAACGGATAGCTTCTACTCATTTTTAAAAGTACTTAGTGGCTGCCAGGATCCAAATGTAACCATTGGAAGGAGAGTTTATGGGCCCTATAAGATCAAGCCCCCAAGTGTGGAAAGGCCATGATGTCCTCATATCTTACAGCACATTTGGATGAGTGTGGATTGCATCTCCAAGTACTTGGCATGCATGACACATTTTAACCAACTCCTCGGAGTCCTTTTTCATTGTTGGCCAAAAGTACCCCAATAGTAACAATTGCTTGTAGAGTCTTCTTTTCCCTAGGTGACTTCCACAATCACTAGAATAGACTTCCCTAACTACTTATCTGGTTTCCCTTGGCCCCAGGCATCTCAAGGGATCCCTGCTATATCCTCTTTTGAATAGGATCCCATTTTGTAAGAAATATCTGACTACCAGTTTCTTGAGCTGGTGTGCCAATGTCCTGTCAGTTGGTAGGATCCCTTGAGCCAAGTAAAAAACCAAAATTATTACATGGCATCCAAGTGCCATATAAAAAACTTTAAAGACATTACATATTAAGAAATTAAAAACCAGAATGATTACATACATGGCATATCAAAATATCCATGATGGCAAAATTTAAGTCCAAACATCCAAGTGCCATATCAAAAAGTAAAAGTCGTCATTGATTAAAGGACTGGATCCATTGAGGGTTCCATTGAAGAGGTGTCTTCCTTGTGCTCATCTTTATTGATATTAATGTTCATTATATCTTCAGTGAGCTCTTCCAATTGTGATTGTGCAAGTTCTACATTGTGAGGGTCCTTTTTTGGACAGTGTCCAGGCCCAAGTTGAAGCAAGGACCCTGGGCCTTTGAGTTGTTGTTTAAAGGGACTAGGCTTGGTTCACCGCAGCTAAATAGGCTGTTTACAAACCAAGTGGTGCATAGAGCAAGAATCCTACAATACGTACATACTAGCAAGCAAGAATATATATGTATTGAATAGCAAGAAACAATAAAGGAACAATGTAATAAAGAGAGAGACAAATATATTGTTAAGGCTCTTTAAAACACTATGAAATATTTCATTACTTTCTTTAGTTGTAAATCACAATGTGCTCACTAAGACGTGTTACAAGGTCCAAATAAGCTCAAAAATTACAGACTTAGATGGCTATCTAAGCCTCTAAGACTTGCAAAGTTTGAATCCCTTTAAATCTAAGTATGTTCTATAGTGGCTGTTTTGGGATGTTGGGCGATATTTCACTTTCTTTTACTACTTTCTTTGAGTTTTTGACAAAGTTTTCTTAATGATTCTATTATGATTCACTATTGCTGAATGCCCCTTCAATGTTGGTTGCTTTTCCCTTTTATAGCGTCATTCTAGGGTTCTGGGGTACCACTAATTCCCCTCCTCTGCTTTCCTGGGTACTAGAGCCCCCATTGTGCCAGCCATTCTGATGATTGGTCCTTTCCTTGTTTCTCATAGTTTTCTTCTTTTGGTGTTGTTTCCCTAAAAGCTTCTTGCTGACTTTCCATTCTAGGGTGTCCTTAGAGGGCTTACCTCCAATCTCTCTTCCCTCAAGGCTTCTAAACCTTACCTTTTCAAACTCGGCTTTTTGGCTGTCCTTCTTTTTGTCATTTTTCCCAGGTGAGTCGAATCCATTCCTGCCAGTTTTAAGGTTTTCCCGGCTACTTCTCTTTATAGTTCTTTCTGGGTTGCTCGAGGTACCAGCCCTTTGTTTATGAATTGTTACTCTCTAAGCCTTCTAGTTCCTTTCTGCATCATTAGGTGATTGAGAAGGACGTATCTGTCCTTTGTTCCCTATGTTTCTTGGTGCTCTTTTTGAATTGTCTCAATCTCATCCTATCTGTGCTGTACGTCTTGAGGATCTCAAGCCCCTAGCAACCTCTAGGTATCCCGACCCAGTTCTTCCCACTGGACTTCCTTTGATTTTCTGATCTTGACAGGCTGGGCTTTTTTCCTTTCTTCCCTTCGTTTCATGGGCTCTAAGGCTTGTCCTTTCACGGGTTCTAGGGTTTAAATCTTTTTTAATGGACTTGGGCCATCCTTTTCTCTTGTGGTGAGCTCAACCCTTTTATATGGGGTTCACCCACTGTGCTATTTTGGACCTTGGTGTTATAACTTTTTAGACCTCAACATACATCAAAAAATTTAATGAAACATTAAAAACTTATCAAAGCATTATATATAAGAAATTTAGAAACTGTGGATAATCAAGCAATTGAATCAATTAAATTAATAATAGTCATTCGCATAGTAGTAATTATTGGTAATGAACTTGTGATGTCTACCAAGTCTGCCAAAACAACATCTATAAACAAATGTATTCTGCCAAAACAACATCTATACAGCAATTTATATCCACGGGAAACTAAGACCTTGTTTGATTGTTCTATACTACTATTTGACATTTTATGGAAATGAAGGTATCATATCATATACTAAATTACATAAAAACAAAACAAAATTAAAACCTATTAGAACCCAACCAAAATTTCTAGTAGGTTTCTCTAACTTACTGTTATAGTGTTATACAAGACCAATGAAAAGGGCATTAACAATAACATTTTCATTTAACATGAACATAGAAGAAAAAGTTGATTAGGCCAATATTCATTCTTTCCTTAATCTGTAAGTTCACTGGAGATTGGGTTATAAGTTGTTGCCATGACTCATAACGTCAATCAAACCTTGCTGCCATGATTCATAACGTATATCAGACCATAAAATGGGTAGTGGAGTAGAACATTGAAAGGGAAAATGAAGCATTCTACCGGATTTATCATCAAAATGAAATTTGACTTTTAAAGATAATAGTATGGAATGTTGTTTGCACTGAAGCATAATCAGGTGAATCATCTCACCTAAGACAAAGTTTCCCATTTATATCTATCCTATAATTAGAGTTTTTTTTTTTTTAAATCATCATAAAGCTTAAAACTCATTCAGCCAACATGTAAATAAAAAATACATTACCTATATCTGCATATAACCAATCTCTTGTACAAACCAATGCCTCCACAACATCAGGCTTAAGTGCACTCCTAAATTAATCAATGACTCGTCCCCCAACACTAAAAGTGGATTAAGAAGCAACCGTAGAAATAGGAATGCTAAAAATATCACGAGCCATGGCAGCAAATTCTGGATACCGAAATTCATTTCCTTTACAAAAAGCTAGTATGTCTAGTTTTGCATTCCTATCCACTCTTGGTTCATCCAAGTAGAGCTCCAGTTGTGTTTTTTGTGCTTGCCTACCCACATCCATACTATGAAAGGAATCAAATTCCTACATATAAAAACAATATAATAAATGTTAATCTAAGTAGAATATAAATGTCATAATATAAATTAAAAAAAAAAAGAATAATAAAAAATAACATACTTGCATCATAGACAAAGATCCTTCATTAGCATACTGTTCTTCAGTTTCTTGAGTAGCTTGACCAGCCATTCTGGAAGATGTTGAAGGTGTGGGAATATTACTCACATATTCTCCAAACAAAGCAAATAATTTTTCATGAACCTTCCAATATTGGAGTGAACTAACATACCCATAAAGCTTTTGAAAGCACCAATCAATAAAATGCAGCTTATACCTAGGGTCCAAGACCACTGCTATGGCCAACACAACACTAAACTCTATCCAATACTTCTCAAATTTCACAAGCATTTGATCTGCCATTTTTCTCATATACTCATCCTCACTATCACTTTCTTTCTTCAAGGTAAAATAAACAATAAAAACTTGTGGAAAATACAAGTTAGCTGTTAGATATTTTGTGCCAAAAAAGACTAATGTAGCATCATAAAAAACAGCCAAGAACTTCTTAATTTTTTTTGCCTTTTTCCACTCATCAACAGCAGGACAATGCTTAAAATTATAGTCAGTTAACTCTAGGTGTTGAAAAGCACGCCGATAATAGAGAGCACTTTGAAGCATTAAAAATGTAGAATTCCATCTTGTAGGCACATCTTGCCTTAAACTTTTCTTACCATCCAAATCCATTTGTTTAACAAATTCATAAAAACTTTTTTTTCCTCCCTTGTGATCCTCTTACATACTTAATGCTTTCATGAATTTTTTGGACAACAAGGGAGAATATGAGCACAACAATGAAGATGAAAAAATTCACCATTACAAACAAGTGCTTTCTTATTTATCAATTGAGTTCTTAGCATGTCAATGGAAACATCATTGGAAGAAGCATTGTCCAATGTCACACAAAAATCTTATTCTCAATACCCCACATAGATAGCAATTTATAGACCTTTTCAAACAAAGACACACCATTATATGGTGGTGGCATATGACAAAAGTTCAACACTCTTTTCTGAAAGACCTAATTAGCATCAATAAAATGAGCTGTAACACACATATAACCATCAGTAGCTATAGAAGTCCATAAATCAGATGTCAAATAAACTCTACCAGGAGCAGATGTCAAGACAGATTTCATCCTTTCTTTTTCCCTCTTATACATCTTAACCAAATCATTCTTAGCAGTATTTCTAGAGATATTAGGGACATCAACACAAAAGTAAGAAAAATTTGCCCGTATACCAACATACTCAACAAACCGGAAAGCTAATTCATGCATTGTAATATCAGCACATAACAACTCCCTAAATTTTGCAGGATCAAATTTTGGTGAACTTACAGACATTGCATTTTGGCCAAGTATAAGCTGGCCAACATCCCTTGTGTCTTTTCTTGGACATACATACAAATGGCGCTTCAAATTTCCTGTACCGTATGCTCTAGCAGCAATATATTCCTTTCCACACTTCTTGCATTTACATGTAGGCTTTTCTTCATCTTTTATAGGATGCGGCTCAAAGAAACTCCAAACATATGAAGTCCTCCTCCTTATGTTGTCTTTGTTATTTGTCTTATTCTTAGATTTAGTCTTAGCCTTCTTTGGCGGAGGAAGTTTAGCCACTTCATCAAGTTCATCTTCTAAGTCAATGTCCTCTTCTTCATACTTAATTTCAATAGGTATCATCTCATCACTTTCCATCTAGGCCAATTTAAAGAAAAATTATTGATTAGAAATTTAGTAATTCTAAGATGACAAAAACAAATAAACTTGAAAAGAAATCATAAAGAACGACAAATAAATTTAAAATCAACAAAACAAACAAACAAATCTACTATGCCTATTAGTACTAAACAATCAACATTACAGTGATTAACACAAAATACAAATTGATCTTCAATTATTTTATTTTAAGATAATTAAAACAGAAAATACTTGAAAAGAAATTAGAGAGTAAGACAGATTATTTTAAAATCAAAAAAGAGAGAAACATGTCTACTTTTTTTTTTTTTTTTATCAATAAACAGATCTCCCATTAGTACTAAAAATCAGCAGTATGGTGATTAAAACAAAAAAACAAATGGATTTTTCTGCAATCTGTTTTTCTACACAGTTTTTTTTTTTTGTGTCTATTTTTCTGCACAGTTTTTCTACTGTGTTTGTTTTTCTGCAATATCAATTTTTGCAGTGTTGTTTTCTACAGAAATAGGTCTGATTTCCCCTATATCTGATTCTTATGTACTGTTTATTATCTTGTTTGTTTTCTGCAGTATATGGTTCTTATGTACTGATTATTATACTTAATGTAATAAAATTTCTATTTTCTATTTTAAAAAAGAGAAAATAATCAACATGATAGTGATTAACAAAATAAAGGAACAGATCTACAATTATTTTATTTTAAGATGATAGATACAAAGAAACTTGAAAATAAATCAGAGCAAGACCCAATTATTTTAAAATCAACAAAAAACAAGTCTACAATTATTAGCACTAAACAATCAACATGACAATGATTAACACAATAAAAAAGATCTACAATTATTGAAAATTTCATTAGTAAGAAAACAAAACAAAAATATATAACGTATATACCTTGCTAGTGGATTCGGTGGTTGAAAGCTGAAGAAAGAGAACCGGTGAAGCTGTGAAGTCATGAAGAAGAATAGAGAGCAGAGAGGCCAGTTTTAAGGAGAAGAGAAACTAAAAGGGTTAGCTAGGGATTTGAGGGGAAGAGAGAGTAGAGGATTGAGAGACATGGGAAGACTAGGGTTTTGATTTTATATTGTAGATTCAATGTATCTGTAGAAGTGTACAGAGGATCAGTTGGAGTTTTAAGGAGAAGAAGAAGAGTCGGAGACATAGAGTAAAGACTGACAATGAAAACAAAGAGACAATAGATGGAGAGAGGCGTGAGGTTAGGTTCTGACTCAAGAGAAGAGATGATAGATAAGCTTATATACCTAGGTTATAAGGGTAAAATGGTAAAATTACATTTATAAGCTAATCAGGTCAAATGGGTTAAACATGTTAAACACGAACACAACCCGTTTAATAAACGGGTCAGCCGTGTCAACCCGAATATGACCCGAACCCGTTTAGCCTCAACCCATGACTTGTTTATAAACGGGTTAGTCGTGTCAGGTTCGCAGGTCGTGTCGAATTTTGCCACCGTTAAGCCCGGTTAGGTTATATCCTAACCATCTACCAGATGCACACCTTAACTCGGTTACATGATATATATAAATGAACAGATTAAAACTATAGCAGAAATAATTTAACTCCCACACAAAGAAATAAAAAAAAAAAAATTTGTAAAAAAAAATGAATTTAATGTCTTGTCACCCCATCCCAGTGACTATAAGTAAATTAAGAAAAGTGAACAGAAAACCAAGGTAAAAAAGAAAAAGAAGAAAGAATGTCTTGTCACCACATCCCGGTGACCATAAGTAAACATACTAGAGCAAATATAATAAAATAAAGATTAAGTATGAAGTAAAAAGATTTCTTTGTCTTCTTCAAGCCGCTGGGCCCTCAAGCTGAGATGGAACAGTATCCATGGTAGGTTGAGATGAAACATCCATGGCAGGCTAGGTAACAAGGTCTGGAGGTGGTGATGGGATTATGTGCGGCACGACATCTAGGTTGTTGGTGATTTCAAGATCAACCAACTCCACATGAAAGTCAATTTCTTGCACCAATTCCTTCATGCTGGGAGTGTCTTCTTCTTTTTCAGCGCCAGTGGGATTTTGAACTGGGGGAGGAAGCTCCGGGAAGGGTATTTGCTCGGAGTTCCCCAACGGGGAATCATCGGGCACCCCCATCACTTGCAGAGCGACTATCCACCCTTCACCAAACCCATGTCGCCATGATTGGTGAACAATTGGTTCCACGGAGTCCTCAACATTCGCGAAGCCTACATTGTACCAATTGTCCTCACAGGCATCCAAGGCTGCCTTTAGCTTGGCAATTTCGTTGGCCTGTGACAAATTCAGACTCTCCGCTTTAGCCAACTTGAGCTCTGTTCCCCCCAGCTTCACATCCATCTTTGTTAGCTTCTTCTCTGTCAGTACCTAGGCCCTCTTAGCCTCCCGTACTCTCTTTTCGGCATCCTCTGCAACCTTACCCTTATCCTTTGTCATGGCCTCAGCAACATCCTTTAAGGCCTTTTCTCGGTCAGCCTCCTCGGCAGCTTCCTTCAATCGATCTTCAATTATGTAAGCCAATTATGCTGCCTGTTACCACAATAACGATAAACATGAAAAGGAAAAATACAAGTATATTCTTGCAACAGAAGAAGAATAAAATGTTTTACCACGATTGTGTGCCACTGCAACCGAGTAGCTAAGGATTCATCAGTGCCGCCCGAGAAAAAGTGCACGTCCTCAGGAAGTTAAAGGCCTTGCCCCAGACTTCTGGCGACCCGGCCGCCCTCATCTTGAGCCCAGCTTCTAACACTGGTCGTCACTAGAAGAGGCTCATTCCCAAGCCTAAAGATTTTCTACCACCCCACAGCCGGGCAAGAAGAGGAAGATGCCACGTTGGACTCGACCTGCACAGTTGGGCAAGCGCCACCAATGGGCTTCCGAATAACTATGCCACCCAATGCCGAAGTCGGGGGAGTTCTCGAGGGAGCATCCCTTAATACTCTTGGTGGTTGGTTAGCGGTGCACTGCCTTTTTTGAGTGCGGGTGGCCAGAGGAGGCTGGTTCCTGCCCTGAGTTTGTTGTTGTTACGCAACTAGGCGGGCATTGGGAAAAAACCAGCCAATAGTCATTGTCCTTTTGACTACCATCTCGCCCTCACCTTGTTCGGTTTCTGCTTCAGAAGAGTTTACTAACTCAGCTGCTGCTTGATCGACTGGCTAAACTTCAGCTCGGGGCTCCTCAACAGGTCTGTGAATAGCCCGACCTTGGAAGACAGAGTTTGCTGAGGCATCCCTCACAGGTACTAGTGATTCTACCCTAACTAACTGGGGGCCAAGATCCCAAGCTTCGCCCATTGTTAGACTAGGAGGAAGGAAATATGGATGTCGTATGTCAATGTATGACAAAAGGGGGGCTGTCCACCAAAAGAGCTTGCCTGAAAGGTTGCCAGGTAGAGTAAACTGGAGTGCAACTAAGTATGAGATGGGATGCCCGGAGCTGTCCATCAAAATTAACGAAGATTTCTGACCGGAGCACAAAATTTAGATCCCTCACGTTTACAACTTTGATGTCTGGCTTAAACCTCTTGCCCTTTGCATTAAAGTAAAACGAAAATTGGTTAGTACATTTAAATAATAATAAAAATGAGCAGAGAACAATTACAAAAAAAGTTAAATGTGCACAGTATCGACCAAGATCCTGAGGCGAAGTTGGGTAGGGGAGCTCATTGGCATGCCAGTTGCCGCTCACCTGGACATATTCTCCCGCAGAGTTTCTATTAGAATCGAGAAGGCATGATATCAGCTGTACCTATACATCACTAACCTTTAGGTAGTAGTCTAACTTAATAAACTATACATAAAATTTATATCATGATGGTCCAGCTGCAGCCCGTACAATTAGTTTAAATTGGTTGACACAACTCACTACTCGGTAAAAATTGGTAGGGAGTTGGTCGGGACACAAGCCGTAAAATCTAAGAGTCCTAAGTATCAGAGGGTCCACGGGAAACCTAACCCCTCTTTCTAAGATAACCATTAAAGGAAAAAATACTACATGAGGGCGCCGCTGAAGAGCGATAGCACCCTCATGACAATAAGCAACTTCTACATCCCCAAGGATATCATAGTCTGCCCCAAAGATAGCTAAAGATGCCTCGGTGTTCAGAAGATGAGAGAAACCCATTCTTAACTCTAGAGTAAGAAAAAGAAATTGAAAAAAGAGAAGGAATGGACAAAGAAACTTACTATGGGCTCTAGGAATTGGTGGTCTTGGTTGGAGTATGCACCGGAAGAATATGCTCGGCAGAGAAGGAGTTGGAGGAGTAAGGACATAAAAATGATATGAAGAGTAAGAAAGTACTACTTATAAGGGGAAGAAATTTAATGAAAAATGAGCAGGAAAAATCTTTTTAGATTCCTTTTTTGTAACTTCCACACACTTGGCCTTCGTTCACAAACCATCTGGTCATGATTACAGGTAGATTTAATAGGCTGTCATAACGCTTCTTTTAAGAAGGCATTAATAACTGCCTTATTCTTCATTTAATGACTAACAGTTAAGCTTCCCGAGGAATCCCTAGAGTATCCTTGATTCGTTCTCGGTGGCTAGACACGAATTAAGGGGGGGCTATTGTACTACATAAGGCTTTGAGCCCATTGGGCATTGGCCCTTGGCCCAAGCACATTACTAAGACATTCTTAAGCCCAAATCCAATAGTGGGCTCATTTAGCTGATCACAAGATAGATAGGCCCATACTGATCATGTATAGGTTGATCGAGGGCTGTATTTACCTGGAACAACCCATGACCTCGGCAGCCCGATATTACCTTGGGGAATATCACTGCCAAGCAACCTTTTGAAGGCAGGAACTAGTTCCAAAGTCATCTCCACCATTTCCAAAGAAGCATATTCCATGTCAGGAATAATCAAATCGGACCCCACCCTCACAAGTGAGACCAGAACATAATCATGAACACTTTACCAACCTTAAGCTATAAATAGGGGAAGTGAGTAGAGAGATGAGGTTGGTCAAGCTGAGCGAAAAGAGAGAGCTAAAGAGAGATAATACTAACCACAGAGAAGAGCTTAAAGGAGAAGGGGGAGTTTCGCGAGGGCAAAGGAGTGCAACTAAGAAGTCCGGTTGGGAGCTACCCATAGTAGGAAACTCATAACCTACCATATAAATAAATTGTGAGCCCAACGCTAGGCCCAGTCCAATGAGGAAAATTTGGCACGCACACACACACACACACACACACACACACACACACACATATATATGTGTGTGTGTGTGTATATATATATATATATTTGTGAGTTTTATATGTTATATCTCTAGAAAAGCCCATAAAACTGATACACTCGCATAGCCCAAACTCACAAGATCAAACATCACACAATAAAAGCCCACAAGAAGAGCCCAAGAAGATATTTTATTCTTCATTTGTTTTTTAATTTCTTTATACTTCTTTGTTCTTTTTCTCTCTATCCGGCCCCACTCCCTACTTCCCAAACTTTTTTTTTTCCTTATTCTTTTATGGATAAAGTTTAGCTACAAAATTGGTTGTAACATCAGACTATAATCTTACTTAATAAAATAAACATTACTACATTTTTTGTAAATCTAACTATTGAATTACATGTTCTTTATGCTCTTAATACACAATTCAAATTTTGTGTCAATCGGATATTATTTATTATACGATCTATAAGTTTATATTTTATGCATAATTTTAAATTACAAAAACTTGCAATTTAAACAATTTATTAATGACATAGCTATTGATCTTCAATTTTTTTAAAAATTTACAAGCATAGAGTATATAAGAAGAAGGACAAAGTTTAGCTACAAAATTGTTTGTAGCTTATGGCTACAAACTCACTCAATAAAATAAATATTACAACATATTTCGAAAATTTAACCATTGAATTGCATGTTCTTTACACTCTTAATACACATGATAAATTTTGTGTCAATCGGATATTATTTACTATATGATCTATAAGCTTATATTTTGTGCATAATTTTAAATTACAAAAACTTGCAATTTAAAAAATTTATTGATGACATAGCTATTGATCTTTAATTTTCTTGAAATTTTGCAAGCACGGAGGATATAAGAAGAAGATGTAATCCAATGGTGAATTTGTCAAAATTCACCTCCAATGAAAAGATATTAAGTAAGTTTGTAACCTAAGACTACAACTAATTTTGTAGCTAAACTTTGTTCTAAGAAGAATATGTCATCCAATGGTGAATTTGTCAAAATTCACCTCCAATAAAAGATATTGACTAAGGTTGTAGTTTAAGGCTACAACTAATTTTGTAACTAAATTTTGTCTTTCTTTTATCACTCTTACGTCTTCACCTTTTTTCCTTTTTTTTTATTTATTCTTTCAAAACATATCATTTTTCAAATCTCAATATTCCCATTTCCCTCGTATCCAAAATCGCATCCCAACCGTTAATTCAAAATTATCTTTCTTTCTATCTTCTCTCTTCCTAAATAGTCAGACTCCACTCCTCTCTCTCTCTCTCTCTCTCTCTCTCCCTCTCTTCATTTGGGTCAGCTCCAAGAGTGCCTGCAAATTTTTATATAAAAATGCATGATTTAATTTTTATTCCATAAACTCTCATGCCATTGTCACCTCGAGCTCTTCAATAGCCTTTGATGCCATACCGGCCGAATTTTGGATTTTGGACTTTGGACGAAATTCACCAAAACACCCTGGAACGCCTAAAACATAATGGAATGGGCTGAAATTTTGTCTAAAGTGGAACATGGGATTTACCTTTCCGAATTACATACCATACCGGTACGAAATTTACGATTGTTCCAGCCAAAAAGGAACAAAAATAATAACATTGATATATAAAACTTACAAAGGAGACAAGAAAACAAAGCATTAAATACTTTCACTTAAAAGCTATTCTACTAAGTTGCAATTGTTAAAATCATGGAGAAGAACCACCGCGTACCAAGGGAGTCAATACCGTACCGGAGGCTATACTGGTTTGGCCAGCGATACGATATATTTCGGATACCGGTGTACCGTTTCGGGTTTACCGCTATTTTTTATATTTATAAATAAATAAATAAATATATATATATATATATATATATGTATGTATGTGTGTATATATATATATTATAATAAATATAAAAATTTACCATAAAACATTTCCTCAATTCAGAACTAATTATTCATGGTTTTAGACTTTAGTATCAATTAAAAGAAAAAAAAAAACACAATATAAAAAATAGAAAGCTTAAAAGTTACCATTGCATACTAAGAAAACAAATAATACTAATAAGTTAATGCAAATAAGTTATCATTCTGCCCTAACAAAAATTCAAAAATTACAAAACTTAAAAAAAAAAAAAACTTTTTTCTATACCGGCCGGTATTGCCCGAAATTGGCCGGTACGAGGCCGATACGGCCGGTATTTTTTCCGGTACGAAACAGGGGGGTCAAACGTACCGGATTGCTAGCCGGTACGATATATTCCGGTCATACCGGCCAGTACAGTACGGAATCGACTCTCTTGCCGCGTACCCTTGGTGCGGTGGTTACTCCACAAGTATAAATGATTGTAAGGTGTGGGGGGCAAGGACCGGGATTTAAGTCTCTAGGAGGGAGTTTCACACACATATACACTTAGATTAGACTAAAGTAGAAATTCTGTCTTGTATCAAAAAAAAAAAAATTCATGGAGAAGAAAAGTCAAAGAAATAAGTTCTTTCCTTATTAGAACTTAGCCTCCCACGTTATTGGCATTCTTCACAGTTTCTCCACACCTTGGTTGTAGTCACGCATGCAAAACATTTGAAAAATTTTACTGCAGACATAACGGTCTAGAGTCTGTGATGACATAAGTATAGTTGAAGATTCTTTGGAAATGGCTACAGACTTGGAATCAGTGTAATTTTCATGGATAAATGGCAAAGTTAAATCTGGCAGTTCATTGTTCAATCTAGTGGGGTCTTAACAACAGGTGGCATGGGTTTGGTAATGAATCATCATTACATGATCAATTTGTGAGTGTGATAAAGAAGGATGCTTTGAATTTGAATTTGAATTTTGTAATGTTGTCTTTAACTTAATGAAGGTCGCCTCGCCTTTTCCCAAAAAAAAAAAAAAAAAAAATTGAAAATATTAAAAGTTCAAAAATTCGAAACATTCTTGATTTATTTTAGATTTAATCTTTGAATGGTTAACTAATTTAAAATGCGGACTTTTTAACTTTTAATCTTAACTTTTGAATGGTATTATAAGTTAAGAGCTGTTGAATGTATAGTATAACTCTTTTCTTTTCTTTTTTTTATTAGGAGATATATATATATACACTAGTCTCTAATCCGTGCAATGCACAGGAAAATTTTGAATGTATTGTTTTACTAGTTCTTCCCAATGCAATTATTGAAATAAAGTTGCAGCATTTTCACAGTGATCAAACATCTTCTTTTCTATTTTAGTACTTTTGTTGTATCTGAATAGAGAATAACACAGAAAAATAATTAAACCCATCCCAAAGCCTATAATTCCCAAAGTTAAAAGAGAGTCCTAAATTTCGTTTAATTCCAGCACATTAGTATGAATAAAAAAATGAATGGTGTTCGTGTCTATTTAATTATCAACCATATATCTGTTATAGCAATTAAGGTGATTTATAAATTTCAACCAGTTTGTTTTGTAACACCTTTTTTTTTTTTTTTTGAAATAACAGATAGAATGACTTTTATTCAGAAGTAAAAAACCATATATAAAGGTAAAGACCTGGGCACACAGCCTAGGTTAGTTTGATAGCCATACAAATTAGGAAGAAAAAACATACAAGGCTTCCCTTTGAACCAACAAAACAATGAAGACCCTTTTGCACCATAATCATGTGTTTGCTTGAGTGGCCAAGAGCATTCGATATGTCACCAGCAATGCTAGAGCTACATCCAAAATGACTTTAGGTTGTGTCATATTGATAACCTTCTTCTTGGAAATACAAGGCCCCAGATTTTTGGGTTTTACATGTTGCCAAAAAAAAAAAAACATTCTTAAGGAATATTACAAAGACAAATCAGTATGATCTTTTGCAATTCAGAATCACTTGGAAGTGATTTTTTTTTTTTTACATTAAATTTAAAAATCATAAAATTATACATAGACAGATTGGATATTGTACTTCCATGCGGATATCTAACAATTTCACTAATACAAATCTGCAAAAAAAAAAAAAAAAAAAAAAAAAAAAAAAAAAAAAAAAAACAACAACAACAACAGCAAGACAAAGTGTTATCATTCAACCACAATTGAATTGAAGGATAGTCAAATTAGCAAGTTGTTTCCCAAGAGTCAAGATATCACATAATCATTTGGTATCTAAGAATTGTATAAATATTGGACTAATAGATGCATTCGTATGAACCTTTGTAAAAAAAATATAAAGCATCTGGAATATGCAGTAGAAAAATGTAGTTATAATACATTTGAATAATAGCATTGGCTTTATAGTTTTTATTTATTTATATCATGTACTATATGCATAGATGTCTAAAAATATGGTAAGAGAGTAAATCAAAAACTAAAATGGGATGATGAAGCTCATTTGACAATCCCAACCCTTTTTTACAAATCAAATAGAAGCAGCAAATTAAAAGGAAGCAAATTTCATGATGTTGATCTTGCCTTCTTTATTCATCTTTGGGTGTTTGAACTTTTCTCTACACCTACACAACAATCATTATGATTAAACTATCACTGATTGTAATTGGTCAAAAATCTAATAGCCCAAGAGGATTTAACCATATGCTAAAAGAGTACCTTCGGTTCCACCCACAGGCAGCTTTACTTTGTTTAACCCAATTGTAGTGTTTTTTTTTAGTATCCTAGAACTTTTTAAGAACACCAACTAATCCAATAAGTTTTTCATATAACTTTAACCCAGCATGGGGTCAAAACTCTAACAATGCTTGCAAATCAAGAAGCACAAAACCAAAGTCTTTTGAGTTTAATTTATAGAACCAAAATTAGCAAAATTAAATCTCAGTACAAACCATGATAGAGCAAACAATAACAGAAGTAAATCTCAACACACAGTCCATTACATAACCAAAAAACCTAAATTAAACACGCATAATGACCCCTTTCAAAGTGCAGTTTACATTTCACAATTACAATTTTAAAATTTTAAGAAATTCTCACCCTAAAGTTAAGTACTAAGTAATCAGAGATGATCATTAGAAAATAAAGCTTCATATGTCACACAAGTATAAGCTACTACAAACATATGTGATTGCAACTAATGAATTTTGACAATTGCCTCAAGTAGAAGTGAAATCGAAAAAAGATGCTAATACTAAATGCAATAAGAGAGCAATTAACTAACAACACAAATATACATCAAAATTGGATCTCACATCAAATATTCATTTTTAAATTGGTACACTTTCCATTTACACAGTATATATTAAAAAATACTTAAACCTTGAATTAATACCCAGTCCGAACCGGATAGAAAATTCCTTTCAGAATAACCTCTAATTGAATCCCTTTGTAATGCTTGCCTCTCGTGAATTCCCTCCTAAAGACTGGAGTTGATCAACGGATACGGCTCCACCCTTAGCCACTAGACCTATTCCTTTCTATTTTAGCCATTCAAATATTTTAGTTGACTGAAAACAAAGAAATTGTATTTGTAAAGAACCTGAGATTGGCTACGAGTATCTTTGGAGGGAGATTGGGAGATTTCTACGTAGTAGAAGATGAACAGTTTGCTGCGAGGCAATACCATTTCAATCTCTTCTACCAAAAAACAATAATCCTAAACAAAATAAAATTTAACCCAAATACCCAAAACAGAATCCATTCTAATCCAAAGTCCTTAGTTCAAACAAAATCTAACCCATACTCAGTTTTTATTACCAGATTTTTTATATAAAAAAAATTACCAATAGTGTTTTAGGCAGTCTGATGTTGGTGAGCAACTGGCCTGCCGATGGATGATGGTCTGACACTCCTACAATTCCTCTCTCAATCTCTTTTTGTCTGTCTCTTTATAGTTACCTACACTCATTTGTCTATTTTGTGACTAAATGATTCGATTTCTTTATATTTCTATACGGTGAAACAATGTCTTTCATTGAGTCATAAAGTTTAGTGTTGGGCAAACAAAACAAAAATAGAAAATCCTTGAGCAAATATTCAAAATCCCACAATTTCACTTCATCTCTACAAAGAAATTGAATGATTTAAATCTATTAACGAAATTATTTAATAAAAATAGATCATAAGTATTTGCATTAAGTGAATAAAAATTATATTATAACATAAAAAATAAAATTTACAAAATGGAAACATAAGAATAGAGTATTTTAGAAGACTACATTTTGTGATCTACTCTCCACATCTTTGCAAAATTGAACCACCAAGTCAGAGTCTTGCAGCGGGACAAAAATAAAATATAAAACCATCCAGATTTGAAAATCTATGAACTGCTTATTCAGATATACGTAAAACATTTGGACTTTATAGATCATTAGCTTTATATAAGGACATTACCTTCCTTTCATATATACAATCAAAATACATGAACTCACCAAACAATAAGTTTTAATAGGTCTAAACTTTAAACAATGAAAAACCATAAACAAACCTTTTTTTTTTTTTCTCATTCATCTCCTAAAGAGTTGCTGCCAAAGGATGCAAACTTCCTCTTTTGTGGTTTGAAAGCCACTAAGAGCTTATCTACTGATTTAAATCATGCTTGATTTAAGAATGCTGACTGTGGCATCTAAGAGTTGTTAGAATTATGTGCCCTCAAAAACAATACTATACATTTTTTTTTGATGATAAAATTTTATTTTCACATTCATAACTTTTATAGGTATATTTCATTGTTTAAATGTGACATGTGATGTCACCTCTGTAGGAAAAATCATGTTAATGGTTAAGGAACCAAAGACAGGGAGTAATGATTTTTCATATATTATTAAATTGTTCTAGGCTGTGTATATTAATTGAATATTACCACCGAAGCCTACACTTGTTGTGCTGCTATATGATAGGATGATTTACTCCATCATTGAAGTAGTGACTTTAAGCAAACAAGTGGGTGTAATGTAACAAGTACATACATTGAATTGGATCCGATCAAGGACACCTTATGGAGTGATCATTGTTAATTAAAAGGTTGTTCTATCACAATTTTTCTATTGTCCTCAAACATGAGGGGTTTGTGTATATTTATTTATTATGCACATAACTTTGACAATGTCAACTGGTGATGCCAATTTTAAAGGCTATATACAGACACGTTGGGTCATGTGTGTAATGAGTAAAATATATAAATGCTCAACAATGAATCCACCAGTCTCTGAAGAAGATAGTATATTCAGTTGATTTTCATATTGAAGTTGGACTCAAAACAAAACCGGTCGGTGACATTTTTTCACAAATGTTTTTCATATATATAATATTATATAAATATATTTAAAGAGTTTTTAAAGATATTTTGGAGTCCAATAGAAATTATGAAATCAAGAAATTAAGGGTCACATAAGCTAGGGACATGACAATGATATTTATCCAGTCCTAGTGGCTTGTGGGAATATAGTATGGTGGAAGGACATAGATATAAAATTGTATGAAATGGGACCTCATTTGTAATTCTCTAATCTTCAGGGGTCAATTGCAATGTGTTGATGGACATTATTGCAATCTGTAGAAGTTCAGATATTTTCTTGATATGATTGAGAAAATTAAGAAATATTTTTGGAAAGAGTTTCTAGATAAGTCAATAACGTTCAAAAAGGTTATTGATAAAATCCTACGGCTAAAGATTAGGATCCCTAAGGATCCCACGTCCAATCTCTCTCTAGGGTTTTAGAAGTCTACTATAAAATAAGATTTTATAATATCATATTTAGTGGTTGGCCATCAGAACTACTGTGTGATACTGCAGTCTTCTGAAAACTCAAAAGAAATAGAGAGAGAGAGACGTGAATACCTTGGTAGGCAACACGCTTGGGTTGCTAAGAGAGGTACGCAATTTTGTTCTATTTAGAATCCATGGTTGTGTGGTACAACGATTTTTAAATGAAAATATGATTTTTGTTTTATATTGCTTCCGCAAAAGTTTTTTCAAGAGTGTAGGAAATGGAATCCCTAGAGCCGAAGGATGAATTTTGTTGCCTTGTGAGTGATTTTTGAGAAACCTGAAAGCACAATAACTCATCAAAACAAAATAAATAAATAAATATCATAGATAAAAAAAAGAAAAAAAAAAAAAAAAAAAAAAGGTTGAAGTCATAAGGACTTACCCCTCCATGTGCAAGAGCAATGGCCATGGAGACATATGAGACATATAACTTTTCATTAAGCAGTACCTATCAAGGTTTGCAACAAATTCAAGAAATTTCATTCAAAATGAAGCAAGAACTATCCAAAATTACAATGAAAGAAGTCCATAACTTAGAGATAAATAGCACTACAAAAATGAGAAACCCTAGTGAATGGGCAGAGATGAACAAAATAAAAATAAAAAGGTAGAGTAAAGTATCAAAGATTGAGGGAGCGGACGACGGCACATGACAGAGAAAAAATAAGCAGCAAGCAATCTTATCAATATATACTTTTAGCAATATATAAAAGTATATCTTATCATTCGGCAATTTTGTAAATTATCAAATAAATTTAAATTGATTGAGAATGGTTTAGAATAATATTATACCGTGATGTTATAGTTCATAATATAATATATTAAAATTGATAAGATGTTTATGGTTATTATAAATTTAATAATATTATAAACAACAAATTTATAAAATTATGAACTATCAAATTTTTCATAATTTATTCACCAATGAAGAATAATTACCAATCAAAGTGAGATGCTTATCCACAAATTAGCTTTACAATTCCTCAACTCTCCTTTGCACTGTTTTTCCTCATTCATTGGGCCAATAATCTCTTCTTTTATTTATTTTCCCCATATCAATATTCATGTGTCAAAAGAAAAATCAAAGTTCATATAATATCCCAAAACAGTAATAGTGGAACTAAAAAAATTCCAAACATTTTATTAGATAGTAAAAAGGGGTTAAACTCAACACAGATCAAGCTAAACAAAGCACTGCAAGTACTTGCTTCATTCATAGCAGGTACTTGGAGTAGAAAGAACATAAAGGAAACATTTATTAGAAAAAAAATTAACAGCAAAACTCACAATCCTCAATTGACAAATTATCTACCAAAACCTATAAAGTAATCCACAATTGAGAAATTAATTAACAAAGCAAAACTCACAATTCACCAATGTATCTAAAAAGACCCTTCACAACTGATTGAGCTTCCATTTACTTGTGCTTCACTGTTTTTTTCTCCTCAACACCCAAATAGATGCTTAATTAAAATTTTGAGAATATAATCCAACATGCAAAACCAAGAAATGTCCCTAAAAAATCACAAACTTGGTCATCCATAAAAAATATAAATAAATCTGGGTATCCATAAACTTGGCCATCAAAAACACAAAATTTAAACTCTAATCAACCACTAATCTATCCAAACCTACTGTATCTGAAATTTCAACTAAAAAATTTCTCAAATTTGAATCACATACACAAACCAAAATACAATAATATCAATAAAAAAAATCAATTGGTACATACAATTCAAAAAACTATGGTTAAAAGATCAAACGTGCATGAATTTTGTGCTCTATTAGGATTTGAGAACGAGATGGTCATATAGTAGAACCATCATTTACATATTTATGATATTTAAACAAAGTCAACCCAAACCAAGTATCATACACAATAGAAATGAGTTTTGCTAGGGACTAAGACTGACCCGTGTTTTACAACATGCCCCTGCCATAAACAGGTGCACATGCATGCAGACACACATGCATCTGATTATACTCACGTGGCAAAAGGGGTGATGCTCACCATAATGAATCAGTTCTCTGATAACCACACCAGTAGTTCAATTCTGGTCAGTCCAGTATATCACATAGCATGAAACTTGTAGCCAATGCAGCACTACTCTCATGATTGGTTCTCTATATTTTGAACTCCCTCTGAACAACAGTTTTCCATTCGGAGAACTTTGGGACTCTTTAAGTTATGGACTAAACAAATTGATGTATAAAAGGGACAACAAATCACCCATTCACTCTTGCTTAGGTGGTAAATTGAATGATATCATTAGAAAGTCAGAATTGGTAGAGATTTATTGGAAATTTAGAATTTAATTTAGAAAAATCACCTGAGAAGGAACCTGAAAAAAAAAATTCAGAATATAAAAAACATCATAAAGAAGTAAACATTGACAATCTTAGCTTTAAAATTTTCAAACTGAATCCATGCAAATTTGTACCAGCCAAAATTTGATTAACAACTTCAATTGGGTAATCAAAATTCTATGATGGAGTGAAGCAGACGAATCAAAGTCAATGAAAAACTTCAATTGGTAAGTCAAAATTTTAAGGGGAGTGAAGCAGGAAATCTCAACCACAAATGAAAAGAAAAATAGCCTCAACTTAAAAAACAAAATTCCTATATCAAAACCAATAAATATGCAGTCAGATTCCATTTTCAGATTCTTTCTAGAAACATATTAACAATAAATATGCAAGAAACAGTATAGAATAAAGGAGAAGACTGGTAAATACCTAGCTATTCTAGTCTTGCAGTTTCTGAATTATTAAATAGTAGGATTTATGTAACATATTAAGAGTTTTACACAGATACAGAGAATCTACAGTTTCAAATAACCTAGATAATAAAATGCCAAATCCCTGTCGGCAAAAAAATAAGAATACAATTTTCAACCCACATTTAGGAAATATTAATAGAAGAGAACAGATTGAATAAACCTCAATGTAGCTGCAACTGGAAAAGAACTACATGTGCAGTCATAAACTTCTTTCTGAAGAACAAAAATGCAAGCCTTATAGGAGCATTAAAATATTTTTGCAACCTCATCAAAGAAAACATTACAATTATCCTTTCGAAACTAACAAATCCCAGGAGAAAAAAAAAAAAAAAAAAAAAAAAAAAAAAAAAAAAAAAAAAGGCTTAAAAGAAAAAACTGGCTTCTTTACATAGAAATGGAGAGTGCCACCTAATTGAAAAATAAAAAAAGTAACAAAACCCAGAAATTGAAAATTCCTAATAACAATTCAGGTAGAATTTGATCTTCTAGGTGTATACTTCTTTGACCCACATGAACCATACTTGCACATAACTCTAAGATGGGGGAAAAATAAAATAATAAATAAGCATCTTAATGAATCCTTCAACAAAACAAACAGAAAGTGAATGTAAGGAGTGTATAAGAAGGAAATGAATGTGGTGGTGAGAAAGGAGTGCGTAAAGGTTTGGAATGAGTTCAAGGCTTACATATGAAGGTTTGGAATATATGTTCCTTCCATGCCATTGCACACCACAGCTACCTTCTTATGTAGAACATTTTGTCCACTATTTTCTAAAGACCTGCTTCAAAAATTGTCACAAAATTAGCCTTAAAACCTGATGATAAACTCCTTAGTCTATAAAGTCAAATATACAATTGCCCCAAAAATCAACTAGAGGGAAAAGAATTGCACACACACACAAAAATAAGGCAGATGTACTTCACATTTGGCTAGCATTTTCTGAAGCTGATAACTCATAATTAGACTTTGCTTTACAATTTGGGCAATAGTAATCTACATTCTCCAGATCCTTTAAACCATACACAAGTCAGTGAGTAAACACATATATGACAGGAACAAAAATTAACATCACAATTGATAAATCAAGTATATTAAGGAAACCTTGAAAAGCTTGCTGGAAATATTTTCACACTCGGCATGCACCCAAACATTACAACCATCACAACACACCTGATCAACATCTCAGAATTCATTGAATTTTTTTTTAAAGGAAAAAGAATAGGAAAAATTACAAACCTAATTCAAATTTATAGGTAATCTCAACCAATTACCGAAAAGGAACGGTCTGATATTGAGGCCGGGAAGGAGAATCTGAAAATTAGAAGAAGAGAGACAGAGACTGAAATTCCAGTGTGTTCCAGAAATTTTCAATCAATGCAAACAAATAAAGAAAGGAATAAACTACAAATTTTTTACTAATATATTGCTGTGGCAAAGTTTCTAAGAAATAGTTTGGTACTAATTAGTTGATGAACAAAATGAAATCACTCACTATCTCTAAAAAATAAGAATTTTTCAACCAACACAAACAAACCCACATTGCTCCTTTTATAGAACTTGACATACGAAACAAAAAATTGGTTTACAGAAATTTATTTTAAAAAAATGCAGAAAGTTATTCAAAACAGTGTGCAGTGCAGATTTTTGAGACATTTTATCAAACACACATCATACATTATTGTTGCAACCATTCCCTGCATATAATGTGATCAAAGAACTACATTGTTGTCAAAAGAACTACCTAGAATTTCAACAATAATAGAATACCATAATACCTCCAAAACATAGTCAAATAACAACAATAACCGACTCTAATCAAGAGTATAGTTGAAACAGACAACACAATAGTTACAGTTCCAAAGCCACACAAAAAAAAAAAAAAAAAAAAAAAATGTCGTTTCCAATTCTTTCAAAATCATCTATGTTTGTATATGCAATCATAAGGATACGTTTTGAAAATTACATTACTTACACACACCAAAACAATAAACTGATCTAAAACTCAAATCCATCTGTGGGTTAGGTTGGACGTGCCTATCCACCCATCTGATTGAGAATCTCGAATCTATTTAGCCTTGCTATCATCTGCTGGTCATCCCTTTCATTCAATCTAATGGTAACTGGAATCATAAATATGATGGGCAATGAGGAAAGATTTTGAAGGAGATGGTCAAATTTGGGGAGGCATCGATGAAAGAGATGGTCAGATTTTATGTTTTTTTTTTAATTGGGTTTTAGAAATTGAAAATCAAAATTTTTGTATATAAAATCAGAATTTTTGTTTTTTTGTTTTGTTTTTTGTTTTTTTTTTTTTTGAGTTTTTCAACCGAATAGAGAGAAATTGTTTCAAAATTGTGCTTAGGAAATACATTTTAGAAGATAGTGAGAGAAAGAAGGGGAGAGAGGAGCGTATAGGGAAAGAGATCTTTTTTCTTTTTTTGAGAAAGTACAGTGTTTTTTTTTTTTTTTTTTCTATAGTTCATGTTGTTGGAGAGAGATGTACAACCAATTAGCAAGTTAACAAGAGAATTAAGGGAAATATTAACACAAGTTTTAATCTATGGTGTCTGTTCTTGATGATAATTCTTTATCATCAATCTAAGACACCAATCGATCTTAATTAAGCAACTCAGTAGCCTAATGTCGACATTCTTTCAACACTTTTTGATGTTTAATCTTAAGAATTCCAATTTCATTTTACCGACGAGATCATTAAATCTTATTTCCACAAATATATTTTGTTACTTCAAAGACGGATTCTTCGGAAATTACAAATCTGCTTCCTAATTCCCACATTGAATAGGATGACCTCATTATTTCCTCATCATTAGCAATGTTAACAGCAGAATCTAATACTATATTCTACCAACGCCATCAAAGGGATCCAAAGTCCAAACCATGAAAGTACGAATTGACCAATTTAACCCTAAAATTCTCAACACCCTCACCCGCATCGCGAAAAAAATGAAACAGGTGCAGCCATTTTCGTAATTTAGTATCTAATCTAATTTCCCCACATTCCTTGTTGAGTTTTCTTTTCCCAGTGGCAACAGAAGTCAACACAAACTAAACAAAGTAGCATAGTCAAATTATGTGAAAACAAATGCTAATTTTCTTTTCATGGTACTCTTTTTACACTTTCTTTTCGCTCACAAACTCTCTTTTACTCATTCACATGCACACAAACACTGCATATAAAATCCCCATACCCTTTTCATGTTCTCTCTTGATGATGCCGGAAATCGTCAGTAAGCCACACGATACTCACGTGCTCAAAATGATGCCTACAAAACAATAACAGAGAAAACCCTAGGAGAGTGCTGGTGTGGTATTGGCCAAAGACCCTCCGAAGGTTAAGTCAAAAAACCTTTCTACAACTCTAGAGTGCCAGAGCTGGGGTGAATTATGCGTACCTCATTTTCTAAGAGCCTTTAGGTTTTTATAGTAGTGTAGAATTGACCTCTGTTTCTTGCGTAAGAAGGTGTTTCCCTATGGAGAAGATTATCATTAATGGGCGCATATTACAGGATCCTTCTTACGTTAGGATTCTATTCATATCGGGACTCTATCGATTAGGGTTGATCGTGGAACGCAAGTTATTTCCATTTAGGATTTCTTGGTGGTTACTCAAACCATGTGGATGTCACGTGGCTTTTCTACCTGTCCACCTTGCGCCCATGCATCCTGGATTCGTCCACCGTCAGCATCGTTAGGATTATTTGAACAGACTCGTCGTCCCTAATTTTGCCCTCTTCAGTTGCCCCCTCACTCCATGGGTCCGTGATCTCTAAGTGGTCGAACCCGTGGAGTGACGGTTCAATTTGCCTCCTAGGAAACTCACCCAACCTAATAGGCTGGCCCAGGATTATTAATGTCATAAGGACACGTGGCATCTTTTTACTAGTCTAGCACTTGGATCGAAGTGTCCCTTCGTCTTCCGGGTTGTTCCCTTTATATAAACCTGCCTCCTTAACCCTCATTTTCCACTTTCCTCAGAAATTTTATGATAAAAGCGCTACAGTCACCTTTGTCAAGCGTGCATATCGTCCGCTAAGTGCACCCGTCAGCTCCACATTTTTACTACTCTTTTAACTGGTAAGTATTCTTCTCCTTCTTGTTAAATTTATGACTTTGTACTCCAGTCTTCTATTAGATCTGTCAGTGTCTTAGGATTTTACTGTCACGTGTAGGTGACAAATGTCTAGTACATCAAGTAATCAATTGTGTGTCCGTGATGGAGCGGGCTACGATGAAGTATTTCCTTCAGGTCATAAAGACCCTGATACTTCAAGTGAAGAAAGGAATCCGTCGGCCTCCTCTCCTTCAAGGGATGAGGATTTGGAGGTGGATAGGTCAGAGGGTGATTCCAGTGACAAGCTATTTAGTGCTGAGCCCCCAATCCAATCCGTCGTAGGTCCTGATGGACTTAGGGAGTTCATCATGCTACCCTTGTAAACGGTTAATGATTTTAGGTCCACAATCAAAGAATCTCACTTCAAAACACTTAGGGCTAAGTACCAAATACCTGACAACATTCCTCTCCGTCTACACTACAAGACCGAGAAATGTTACTATGAAGGTGTGGAAGGTGTCGGGGTCTATGAGTAGATGCTGAAGGCAAGGCTCAGATTCCCCCTAAGTTCACTCCACTGTCACCTTCTTCAGTACCTAGGTTTGGCCGTCACCTAGATTTCCCCAAATGCCTGAAGGGTCTTCCTCGGCGTGGAGGTCCTGTATAAGGCGTTGTCTGATGGTGCTTAGAGGTTAATAGTGGAAGAATTCTTTCATTGTTACCGTCTAGCCGAGATCACTCAGTCGAGGGGCATGTACAACTTCGTGCCCAGGAGCCCGTTGTTGAGGCTCGTTTGTGATTTCCTCAACTCCAATAGGGACTGGAAGAGTTGGTATTTTTTCATGGATGGGGACGAGTGGATATGCCGTCCTAGTGACAATGAGTATATACCCGTCAACATAACATAGGGCATAATGCCTTTGTCTGGTATGCACTCGTCTATTATACCCCCTCTATACAAAGGCCTTGGTTATTTCCAGATCTTAACATGTTGTTCTAACCGTTTTCTGTTTTAGCTCGGAACCGTCCGCAAGTCTCACTTGAACAGTGGAGTTTCTTGGAGAAAATTTTCAACAAAACCAAGTTAGAGGAGAGAACGTGGGCTAAGTTGGTCAATTTAGATACTCTACATTGGTATTGTGATAGACCAGAGCCAACTACAGCCGCCCATCGATACGACGCTCAAGTTTGCCAACGTAAGTCCGTCACCCTATACCTTGGTTTACTTTCTTTTTGTTTCACTCTAAACATCTGTCTACCTTTGCATAGAGATCGACGCTGCCAAGAGAAGGGCCTACATCATGCAGTAAACTGATGTGAAGAAATAACAAGAGGGAAGTTAAACCCCCAAGGGGACGGGTTTGGCCAACCCGTCTGCCAAAAGGAAGCCGACAGAGAAGTCTGACCGTCTTCCTAAGAATCCTAAGACTGTCCCTGAGTTCGTCATGGCGTTGAATGCTAAGAACAAGAAGATCGTATCCCCCTTTGGTCTAGGAAAGGGCAAGGGTCTTATGAAGGGCCCTACCCTCGTTATTGAAAAACCACCCATCCTGCTTCGTGTGGATTTAAAGTATGCGCTGGAGCAGCTCTCATCCATTATCACATCCGACGACTATGAAGACCTGAGCAACCATGCTATGGAGGCAATGGGGGAGACGGGGCTTTTTTACATTGCTCAGGTAGCTATGTCCATCCCCTTTCTTTCTTTCCTTCAACTTGCCTTATTATTGACCCCTTTGTGTTCCCAGACAATGTTGATGATGAAGGGGATAATAGGCCGTTGCCTGAACAACGAGATGGCTTTGGACCATGTTAGGATGAGCTAAAGGCCTGGAGAATGGTCATGGAGAAGAAGCTTGCCTTGTCAGAGAAGGCTAGGGGCGAGCTGGAGAAGCAGACATAGCTACTGAAGCAAGTCCTAGAAGATAAGGAGAAAGAGATTAGAGACACCAAGGACCGGCTCCGTCAGGCGAAGGAGGAAGCGATACGTGAGTATCATGACTCTGACGCCCTTTTGGTAGAGCTAGGGGGCTCGTTTACAGAAGGCTTTGATGACGCTCTCCGTCAGGTCAAGACTTTTTATCCAGACCTGGATGTGTCCCATGTCTCTATTGAAGCCCTGGACCAAACCTTGGTTCAGCCCGTTCTCTCTAAGAGTACAGAGGACTTATTGCTGACAACGCCCCTGTAGAACCTCGTGATGACAGAGAGTTAACTCAAGTCAAAAGCCAAGCTAAGATAGTTGAGGATAACACCCGTCACCCCGAGGAACCAGTGGTTGAAGAGAAAAATGAAGCTCCCATCCAACAGTAGACTTAATAATATATATATATATATATATATATATATATATATATATATTGGCTAATTGTAAGGGTTTTGAAGAACAGCTTATGTTTTAATTTATCTGTTGCTTTCTACATGTAGACATTTCCCTTTATGGGTTTTAATTTAATTTCATATATTTTAAACTATCTGTCTACTTTTATTCCTTTAGATGAATTCTTGTTTAGTTTATGGTTATATCCGTCCACCTTCATGGAATCATCTCTTGGGTGAACACGTCCTCTTTACGGACTTTTAATTTTAGTTCAACATGCTTGTTGAACCCGTTCATTCTATGGACTTAATAATTTTTGGGCCACCATAAGGAGGCCGTCCACTTATGGATTTGTATCCGTCTGTGTTATGGATTTATATCCATCCTACTTACGGACTTATTATATCCGTCCATATTATGGATTGTTTTAGTTTAACGTGTGGACTACAATTTGATCATCCTCTTGGATGAACCCGTTCACTTTTTGGACTACAATTTGATCATCCTCTTGGATGAACCCATTCACTTATTGATTTTATTATGTATCCATCCACTTTTGGACTTATAATACTCACCATCATGTGGTGAACCCGTCCACTAGCGTATACTTGTGAACTTATACTCACCCTCATGGGATGAATCCGTCCACTTATGAATTTAATCATGCATTCTTGTGGACTTAATTATACTCATCCTCATGGGATGAATCCATCCACTTAATTAACTCGTCTGCCTGTAGACTTTTCATTCAAAGTGTCCTTTTAGGATGGTTTTGCCCACTTGTGGACTTGATAATTTCAAAGCATCCTTATGGGATGAACTCATCCACTTGTGAATTTAATAACGAAAGTAGTTTAGTAGAGAAGATATAAATGGCTTGTATCTGAATAACTCCTCTTATTTTTTGGGTAAAACGCATGCATAAGTAAAAAGATTGTTCAAAAAAAAACTCGCCCTTTGGGCTTAAAGGAAACTACGAATAAAGTCTTAACTAAAAAGCGATAAACTGGTAATGAGGAGTATCGTGTTATTGTTCATGTTGTTGCACCTACTGGTAGTGTTTCTTCAGGTGTTCTGTATTCCATGGGTGATGTAGCTTTTACCTATCCAGTGTCTCCAGGTGGTAGGTTCCCTTCCTATGCCATGATGCAATTCTGTATGGTCCTTCCCAATTAGGTCCTAGCTTCCCCTAGGAGGTGTCTTTTGTAGAGCCCATCACCTTCCTCAGGACAAGATCTCCAACCTGGAAGTCCCTGTGTTTGACCTTGGAGTTGTAGT